>JAFEMH010001128.1:0-531264 GCA_022495995.1 Adenophora triphylla var. japonica | reverse complement strand
AACTCTTGAGCTTAATTTTGATTATATTCTGCTTACTTTGTTTTTGGAAATCTGGAAGCACCTTTGTTGCTTTGAATTGCTCTAATCAGTTGAAATGATAATTACTTTTATATGACTTGCTTCCGTGATACTACATTGTCAAATGCTTGGGACATGTAGTAGTGTCAGTAGGTCTATGGCCAATTCAGACACATCGTTTTTAGTAGCTCAATTAATGCAATGGTCTTTCAATTGAAGCTAGTGTTTCCCTCATATTCGTATTTAGATTAACCTTCTAGTCCTTAAGAATAGGGTCAACTCATATAATCTTTTGTTTTTCGTTTAACTGTCACGGTCTTAACTTAACTGCACAGTTGCTAGCTAACCATAGCTCATATGATGTCTGGCCTTAGGCAAACGATTTTTTCTGGTGTTTTTTGCCCTACAGCGCTTGTTTAAGGTAGTATTAGATACCACTTTTAGGTACTTAAGACTACATATTAGACGCTACATGCTTTTCTTTACATGGTGATCATGAAACTTAATGGTGATAAATGAGAAGAATGATTTTAGTTATTTTGCGAAACCTAGTGAATTCTTAGTTTACTAGTGTTGCCAACCATCATATGTAGCTCGAAGAATGTGTTGCTTCGCTTTTTGTTGGCGAGCGGTGGACTCAGTCATTTCTCACTAACGGGACATTGAGTGTGGAAGGAATGTTGCTATACTTGAAAAACCAATATTCTAAATGGAATTCAATAGTAAGAGTGAGTGTTTATTAATTGAGGGCACTTATGACGTTCATTTTCTTTTCACCCTCTTTTTGATTATATCATTAAGACGATGAGTGAAAAGAGAACGAACTATATAGATGATTTGAAGGCACCCTATCTATGTATAACACTTTTATTTGAGATGAAGGGAGTCTATAATTACATTTGACAATTGTGAATTGTGGACTGAACTTGTTCACTGTTTCTTACAGTAGGTTTTTTACCCTTTATCTGGTCTTCGTTTTCCTTGTTCGCATGCGCACCCTATCTATGTATAACAGTTTTATTTGAGATGAAGGGAGTCTATAATTACATTTGACAATTGTGAATTGTGGACTGAAGTCACTGAACTTGTTCACTGTTTCTTACAGTAGGTTTTTTTATCCTTTATCTGGTCTTCGTTTTCCTTTTTCGCATGCATTAGGCTAATGATTGAGAAAGTTGCTGGCAAAAATAAAATAAAATCGCAGGATACACACCAGAGTATTTTTCTCCTTCGATGCATGCATATGCAGTACTTTGGCACCTTTTGGTTAGAATCATTGCTTGCATTTTTATCTTTATTTATTCATCATTTTTCTGTTTGATGTCTCAATCTAAATGGAATGTATTGAACTTTTTGCTGGTTCTAGTTCATATCGTTGAAAAAGGTAAGCCACTGCCTGCCGTTGTCCTGTGGATTAGTATACGAAGATTATTCTCCTTAGTTTCTAACAAATGTTGCAGAATTCTGTTTCTCAGTCTTTTTAGTTGACTCTCTTAACTGCTTTGCGTGTAGTGTTTTGTGATCTGTCTCTACTCACCATGTTTCAACTTTTTATTTCTCTATCATGAATGCAATACATATTGAGTTATCACAGCCTCTCATTCACATGCACTTAATGGAATGCCACAGTTATGAAAAGCAACAGACCATCTGCTATGTTAATCTGTCTACAGAAATTCTTAAGCAACAGACCGTCTGCTATGTTAATCTGTCTACAGAAATTCTTACTTTCGCAGAAGACCAGACTCTTTGCGGACTATGATTGTGTTGTACTTTTATGGAAACTGATTTTCTAGGGAATGTATTTATCTTGTTCTCGAGTCAACATTACATTAAACAAAAGCATGGCATGCCGTGTTGTAGAAGAGCACACTTTTCTTTTGATACTCCCTCTGCCAGATAAAGATGGTCCCACTTTTTTTGAGATAAATTTGATTGAATTTGACCAATAACTTGTGTTAATTTGTTTATCCTAGTCTAAAAAAATTGCTATTGGTAGTATTTTTAATGGTGTATCAATAACAAGTTTAAGAATTTCATTTGGATAATTAGTTTTTTCCTTGATCTTTGGTCAAAGTTTAATCAAATCAACCTCTAAAAAAGTGGGACAATCTTTATTGGACGGAAGGAGTAAAATAACATACTGTATAGCATAATCTCCTTGGGCTTGTCCTTACATGGAGACCCAATAAGTTTGTCTCTGTTATATTGCATCTCCTTGTAATAGCTTGTCCTCCCTCTATCCCAAAATGATCTTCACACTTTTTTGTTCTTAATACGAAGGTAATTTGAGCAATAAATCTAGGTTAATTTAATTATCCCGATGAAAATTTAAAACTTGTTTTTGATACAACAATATAAATACTATCATTAACAATTTTAAGATATTTATTAGGATAATTAAATTAATCTAAAATTATTGCTCCAATTAACTTCGTGATAACAACAAAAAAGTAGAAAGATCATTTCGGGACGGAGGGAGTATTACTTTGACATTTTTATTCTAATTTGATTACCCTTAATTGTCTAAGTATGTAATTTTATTGACTTACAGGTTGATGCTGTAGTGTATCTTGTAGATGCCTATGACAAGGAACGTTTTGCAGAGTCGAAAAATGAACTGGACGCACTTCTTTCAGACGAGAGCCTGGCAACAGTCCCATTCCTCATACTGGGGAACAAAATAGACATACCATATGCCGCCTCTGAGGATGAGTTGCTTTACCACCTTGGACTGACCGGCGTAACAACTGGCAAAGGGAAGGTAAATCTCCAAGATTCAAATGTTCGTCCTTTGGAGGTATTCATGTGCAGTATTGTACGCAAAATGGGATACGGTGATGGATTCAAATGGGTCTCTCAATATATCAAGTAGGTTAAGCAAGCCAATTGATTATTTTCCAAAAAAACTGAAGCAAAAGAGAGATAGAACGAGAGTGGGTTTATTGCTTGTCCCCAATTTATTTTAGTCTGTAAAATTTACATTTAGCTGCTGGCGATTTTACTGGCACTGTAGTTGCTTCACTTACTTTGTTAGACCAAGAGATTGAAAATTTGGGCAGTGTTTGGTATTTCTGTTTTATAATATGCACTTTTTTAGCTTGCATGCACCTTAATTTTTACACTATATAAGCAGTTGTTGTCCATTACCAGATACGAAATGGAAAGATTTATTAGTACCCATTTCTTGACTTTTGTCTACTGAATTTCTGGTAGCAGTATCTACGGCTTATTACTTTGTCTAGCAGTTCCTCCTAATATGATGTAAAAACATCATATTAGGTTGTCTGCTGAGTGAGTTACGTAGTTGTTTGACTTATGTTGTATATCCGCATAATTTGGTCATAGTATTATGGTTTCTTTGTTATATGCTCTCGTAAAAACATGATATAAATTATAAATATTTGTTCCAGTTATGGAAAAAACAGCTTAATGATGTATTGAACTAGCAACTAAAGGAAAATATTAGGGTCTGGCGGCGAGGGGCTAACAAAACGGTCAACGTCTAAGTTAATTATTTTCGTATTTGGACCAAACGTATGACTTGGGAGTGACAAGTTTGAACTAGCCTTTGGATTAATGGATGGCTTTACTTAATCTAATGACCAATTCAATTATCTCACTCCATCTCTGGGTAGGGTAATGTTTGAAATTTTCCTTAGATTATCTTTCTCGGCTATTTATTTATCAAAATCAAATGCAGTAAGATTTTCTTCTTATGAAAATAACGATACCTGATCATCATATTTGCTGTCTGATATATTATGCAGTAAAATCAGCAAATTTTTAAGCTTTCTTTCATACTCTTAAATCTTTTCTTGTACTACATTTTATTAAGCAGAAATGAAATGCTAGTGTATATTTTGAAATTTGACTGGAGTGAATAGTAAACGTCAACCAATAGCGAGAGACAAAAGTAAATGGGTGCACAAAGCAGAAATATAAACTTATAACAAAAATACATACTCCCTCCGTCCCATGATAATATATAAACTTTCCTTTTTGGGCGTCCCACAATAATATAGACTTTCCTAAAATGGAAAGGAATGCTTTCTTATTCACTCATTCTCTCTCCTACATTATTTTAATACTCACATCACTATTATAATTTACTATTCTCTCCACTCATTCTCTCTCCTATTTTATTTTCACACTTACAACACTTTCAATATAATATTTCCTCCTTAATTCCCGTGCAAAACCCAAAAGTCTTTAAAATTGTGGGACGGAGGGAGTATTTAACAACAACTCAACTTAGAACTTACTTAATGGTAAATAAAAGAACGGAACTAACAACGTTTGTTTTATAAAATAGGTACACTTTTACTAATACTCTCCCCTTCTCATTCGAATTAACAGGTTTGCCATTTTAGGTGTTTCAATGAAATATTACAAACTAAAAATGGAAATGTCTTATTAATGGAGCACACTTGTCATATTTACAACAACTATCAATTTCCCTACCCCACCTTCTCTCCCTTATCTCATTTTTCATACTCACAACGCTTAACACTTTTTTTCTTAATTTCTGTATCTTTCCACAAAATCCCAGTCTAATAAAAAATTAGTGTATGTATTTTTGACATCCAATGTATTAGAGAAGTAAGTGGGTGCATACCTAGCAATAGCATCCGCCCCTGCAGTCAACGAGCAATTAGGACTAAATTAAGAACAAAAATTATCCGCGTTTTTGACACTATACGTAATAACCCAATAACAGGTCAGACACGCGGCCCTAGTCAAGTTCCCTCCTAGTCAACACTCTCTCTCAAACGCCTTGCCTATATATATCTCAACACATCACACTCTCTCCTTCATTCAAATTTAAATACAATCAACATTCCAAATTCGACTGCCAACGAATTCATCAAAACAAAAATGGGAAACTGCATCTGTACCTCGTGTTGCTACGCTGAACAACCTCAAATAGCAAAGATAATCGATGCACAAGGCAATCTCCGCTACATCAAAACGCCAATCACGGCTGCCGAAATCATGCTCGAAAACCCCGGACACCTCGTCTCGCCTGTCTACGATCTACGGCGAAATTCTCGATTCACGGCTCTGGGCGCCGACGAAGAGCTATCGATCGGTAAGTTGTACATGTTGATTCCTGCTGGGAAAGTTCGATCGAAGATTTCGAAGTCGGATGTGGAAATGATAGAGTTTGCATGTAAACGTAAGCGAGAGAAAGAATTTAGTTCAAAGGTTCCGCCGGCGGAAACGGCTCCGGCAGAGGAAAAGGAAGAGGAGGGTGAGACTAAGGTGATTCTGATGGGAGGAAAGGATACAGGGTTTACCGGTTACTTGAGTAGCAGTTGCAGACAGTGGAAACCTGTTTTGGAGCCTATATACGAACGACAGGAACGGAGTTGATATCAACAGCATGCATGCATAGTAGAGATGTTAAATAATGTCACATTTTATTTAAGAGTAATTTATATCTTCCATTATTAAAGTCAAGTTTTTTAAATTAGGGAGTAAATTTGTGAATATATATATGATGAGGATAATCATTAATTTAAATTTTAGTATGCGTGTAACTATAGCAGAAATTAAAGATATCGACCTCATTTTTTTGATACATAAATTTGGATTCAATTGATTTTTTGTTTTCTGTTAAGTTTAGGACCTTCTACAATACAAATAATTGCAGATTAATATTCAGTCCCTCTCATAATAATAAGTAAAGTATAGGGAACCTTCCTACAGATGAGGTACGTAGCTTTCTAAATACTGTATTTCTTAAATGTATTTGCTGCGTCATCAGCTTCATGGCACACGATTTGAAATTGACGAAGCAGAATAACAACAAAAGAAAGAGAAATCTATCGAAGGAAATTCCCACGAATAAATCCTACCGAATAGGATCGTCAAACAAGCCAACAATAGCTTATGATTTTACACAAAAGTGCAAAGCTTACAAAATTTCAATTGAACAATAATAATCAAAGTTGTGTTTTCCAAAAATCCTACAAGAGTATTTATACTTGCAAATCCAATAAAATAAAGGAAAAGAAATAATAAAAACCTAACAATTAATACAAAAGAAATAAAAGTAATAACGATAATAATAATACGAGACAAAGCCTAATTAAATAAATAACCAAAACTAAATAAAACCAAATTTGTCAAAATCCGCTTTATTAAAGTTCCGTTGCACGGTCCTGATTCTTTTTCCAAGCACGGCCGTGTCCTAACTTTCAGCCAATTTTGCCCTCCTTATCATCATTTCTGCTACGCGTGCTAAATCATTATCCTTTGATTGAAAAGAACTCGTCCCCGAATTCACATGCGAGGTATAAAAAGTTCCGACCCACCACAAAATATAATTTGAATAAATCAAAGTTTTTCACGCAATTTGACGTACGATAATCATATCTTTTTCCTTGAATGCCTCTAGGTTATGATCATAAAATATGATTTTTGCATTAATAACTTCACCACATACCTGATTTAATTTTCCTCTTTAATCTTTTCTCTATAACGCAAATAACATTTTCCTCCTCTAAAGCAGGATTATCATTATTTGGCTCTAACATTATTTATTTTGAAGTTGAATTTCCAACCATAGAAAGAAAATTAATACTCATATTCTATACTTTGAAATCTTGATTTTGACTTTTATGGTTATGATCTACGGATCCGACTGCATAACATTTATCTCCGTTTGAATTTGAATTCCTTCCTTCGGTCGGCGGATCACGTTGGAGTGAGTTTTTCATGTGTCCTACAGGTTCTCTGTAATCCCATGCCCGTTACCTAGGGTTGACACCAACTTGCAATCCTTGCAAAGCTGCGATGAGTTTCGCACGTTCTCTAGCCCAACGTTATCGTTCTGCAGCCAAACAATCTCGTTCTGCACCCTATCACAACAACTGTTGTATAGCGGCTTGGGTGCGGTTGTTTCCCCCATTGCTATCGGTAATCTTCCCAGGATTTAACCTACTCTGATATCAATTGACGCATCGCAATACAACAAAATATTAAGAAATTCAGCGAAGGGAATTCTCAAGAAGAAATCATACCAAACAGGACCGTCAAACAAGCCAACAATAGATTAGGGTTTTACACAAAAGTGCAAAGCTTGCAAAATTGCAATTGAATAATAATAATCAAAGTTGTGTTTTCCAAAAGATCCTACAAAAGTATTTATACTCGCAACTCCAAATAAATAAATGAAAAGAAATAATAAAAACCTAATAATTAAAAGAAAAGAAATAATAATGAGTTGGTCTTATAAAAACGCATTTTTTTCTAAGCTTAAGGAAAAATCATTTTTACACTGGCACTTAATAATACATTCACTGACACTCTTGACACTGACACTTTTTTACCCTACACTGACATTTAATAATACATGCATTGACACTCTTACATTGACACTTTGTTACACTAACAATGCCACTTTTTTATACTAACACTGATACTTAATAATACATGCACTGACAATCTTTACACTGGCACTTTGTTACACTAACACTGACAATTTTTTACACTAACATGATGCAGTTGCTGAACAAACGCAAAGGGGCAAGGCTGCTGAGGCTGAACAACCTTCCTGTTACCCAGGCGGTCGCCCCACTCAAGGCCAAGCGCCGGCCGCCTCATCAAGGATCAAGCCAGCCGCAAGTTGCTGCCAACCAGGCGACCGCCCCATTCCAGGCCAGGCGCCCGCCTCTCCGTCGACAAGCCAGTTTCCTTATTCTGTTTTGCCTCTGTTGCTGATGTTTTTGTTTATTTAATTAGGGTTATTTTGGTACTTTCTTTGCTATTTCGTTTTAGGGTTTGGTAGGACTCTAAAATGTTCTTAGGATTAGTATTTAAACATGGTTAAGGTTTTTGTATTGGACTAAGTTTTTGATTATGAATTAAATAAATGAAAAGAGTGGCTACGGCTGTTTCTTTGTGAATCTTGGTTCATTCTTGTTAGGTTTCATCTCAACCTCTTTTTGCCTACATCATTTGGTATCAGTTGTCCGGACGATTTGATGGCCGAACGAGGTGGAGTTCGTGGAGGAAGAGGTGGTCGTGGAAGGGGCCGTGCAGCGGATCCTCCGGAAGACTATCATCACCGAGAGCGTGATATACGCGATATTGAGATCGACGATCTGAGAAGACAGGTTCATGTACTTCAACTCCTTTTTCGGAATCGCAGAAATCGTGGGGGGACACCGCCGATTATGGGTTCTGATTCGGATATTTCTTCCGAGGGTGAGGAGTATCACAATGGTGTCAATTCTTTGGCCATAAATCATGGACTTCATGATAGGTATGCGACTAACCAATCGAGGGATGTCGATATGGAGATCGAAATTCCGGAGATCGAAGATAACGCAAACCCTAATGATTCCTTTTCTGTTAGAATTGATACTGTTGGGTTTAACGAGGGTATTTTTGTCGAATCTCCAAGTCATGAAAATCTTGTCGATTGGTCAAAACCCCCTCGGTTTGATAGAAATCCTAAAGAGTCAATTGATTCTTGGATGGATACAATTGGTTTAAAAGAAGGTTCTTTGGTCGAATCTTTAAGAGAAGATAATCTTGTTGATTGGTCCAAACCACCTAGGTATGATTTGTGTCATTGTGACGTTTGTCAAGTATCACCAATCTATCTTGTTTATGTCAATAAAACTTCAACTGAGTCCGATAAGGAGACCGAAGATGTATTTGATAATCAAGGGGAAACCTTGGTGTGGAAGTTTGAAGCGGTTACCATTGATTTTGGGTACACAGATCCGTTTGACATGTATTTTCCCCATTCTTCTGTTCGATACAATATTCAGAAATTGATTATGGAGTTTTTCGTATCATTGCATTGGGCTGATTGGATGGATGTTGTCACACGGGCAATGAAATTCAGAGTTCGTCAAGGGCATCAAATTCCTTTTACGGATGGAGTTCAGATTTTTCGGGGCATCGTGGTGTTCATATCGAGGACATTGACTCGTGGACGAGTCTTTTCTAAGGAGGGGAGGATGATGCAGTTGCTGAACAAACGCAAAGGGGCAAGGCTGCTGAGGCTGAACAACCTTCATGTTACCCAGGTGGCCGCCCCACTCAAGGCCAAGCGCCCGCCTCATCAAGGATCAAGCCAGCCGCAAGTTGCTGCCAACCAGGCGGCCGCCCGCCTTGCCGTCGACAAGCCAGTTTCCTTATTCTGTTTTGCCTCTGTTGCTGATGTTTTGATTTATTTAATTAGGGTTATTTTGGTACTTTCTTTGCTATTTCGTTTTAGGGTTTGGTAGGACTCTAGATTGTTCTTAGGATTAGTATTTAAACATGGTTAAGGTTTTTGTATTGGACTAAGTTTTTGATTATGAATTAAATAATAGAAAAAAGTGGCTGCAGCTGTTTCTTTGTGAATCTTGGTTCATTCTTGTTCGGTTCCATCTCAACCTCTGTTTGTCTTCATAACACTGACTTAATAATACATGCATTGACACTTTTTTAAACTAATACTGACACTTAATAATACATGCACTGACACTTTTTACACTGACACCTTATTACACTAATACTGACACTTTTTACTTTTGTCACTTAATAATACATGCACTGACACTTTGTTACTCTAATACTGACACTAGCAGGAGAATCAAAACACATTTTTTCTAACCCCTAAGATAAAATGCCTTTTTTTTTTGTAAAATTTTGTCAATAATAATACGAGATAAATTCTAATTAAATAAATAATCAAAATTAAATAAAACCAAATTTTGTCCCCTTTGTTAAAGAAGAGGTCGTGCTTCTTTTTCTTTTTTCAATCACGACCGTTAAGACCGTTTCCGCACTTTCATTCAGCCAATTTTGCCAGCCTCTCCGTCAGAATCGAATAAATTTTATGAATATCTAATTATTTTTATGCAATTCAATTTTTTTTATTGTTGATTTTTCAAATGGCGAATAAATAATAATTTTTTAAAATTATATAAAAATAGTTAGATTTTCATAAAATTAATTTTAAGTTTCTTTGAGTTAACCATGAAGTAAAAAAGAAATAAACTTTTGGAAGGGATGAAAAATTATAAATTATGAAGAGTTAAATGTTGTTGAACGATTATTTATTTTAAACAAATATAAACGCAGTATACTTAGTTTAGCTGCCTGCCCTGTCCTCCCTTGACTTGTACTTTATCGTTAGGTATGAGTTACCTGCCTCATTTTTTATTTAAAACAACCTAATCCTTCACCGTTAGTCTTAGATCATCGTATTTTGCTCCTCACTAAGTTTTGATTCTTGTGATTAATCAGTCCACTCCACAATAGCTAATCAATTGAGCTGACGCCAACAGGTTAGGCTCACTGCGGGAGGATTATGATAATTGAACCATAACTTAACCACCGATGCAGCTATGTGTCAAATCTAACGACAGTAGGGTTAGTTTCGGTTAATGGAGATGCGTGTAAACTGATGATTGATTGAGGAAATGAAAAGAAAGATGGAAGGGGTTAGGTAACTAGATTAGGAAAATGAAAAAATAAATAAAAAATAGTTGGAGTGATCACATCACAAAACAAATTTTAATCCCCACATTCTCTTACACCAAGTCCACCATTAGAACTTTCGCAGGATGGAGGGAGCCGTTTAACTAACTTCACACACACACTTAATATAAAAGCGTAAACCAAAACGCCAATATTTACTCAACCCCCAGCCTTCCCTATTAATTTAATTTACTCCTTTTCTTCAGGTCAATTTTCCCTCAATGGGTAACCACATCTCACTCCGGCCATCTGACGGCACCGGGAAAGTAATTCTTTCTGACGGAACGGTTCACAAGTACCACGAACCGTTAACAGTAGCCGAGCTCATGTTAGAGCACCCACAACAAGTTGTGATCGAATTTCAACCCACAAGTAACGGGAAAATTAGGCCAACGCCGTTACCCGCTGACAAGAAACTAGAAATGGATAAAGTTTACGTTATGGTACCAAAGAAGAGAGTTGCAGGGGCAGTTTCGTCTCTGATGAATGCAAATGCGGCTGCTTTGAATTCGAATGCATTTCTGTCGGCTTATACCGGATTTCTTCCGTTCTTTGCACGAATTTGTCCGGCCGGGAAGGGGTCGACAGCTCAAGTGGCAAGCAAGAAAGGGAATGACTTGGTGGAAAAGACAAGAGAGATGTGGAAAATTGGATTGATTAATGAGGGATTGGAAGAGGATGGTTTGAGGCCAGAGTTTTTGAGGCGGCAATTGTCCGGGAAGAATTCATGGAAGCCTAGTTTGGATACGATAACAGAGAAAGGTGTTAAGGCCAAAATCCGTCACTGGCTGCTTTGAAATAGTAAACATTTTTCTTGATGAAAAATGAAAATAATTAGCGTTTGGTAATTAGTGATGTGGTTTTAGAGTCTGGGGATGTAAGGGCAGTGCATTGAGTAAATGTGACATGGAAAGGATGTGTGTGTTTTTATATGCAATGTGGGTATGGATTTGGTAGTGGTAATTAGGGGAGGGGGGTTTGATAAAATAGTTAATTCCCTGTTTATGCTTTAATTGTTGAAATTTCATGTCCTATATCCTTCCTTATATTGTTTACATGAGTATATATGACGCAGCACGGAAGCAAGATAAATTTCGTGATTAGCGCACTAATCACAAAAACTCTTCAAGCGAAGAATTCTCAATCACAAAGAACTGGAATCCACCAGAAAAGAGAGGAAACTCTTTGAAATTCAATTAATCAAAAGCCGAATAAAACATGTCCCCATATTGTTTAAATACTTCACAAACCCTAAGAAACAAATAACAAACCAAATGACTAAAATACTCCAAGTTTAAATGTCTAAAACTCAGTAAATATGAATAAAAAAAAACGTGAATACGAAATTCTCCGTCGACGCGAGGCGCCCATCTGGGCTAGGGCCAGGCGCCCGCCTAGGAAGCTGAACAACGGACGATCCAAAATTCCTTTGAGGCGCCCGCTTGGATTTCCTTCATGCGCCCGCCTGGTACTCCGAATTGTTGGCCATGTTTGGAACATTGCGAGGCGCCCGCTTGGAATAGCTTGAGGCGTCCGCATCAAGGTCAGGAGGTCCCTCCTCGCTACCCCCAATTGAGGCGCTCGCCTGGTGTTTGATGGGGCGTCCGCCTCGTCCTCCTGGGGCCTCATCATCTCCTCCTGCATCAATATATCTATGTAAGGGAAGTGCATTGAGTAAATGTTACATGTTGAACAATATTTGGGTGCAAAAGAGATTTACCACTTCCCGGATCACTAAGAATATTGGTTTATTTATTTTTTTTCTTCTAAAAGAGGATCAACATATGTTCTCATATTTCCCCATTGATGACTCGAATCCGAAACCTTTGGTTTCAAGTGAGGAGTATCTGCCACCAGGCTACAACCTTCTTGTGCTTGATTTATTTAGTAGTTCGGTTATGGCCTAGCCTAGTATGCATTGCCTAACTTGTATGAGTGTTACAGGTCCATTTAGAGCCCCATCTAATTAGCCCACCCTACATTTATTCTTCTTTAATTAAGCACTTTCAAAATTCAAATTTTAGAAAGCGAATAGTAAGAATATACTAGTTATTATGTATCTTTTGCTTCTAAGATTTATAAAAATACTACTACATGCCCGTGTTTAAGGACACAATATTTTTTTTAATTAAATTTTTTTTTAAGGACAAAATGGAAAAGGGACAAATATATGAGGGCAAAATGAAAAATTCACCGCTTGAAACTATTCATAAAACTGTTCATGATGAGGTGGACATCCTAATTTATACTATAGATTTCCAAAAAGCCTTTTAAAGGAAAAACACAAAATATCCAACTCTTCTGTCAGTATAGTAGGTCAAGACTAGCCTAGCATGATTTAAAACCCAAAATTTTAACTCGAGCTTGGTTTAATTGGTTATCATACCAAATTGTGATTTAAAAAATACACTTATTTTTTTTAATTAAGTTTTCATTATATACAACATGGGTATGTTTGAATAAGTTTGTTAATTATATACCATCGAAAAAACAGTTTGGTTTGTTTACTCAAAAGTAATTGACTTCAAGTAAAAAATGAATAATAAAAGCAATTGTTTCCCAGAATTGCTGCAACAACAATCTATTGATTTGTCAATGCATGCACCTTACTAAAATAACTTCACTTTTGTCCATCTATGTTCCCTAAGACCCCTCTTCTCTTCTCTTCTCTTCTCTTCTGCTTCTGCTTCTGCTTCTGCTTCTGCTTCTTATAGAATAGAGTCGAAAACTTTATTCCACACTCTCTCTGACTCACTAATCACAAAAAATATAATTTTACTTGAATTATCATGTATAAAAGTGTGTGATTTTACACAGTTTAATAATTAAAAGGTTGACTTAATATATATTTGTTACTTTCTTAGTAATAGTTAAAATAGTTAAATATTGTAAATGATATAATTTAGTTTTTATTTAATTAACTAACCTACTAACCGAATTTTTGTATATATTTAGTGTATAGTATTTGATTATTTTGTAGGTATCTTTCACACAAGAAAAATAGTACATGATAAGAAATGATCAACTTGATTGACAAGATTTCAAAAGAAGGTGGAAATCTAAATATATAGTATCTTCTCAAGCAAATCATTCCCTACAAACAACGATTTCCTCTCCTATAAATGAAGACCGCACAGCTCATTCATAACCACGATTTTTGAGTGATTTACTCTCTAAAGTTTTAAAGAATTAAAGAGTGTTTTAGTGTAAGAGATAGTTTGATCATTTAGTTTTTTCATTCTTCTCTTGTGATTGTTTTCATTGTAATCATCATTCAATTGAGTTTATAAAAGAGAATCTTTTTATTGTCTACAACAATTTGATATAGATAAGTGTTTAAAATCGTGTTTTACTTTCATAAAATTCTTATTCCGCTGTTTTTTGTACTAGTGTTAGTATTGGTGCTATCACACCATGACTCACACGAGGTAATTGTGGTTCCACTTGTTTATCTTAGCTACTCAATTTATTTCAATTGGTATCAAAGCTCCACTCGATTACACTGCGTGAGATCCAGAAAAAGTAGTCACTATGGATGGACATTTGAATCAATATCGTCCTCCTGTATTGGATGCAACAAACTATAATATATGGAAAGCTAAAATGTGTCTTTTCATCAAAGAAATTGATGAGAGGGCGTGGTTTAGCATTATTGTCCCATTGTCTCCAGGACTAAGGTTGAAAGCAAGAATGAAACGGGGAAAACCTTAGAAAAAATCTACAAGCTTAAACCTAAGAAAGACTGAACTACATCAGAAGTCACTCAGCTCTTACTAATTACAATTTCAAGGCTCTTGGTGCTATATCAAGTAATGTGGATGGACACATGTTTCGGCTTGTTATAAATCAAAATGTAGCAAAAACAGACTGGGATATTTTGCAAGTTTGCAAGGTCACTGTGAAGGTGATGACGGTGTTAAGGCCACTAGGTTGAGAATTCTCATGACCAAGTTTGAAAACTTGAGAATGAATGAGATTGAATACATTAAAAGCTATTCTGCTAAATTGAGAGAAATCTCAAATGAATGTCTCTCCCTAGGTGAGCCTATATCAAATGCTAGGTTAGTAAGAAAAATGTTGAGAACCGTTACTGAAAAATTTACTATCAAAATTGTTGATGTTGAATAAGCACATGATACCACAACCATGGGTTTAGATACTCATGTGGGTATTTTGACCATATTTGAAATGAACTTGTCAATTCAACGGCAACAAAAGGCTGAAAACATTGTTCTTGCAACTGCTCTCTCAAATGTATCCAAAGTGTCAAAAGGGATTGAAGAAATTTCCAAATAAATTGACACTTCTAACTTGGAAACTAAAGATGTTGCCCTGTTAACCAAAAAGTTTACTTCGTTCTTGAAAAAAAAACGGGACAACAAGTTTTCTTAAAAAATTCAAAACACATTTGAAAAACCAAAAGAGGATACTGAGAGTGGTTTCAAGAGACCTGAAAGTTTTACTAAAAGAAGATCTGAATCTTTTCAATGTAGAGCCTGCAAAGGTTTTGGGCACTATGCCAATGAGTGTGCCAACACTCTGAAGAAAAGGGAATGAGCCTTTGTGCGACCCTTAGTTACAGCGAGGACGAATATGAAATGCTAAACTTAGCAATCGTGGAAATCTCGTCCCTAAGTCACAAACATCAGTCTGATGTTACTTCAGATGTAGTCACACCATCCATCAGACCCTCTGACTCAGATTTCACATGTTTTAACTTGTTGGTTTCTGAAAAACCAGAGAATGAAGAGGAAAGTGATGGGAGTTACCAAGAACTTCTTGATGCTTATGCTGATTTATTTGCTGACCGGGAAAAACGAGTAGAAAAAATGACAGTTTTTTTAAAAGGTTAATGAGAAACTCTCTACTGAAATTTCCACTTTAAAGTAAAATTGAGAAAGTTACCACTGAAAATGACAACCAAAATGATGCCATAGTCAAACTCGAAGTCATGATAACTAAACGTGATGTTGAACTAGAGAAGACCAAAATAGAACTTGAAAAGGCCAATGAAACTTTTGCAAAACTAAATACTGGAAAGGCCAAACTTGAAGAAGTTCTAAACATGGAAAGTAATTCTAAAACTGTTCTTGGCTATCAATCCATCTTTGTGAAAGAAGCAGAGAGTTCCTCAAAAACAAAAGTTTTTTAAAGTCATAAACCTATACCTAAGAAGAAGAGGGTTTGTCTGCTACTACTGTTTGGCACCATGTCACATTAGACCCTTCTGCTACCAAAGGATTCGTAACCTTGGAAAATCTGCTACTCGGATGAGTGCCCGGATGTACTCACATCACAACTCACACCACCAGAAATCTGGTCAGTTTGTGTGGGTAGAGAAAAAAAGTGAGGAATGCAAAGTAGTGTTCACCTCACTCAATGGTACTTTGACAGTGGATACTAGAGGCACATGACAGCGCTAATGTTGAGTTACTAACTGATTCTATCTTAATCATATGCCTAAATTGAAAAATGTCTATCACGTGGAAGGCTTAAAATCTAATTTCATTAGTATAAGTCAACAATGTGATAAGTGCTTGTTAGATTTGACAAGCATGAGTGTAAAGTGTTTGATGACACTGATAAGTGCTTGTTCGCTGGGGTAAGTCACAAGATATTTGTTATAAATTTGGTGACAACTTATCCTGTCTTAGTTTCAAAGTAAATGATCTTATGGTCTGTCATCAAAAGTTAGGTCATGCAAGTTTTAGGGAAATGGAAGAATTTGTCAGATTTAATGATGTTAAACACTTACCCAAACTTGATTTCAAACAAGTAAGTGTGTGTGATCCTTGTCAAAAGGAAAAACAAACTAAAGCTTCCCATAAGAAGGTTGATCAAAGTTCCACTTCTGAGATCTTGGAACTCATCTATACAGACCTTGTGGGATCCATTGAGGTAGAAAGATTGAGTAAAAAGAAATATTTGTTTGTTTGTGTAAATGATTTCTCTAGATACACATGGGTCCTATATTTGAAATAAAAATTAGAAGACATTGGGTTAATCATGACTCCTTATGAAATACTCTTTGGCAAAAAGCCTACTCTCAAGTATTTTCATGTTTTCGGATGCATATGCTATGTTCTGAATGATAGAGACTATTTGTCAAAAATTGACTCTAAGAGTGACAAAGTTGTTTTCCTATGATACTCCACAAACAGCCGTGCATATAGGGTGTATAACCTTAGAACCAAAAGTGTAATCGAGTCTATCAATGTCACTTTTGATGATACCACTTATTTAAATCTAAAAACTCTTGAAGATGATGTCTCAGGTTGCGTGGAAATGGTGGAAGACACTCAGAACAAAGTTGGACAGAAACAACAATCAGAAACAGAGATATAAACAAATGTATGTCCTGGTGTGATCACATCACAACCTACATCAGGATCAAATGAGTCTTCTCTGGATTGTGGAAATTCAAGAAGAATTAAATCAATTGGAGAAAAATAATGTATGGATCTTGGTCCCTAGACTTAATGGGGAAATGTTATAGGGACCAAGTGGATTTTCAAAAATAAAACACATGAGAATGGGAAAATAACTAGAAACAAAGCCAAGCTAGTAGCTCAAGGCTACAACAAAGTTGAGGGGATTGATTTTAAAGAAACATTTACCCAATTTGATAGAATAGAATCTATTAGTCTCCTTCTTGCCATTGCTTGCTATTGCACATCACTCTACATCGGATGGATGTAAATAGTGCCTTCTTAAATGGTGTCCTTAATGAAGAAGCCTATGTTGGGCAAACAAAGGGCTTCATTGATTCTCATTGTCCTGATCATGTGTACAAGCTAAAGAAGGTCTTGTATGGCTTGAAACAAGCTCCTAGGGATTGGTATGGGAGGCTCATTGAGCACCTCATATAAAGAGGGGATTTTGGTGGCTCAAATTTATGTAGACGACATTGTGTTTGGATCTTCATCCAAAAACATGTTGGATCTCTTTGTCACCAGTATGACCACCACCTTTTAGATGAGTATGGTGTGTGAATTAAACTATTTCCTAGGGCTACAAATAAAACAGAGTGAGGAGGGAATGTTTATTTCACAAAGTAAGTATGCTAGAAACATGGTCAAAAAATTCTCTCTTGATAACTCTTCTCACCTAGTATGGAGGAATATACCCCTAGGGTAAGGCCAAACATGCCCGAGACTGAATTTCTAGAAGGAGAAGATGAGGAATACGAGCCCGACACTGCAACAAAACGTAAGAAGAGAAAACCCTCTGTTTCCAGCTCAGGCAGCCCATCCACAAAGGCTGCCCCACCAAAACAGAGCAAGGTTGCAGGTGACACTGGTCCTCTGCATAGAAGGTATGTAGCCCCTACTGGCTCAAGCGACTCGAACGGGCCCAATGCTGATGATTTTGAGATAGTATCACAGAGTACTAGGGCTGAAGACATTGATGAACTAAGGTCATCAACAGAGGAGATTGTTGAATCTGCAAGCCATGACATTGAGGACATCTTTCCTCATGTAGTGGTCATGCCCATGGATTTGGCAGCATCGAAGGCAACTGCCTCTGATCCTCCACCTGCTACCACTACTGCCATCACCCCGCTACCACATCACCACTGCCATCAGCTTCTGAAACTCTCCCTTTAGTTTATGCCCATCATGAAGAGGATGAAGATATTCCCCTTCAAGCCCTATTGGATCTAAGAAAGGCTAAAGGGAAAACCAGACAATCAAAAAAGCTCAGGCAAGTGCATAAATAGCTAATCAAGCTCCACTCCTCGGTTCTGATGATGATGAGGCTGAGGATGAAATATTCAAGCTATGGAGGGAGGAATTAGAAACTGAAAAGGCTGAAGTTGTTGAAGATGTGATGACACCAGCACCTACACCAAGGAAGAAAGGTACAAAGAAAGCTCAACCCACTGCAAGTTCTATGCCTATGCCAAGGCGTTCCACATGTGTCAAACCCTCCAAGAGCACTGTAAGTCCCACTTCCTCTGAAATATTTATATCCAGTGAGGCAAAGGAGAGGTTTGAGTTTTTGAGAATGAAAAACTTTATTATTGAAAGGGTCCATGACAAGACCTTTGAGGATGTGAATCCATATCCTTCTCTCCCTCTGCCATCAACCTATTTTTTCAAACTCCCAATCCTCAAACCGTTCCTGCCATGGCCCCTAAAAATGAAATTGCCTCAGCTATTTTAATTGGCCTTGGTCCCATCTGGCATAACCAATATAAGTGCACCATGCTTACCTCCCTCTATGGTTTTTTATTCAAAATTGCCACCCTTAATTGGAAGCCTACCACAAACAGAAACAATGTCACCACAGCCCATGCTGATCTCATCTATAGTGTATTTCGGGGAATAGAATTTAATCTTGGGGAAATTGTGTTCTCTAGTATTATTCAGTTTGCTGAAAAGGAACTCCCCTCTTACCTTCCTTTCCCTTACTTAATTTCTTGGAACAAGGGGTGGATATCACTCCGTCAGATAGGCTTTAGGAGAAAATAGAGCCTTTTGGGATTCAGGCAGTGCTGGAATGCACCAAACGCACTATTGATCTCCATGTTGAGATAAAGATGATATGACTGGTGTAGATGATGATGTACCCCACATCTCCACTGCCACCAACAGGCTCGTGTTCAGTTTAAGGTAATGACTGATATGAGGAACCGCTTATTGGTAGAGCTGTCAATACGGGCTAGTGGGGCGGGGCGGGCCAAATTCCTGGCGAGCTGAAAATATGTCAACCCAACCCACCTTGGGTTGGTGGGCCAGGCGGGCCAATGCGGGCCAAGCCAATAAATGAAATTTTATCATGAACTAGGATATCATTAATTAGCTTAATCAACTTTGTTTAGTTTTTAATAACAGTAATAAAAAATCTGATTCACCTTTTTGCAGCATGCAATAAAAGGTTGCTATTTCATACAACAGTTGTTTTTAAAAACCACATGAACCTGAAATCTTTCCACCAATATATAATTATCGTGTTCTTCAACACGTTTGGTAAATTTACAAATAAAAATATGCAGATAAGAAGTGGAATGAATGACATAAAAGAACAAGTTGTGCCCGTAATATTATATGTTACTTACGGCTATAGCTGTCAATACGGGCTGGCGGGGCGGACCCAACTCCCAAAACCCGCCACTTAGTGGGGCGGGGTAGGCTGGCCTAAATTTCCAACGGGATGGAAATATGTCAACCCAACCCACTCCTATTACATGGCGGGGCGGGCTGGCCCGACGGGCTCAATCTAAATTGATAGCTCTACTTATTGGTTGCCAATGCAAGTCTTTCTGGACAAAAAGGGGAAGCAAGCACAAGCCAAGTCTTTGAATGAAGACATCAGCCAAAACTTCTGTTGTGAGCTGCTTGAGAAAATCAGGGCTGAAATGGAGAAATCAGATCATGATGCATTTTATGAATTGTTTACTGTTTTAAACCAATTTAATGTTTGGTGTGTGTTAGGTACATTGAGGAATTTTTTATTTTTTTTTTGTGAATTATTTTGACATTTGTTATTTAGGGGAGATTAATATTTGATATTAGTTTTTGTAATAAGTCAAAGATTGACTAAATATAGATTTGTTACTTTCTTAGTAATAGTTAAAATAGGTAAATATTGTAAATGATATAATTTAGGTTTTATGTAATTAACTAACTTACTAATCGAATTTTGTTATATTTAGTGTATATTTGGTTTTTTTGTAGGTATCTCTTACAAAAGAAAAAGAGTCCATGATAAGTAAGGATTGACTTGATTGACAAAAATTTAAAGTAAGGTGAAAGTTTAAATATAGAGAATCTTTTTAAGCAAATCATTCCCTACAAGCAAGGATCTCCTCTCCTATAAATGAAAACTGCACAGCTCATTCATAACCACAATTTTCGAGTGATTTACTCTGTGAAGTTCTAAAGAATTAAAGAGTGTTTTTAGTTTGAGAGATAATTTGATCATTTGATTTTTTCATTCTTCTCTTGTGATTGTTTTCGTTGTAATTATCATTTAATTGAGTTTACAAAAGAGAAGCCTTTTATTTTATATAGCAAGTTGATGCAGATAAGTGTTTAAAATTGTGTTTAACTTTCATAAAGTTATTATTGCGCTGCTTTTGGTACTAGTGTTAGTATTAGTGATAGTACTAGTGTTAGTATTGGTGATATGACATCAGGATTTACAAGAGGTGATTGTGGTTTCACTTGTTCATATTAGCTACTCAATTTCTTTCAATGTATTATCTACAAGTTCATAAATATTATTAACACTCAATGATAGAAATATAATAGGATGAAATCTAATTTGTCACAATTAAAGTCTACATTTTTTTAGGCATATTGCTCCTTACTATTTCTACATTATTACAATGAAAAGAGCAGTGGTGAGGCTACCTTATGCCAAGGGGTCACTCAATCCTCTTGATTTTTTGATTTTTGGAAAATATCAATTTAATATTTATAATATTTTAAAATGTAAATTTAAAATATTAAATTTGTCAATTTTGACTTCTTTATTTTGTGGTAAAATTTGTATTATAATATTATTTTGACTCCCTTAATACCAAATTTCTATGTAATAAATATAATTTTCATTTATTTAGCATTTTTGATTCGATTCGGAAAAAGAAAATTGAATTCGCCACTGGACATGACATGACATGACATGGACAAGAGATGTCACATTATTTTTTTCCAGCTTCAATTTCATGAATTTAGTGGAACGCAAACAAAGGGTCTTATCTTCCACATGGATCAGTATCACTGCTCTATGTCTATCACGTGAAATCTAATCCACAGCCACAAGGCACGTGACCCCCTTTCTGAAAGCTTCAGAAATATCAGTTGCTCATTGGGTTATACATGAAACTTTGAAACCATATGATTGGTTAATTGTAACCAAAACCAACCCCACATTAAAATAAGGTTACACTGCCGTCAAAATTAAGTAAGAGTAAAGAGGCTTTATTTAATTTAAGGGAATTTGTCTCATAAATTTCTTTTGAAACAAATTATTTTTTTCTAAGTTTTTCATTGTATTAAAATAACTCATAAATTTTCATTTTGTATTATGTATAATAAAATATTTAGTTATACAGTAGTTTAAAATCATAATACTGCATCCGCACCACCGCCTTAGCCACAGCCCAGCTCCGCCGCCGCCGTCTGCTATCGCCGCATGCCGAATTCCGGTCAATTTTCACCAGAATCCGTCAATTTTGGCAGGAATCCGGCCGCCGGTCGTCGGAATCCGATTGCCGGAGGTCGAAATCTGGTCGCCGGTCCATGGGCTTCGAACTCCGGTCACCGGCGGCTGCCGGAATGCAGTATTATGGCCTTAATTGATGTTGTATTTTCGAAACATAATACAACATCATAATACAACATCATAAAAGGAACTTATTGAGCATAGATTTTTTTTAAAAAAAGAAACTTATAGGACAATGACCCTTAATTTAATGTAAATGGAATCTATTTTATTTTTTGTTTATTTAGAAGAATGACATTATCCAGACCAGACAGTGGCGAATTAGAGTTAAGGTTGAATTTTTATTTTAAACCTAAGTCCATTTCAAATTATGTGATATTTCTTTATCCTTTAAATTTATCGTTAAACTTTATTCAAGAGATAAAGCTATTACACACTAATTTAAAATTTAAATTTAAATTTTTGTTTAACCATGCAATATATTTGGAATAATACTGCATGGTATCTAAAAATATTTACCCAAACAGGCAGCGGCAACAGATTGATAGGTCCGTATATAAAATCTTGTATCAAAAATAAATATTTTAGGCTAAGTTAGTTTTTTGGGAAAATGTTTTTTTTTTTCATTTTTCGATTTTTGGTAAGCACATATAAATGGCGAAAATGTTTTCCTTAAAATGTTTTCCCCATTTTTTAAGTAAAATAACTTACGAATTTTTCTACGCGTTTCTTTTTCGGATAATATATTATCATCCTCACTTTCACATCCAACTCCCCATACATTTCCAGTCACACTACCCACCCCACATCAACCAATGCTTCCTTGGATTCCAACATGTCTTGAGAATGGGTTTGTTCATAAACAATATTATTTCCATATGATTTTCAGCTTATAATCGTTAACAATAAGTAAACTAAAAGCATTAATGGGAATAATCGTAAGAAATAAAATTGGTTATTAGTTGGATTGTCGCTCCCATGTTCTTTAAATAAGGATCTTCATCTTGTTGTAAAGTGGGTACCCCTCACATGCCCAAACCTTCTTTTTTTCTATTCACTCATTCCTCTTCCGGTTGTCACCATATTTGATTATTTTATTTTTTGAAATCTTAAGCATATTTTGATTACTCATAAAACCATTATTGCATCCGTTCATTTTTTAAAATAAATAATTAATGTCTATTTTTTTGTGAAATTAATAAATTCAGTTTTCCTAATCAATATAGTATAATTACTACTGTTAACTTTATTTTTAGTGAAACTATAATCTAAATGTTAATAATTTTTGTGGAAATCTCAAAAATTCCCTTTTTTTTCTTCGGATAAGTTCAAAAACATTTTCCCATTAATGGAACGGAGAAAAAAAATTATATATACCAATTTCATGTACCATATTGTGTACCACTAATAATTTAACGGCTATAAGTCATTAATGATACCATTATGATATCAGCTCTAATAACTTATAATTATTGATAATACTATCATGACATCAGATCTAAAGCTTATATAGTCATTAAATCACTAGTAATAAACAATGTGAATGTGGAATTAACAACTTTAACTTTACCAAAAGTTGATGACGTTGTCTATGCCTTTTTGCATAAACAATTGTTATGTATTGTATAGAATACAAACTATTACAACTGTCACAAAATTCGGAGAGAAATGCGTTTCTTCGTTGCGTATGAAGAAACGGGGCTTGATTTGTCGCGCGACATACTTAGCCACAACAACTGGATATCACTTCCTCATTTTCTGGATATTCAGAACATTGAATATGAATATCCAGAAGCTTTGGAAAGGATATCCAGAAACCAAAATATTTTTTCTGGATATCCTTTCCAAAGCTTCTGGATATCCATATTCAATGTTCTGGATATCCAGAAGCTTTGGAAAGGATATCCAGAAAAAATATTTTAGTTTCTGGATATCCTTTTCAAAGCTTCTGGATATCCATATTCAATGTTCTGGATATCCAGAAGCTTTGAATAGGATATCCAGAAATTGGCTATGTATATCGCGCGACAAATCAAGCCCCGTTTCTCCATATGCGACGGAGAAACGCGTTTCTCAGCAGACCTACTCTACAACTGTGGCATGCAATTCACATATATTTTGGCCAATAATATTATGGAATGGCAACCAACACAAAATTATTGTCCTTTCTTACTTGTGTCAGTGTGTGTGTACAATTTAGGGTTGAATATTCAAGTAATGTGGTCAAATAATTGTTAAAGAGACAAAGACACAACATGTGTTTGTGTTGTGTTACTTGTGTACATAAAAGAAGATAGGGAAAATATGAAATGCATGTTTAGTTATTTTCAAATGAATAATTCTATCCGTTCATAAATAAATATTCAAATTCTATTTTGAAGGCATTCTGAAATATTTACTTGTACATTTAAATTTTAAAGATGAAAATATATTTTTGTTATCCACTTTCTAAACATTTAATTAGTTTTACAATCATATAATGATAAGAGAAAAAATTAGTAAAACAATAATCGTGGACAATTTATTTAAAAAAAATAGTATTAATTTTGGGACAAAAAAATAAACATTCATTTGGAGCATAAGAAGTACAACATTAGTGCGAAAAACTTTCTTATTACCAGCTAATAACCCTCTATGATATTATAAACATTTGATAGGTATCATATTAATAAAGCAATTTTTCTTACGTATGTGTACCCTTAGGACATATGATAAGATTTAATTATGATAATAATCGAGTTATAACAATCCTACTTAGGTAACTAAACATATTACAAAATTGCTATGAGTATGTTGATTTATTACCATAATATCTTATCCTTTATTTTAATGACACACATTAAAAAAATTCTTAACAAATTAACCAGGCTGATCATCCAATAATGTTATTTCGGGTATTGAGTGGAAAAATATTTGTGAATATCATAAGCCAAATGAAATGAAAGATGTCGTAAAATGAAATAAAGGAGATCTGACGGCTAGTAATTCAAACGTTACAATTATAAATAAAGGAGATCTGACGGTGAAAGATGTCGTAAAATGAAATAAAGGAGATCTGACAGCTAGTAATTCAAACGTTACAATTATAAATAAAGGAGATCTGACGGCTAGTAATTCAAACGTTACAATTATTTAAAATAGACATTATAATCAAGTCATCAATAATACACAATACTCCCTTCATCTCAATAAAAGGTTCACCCTTTTGTTTTGAAGGAACACGCAAATTAAGAAAAAGGTAAGTGGAGAAAGTGTTGTGAGTGTAAAAGTAAAATAGGAGAGAGAGTGAGTGGAGAGAAAGTAAAATAGGAGAGAGAATAGTAAATTTGAAAAGTGTTGTGAGTATAAAAGTGAAATAGGAGAGAGAATAAGTGGGTGGAATAGTAAATATTATTTGTCATTTTAAGAAAAGTGAAGCTTCTAACGAGACGCACTTCTAAATAATTGGTGAAATTTTTATTGGATGGATGGAGTATACTCCCTCCTCCCACGTGAATGCAAACTTATTTCTATTTTGGTCCGTTCCACGTGAATGCAAACTTTTCAAAATGGCAAAGAATATTTACTATTTCACCCACTCATTCTCTCTCCTACTTCACTTTTATACTCACAACATTCTCTCTCCTCACTATTCCTCCCACTCATTCTCTTTCCTATTTAATTTTTCATACTCACAACATTTAACTTTTTCTCTTTCTTACATTACTTTTCCTTAATTTCCACTCTCAAAAAGCTAGTCCACATTCACGTGGGACGGAAGGAGTACATGATTCACACTTGGGAGGCCATCTCCTAAATAATGGAGAGATTGATGCAGTTTTTGGAATTGAGTCTTAATTGACAAAGGCCTAACAAGAACAAATTAGGTTGTCCGGAATAGTGATGATTTAAGTGGGTCCACGAAATTGCCACATGTATTGATTTTACAAACCTAGAAAATGGGCCACCTTCATAATTTTCTGGGACCCAATTTAGCCAACCTGGAAGGAACCACAGCAGTTAGCAGCTGTCCGCCGATAAACCTACTACTCTACTCCTGTGTCTTTTGCACTTGAATGTTGAATCCTTATTTCTCATGGGTCCATAAGTAATGATGTAATCCCTCCTTTTCCCCTTCACATTATAATCTTACTTTCTTTTCTGTTCCAAAATAAAATTTTAAGTTATTTTATTATTTAAAATAAACAAATACTCCCTCCGTCCCAGCGAAAGAGTCGGTAAATTTGTCCGGCACGCAAAATAAGAAATGTGATGTAGGAAAGAGAAAAAGTTTAAATGTTGTGAGTATGAAAAATTAAATAGGAGAGAGAATGAGTGGGAGGTGATGTAAGAAAGATAATGTTGTGAGTGTAAAAGTAAAGTAGGAGAGAGAATGAGTGGAGAAAATAGTGATTTAAGGTTTCCTTTTTGGGAAAGTGGCTTTTTAAATGGGACGCCCAAAAAGGAAATAAATGGCTCTTTCGCTGGGACGGAGGGAGTAAGATTCATTTATTATTTTCATAATAAAAAAATTCTACCCATTTTCTCATTCATATTTTACTATTTATACTTGTAACATTTTTTTTTTTTTAATATTCATGTGAAGTCAAACTAAAAACCTTAGAGCATTCACAGTCATGGCACAATTTCATGGCGTGAGCTGATGTGGCTTCATGACATTCCCCATTCATGACTTTTGAAATATTCATGGATGACATTTTGTAATTTTCGTTTACGGTATGACTAGAAGTCATGCAAAATAGTTGCTTTTCTTCCCACTTTCCCCACTTGCGTTTGTCTTTCACCCACATTCAATGACCATTCAAACCATGTAATGCACCCCACATTATTACAAGGAGCGTGGAATTTGTTGATGTAGACTACAAAAATAAAAAAAGTAGCTTACACATAAAAAATAAAATATATTAATAAAATAATTTTAAATATTTATAGAGCCAAAATCTCAAAAAAAAATGCGTTTTTCCAAGCTTAGAAAAAACGCGTTTTTTCAAGCTTAGAAAAAAACGTGTTTTTAGAAGGCGTCGACTCTTCCCCTCGCTTGCGACGCCCAGAAAATCGAAATCCAAAATTCAGAAAATCGAAATCCAAAATTCATACATATAATCAATCATCTTCTCCGATAAAAAAAAAAAATGGAACTCCGGGAGTTAACCACCAAAGTCATCGTCAAAATCATCTTCACCACCGAATCCGGAAGAGCTTGAGATTGCTGAGGTGTTGTATGGCTTAATGACTCAATCACAAGCACCACCTTCCAAGAAAGAAATTGTATCTAACGATTCAACGAAGTTTGATTCGAACAAATCCAGCAGCGATGCCAAATCCAAAGTTTCTTCTCCGATCTCGAATTCCACTCCGTCTGTTGCTCCTCCACAGAACTCTAGCTCCTCCCATGTTCCCTCATCCGTCGTCGGTCTGTCATTTTTCTTCTAGCTAATCATTTTCGTCCTACTTTTGGTCTTTGATTTGGTTCTAAATGGGGTTGGTTTGATAAATTTGCAGCACCAAAGAGAAAGAGACCAAGGCAAGTGTCAGATTTTAGTGTACGGAGCAGTCCTGGCTCGTCTATGAAGACTGAGATTGATCATCAGTTATGTACTCCCTCCGTCCCACCCGAATTTGGACAAAGTTACTTTACACGGAGATTAAGAAATAACAATAAGATAATAAAAATGTGTGGTAGAAAATGAAGAGAGAGAATGAGTGGAGTTAATAGTGGTTGGTTGAATAAATTGTATGGTGGAGAATGAGTGGAGTTAATGAGTGAGTGGGGTATGCCCATTTTTTTATTATTATAAACTTTCCTTTTTGGGTTGTCCAAATTCGGATGGGACGCCCAAAAAGGAAATTTGTCCAAATTCGGATGGGACGGAGGGAGTATGAATTTTGTCTAAATAATTGTCAGGGTTATGGTAACAATGTACCAGTACACGTCTTAAAAAGTGTCAGTTAAAAGCTCTTTTTGTCCAGAAACTCAGTGCCAGTGCATGTGTAACAAAGTGTCAGTGTCAGTGTAAAAAAGTGTCAGTGTTAGTGTAATAAAGAGCCAGTGTTAGTGTATCAAAGTGCCGGTGTTAGTGTAAAACAAGTGCCAGTGTTAGTTTAACAAAGTGTCAGTGTTAGTGTAACAAAGTGCCAGTGTTAGTGTAACCAAGTGCCAGTGTTAGTTTATAAACAGACACTTATTATACATGCACTGACACTTTTTTACACTGGCACTTTGTTAAACTGGCACTGACACTTTTTATACTGGCACTTTGTTACACATGCACAGACACTTTGTTTACATTGTCACACTTGCATTTTGTTAAACTGGCACTGGCACAAACGGGAAAAACAAAACACGTTTTTCCTAAGTGACAGAAAAAACTAGTTTTTTATAAGACCAACTCATTTCTATAATTTTAACATATAAAAAATAATAAAAATACAAGAATATTGAAAAAACTACCATTATTAATATTTTATCACTCTTTATAATTAAAAAATAAAATATATTAATAAAATAATTAATTATAATGAAATTTATAATTAATTATTTATATAGTACAATAATTAATAATTATTTATAGTAGTAATAAATGTAATATAAATGAGTAGGAAAGAGAAAATATGGTGGAGTATAATAAAAAGTAGGAGAGAGAAACTGATGACTTTTGTCATGAATGGAAATAAAATTGTTTGGAGTTGTGTTATTGATGACTGATGACGTGAAGCTGAGTTGGAGGAGAGAGGGATGTCTTTGAAGTTTCATGACTACGGATGCTCTTATTGTGTACTGAAGAAATATTAATAAGTGTGACTTGATTTATTTTGAAAATATTAAAATCAAAAAATAAATAAATATATTTTTCTTAGTTTAGTTTAACTAAAAATGGATATTAATAGACACATCAACGTCGTCCCATATAATATCGAGTTTCGCAAGCTGTTCGAGCACGACTCGATATCGGTTCGAAAAAAATCGAACTCAAGTTGTGACTCGACTTAACCTTGAACAAGATCTTGAAACTCGTTTAGTTTTGAAGTTGATCGTGCTTGACCCATGTGTTTAACAAGTCTCATTTGTTATCAACTCGTTTTGAGCTCGGCTCAAAAACCTCGTAAAAACCTTGAATTTTTCTTTGTATCCTATCAAGAAAATTGAACTCGCCTCGATATTTTAGTTAAAAACTCAAACTAAAATTGTTGATGATCGGCTCGCACTCGAGAATCTCGTTATTAACTTGACTTTTAATATTTTTCAAAAAAATGATTGAGCTTGAGCTCATTTAAAAATTACTAGATTTAAATATTATTTTGTTCGAGTTTAAGCTTCGGGTTGAATTAATGATCCGAACTTAAGTCGAATTGAGTTTTGAGTTGATCGCGAGTAGCCATTATAAAACACAAGTATTATCGAGTTTTTAAAAACTCGATAGGGGGGGTAGGCAGGGTGGGTGGGTAGGGGGTAGGGCGGCGGGTGGGTGGGTAGGGGTAGGGTGAGGGGGGGTGGGGGTGGGTAGGGAGGGTGGGGGTTGGGGTAGGGGTGGGGGGGTAGAGGGTAGGGCGGGGGTGGGGGGCAGGGGGTGGGTAGGGGGTAACGATGTTGACAAGCCTGTTAGATTTTTTAACGACGTTAGTTAAAAATTTGGTGGGATACCTTATTTGAAATTACTTTTGAAAGTACGATACCTAAGTTAATAACTAGTTAATACGTTACCTTATTTGAAAATGGACCTTAAGTACATTACCCTTCTCGGTAATTATTCCATTGTTCGGTAATTATTCCATGAGTAGGTCTGCTGAGAAACGCGTTTCTCCATAACTATGGAGAAACGCGTTCTTAATAGCCAGAAGCAATGCATTTGATAGCCAGAAAAAAATTTCTGGATATCAGTCTCAAAGGGTTCTGGATATCCAGAAGCTTTGGAACGGATATCCAGAAGCCTTTGGGTGGATATCCGTAAATAAAATAGATTTGAAGCCAAATCCAAGGCCAAGACCAGAAATTGCTTATTGAAGGTTTCTGGATATCCAGAAACCTTCAAATGTATATCCAGAAACCATCAAATGAATATCCAGAAACATTTTGAAAGTTTCTGGATATCATTTTGAATGTTTCTGGATATCACTTTCATAAGCTTCTGGATATCCTTTCAAAGGGTTCTGGATATCCAGAACCTTTGAGACTGATATCCAGAAGTAACCATGGGACAAAAGTCATGGCCAATGTAAAAAGTTTCTGGATATCCTTTCAATAGCTTCTGGATATCCGTAACCCGTTTCTCCATAACTTATGGAGAAACGCGTTTCTCCCTAGATTTTACGTTATTCCATTGTTCGTAAGTGCCGCATTTTAGTTTATCGTTTATCTCATTGCAAAAATTTAATGAAATTAATTTATTTTTCAGAAATACCACATTTATTTCGAGATTAATAAAAGACATAAATCAATATTTGCTTAAGGACGAACCTTAGCCATCATAGGTGATGGTAGGCAAACCTTGAGGTAAAACAATATTTGCCTCAAAATTTTATTAAATACTCCCTCCGTTCCGTTTGAAAAGACAAAATTTGTGTCTTGCACGAAAATTAAAAAAAGTGATGTAATAAAGAGAAAAATTGTATAGTGAAATAAATGTTGTGAGTGAAAGGTGATGTAGGAAAGAGAAAGTGGGGTAGAGAATAGCTAGTGAATATTTATTGTGAGAGTATGACAAGTGGATCCCACAAATAAAGAAGTAATAAAAAACTTTTCATTTTTGGATTGTGCCCTTTCATATGGGACACCAAAAAAGGAAATTTGTGCCTTTTCAAACGAGACGAAGGGAGTATTGAAAATAATAGTTGATGGTAGGCAAACCTTGGTCACCATAGAACAAGGGAGAGTTAGAACAAGGAAGAGTTAAGTATCAAGTTCGTTAGCTTACTTATTTACGTTTTTATTTATTCGTCATTAAAAAAGTATTTTTTTTTACGATTTCGTCCTTAACCTAAATACTTAATTTATCATGTCGTCTGTGAGGACCCCGACCCGAAACCTACACGTGTCCCAAGCTGGAGCGTCCTCAAACTAACCCAAATTTCCTAAACTTTTAAAACTTTTATCTACTTTCAAGCATAAATACAATTGTCATAACTATTTCAAAATAACTCTACACCTTTCTACATTGGAGAAAGAGTTGACCAACTTTGAAAGTAAGAAACTGTTTTGGTTACAAAAAGGTATCGGTTGTAACATAGAATTAAGGTTTATAAATACAAACTCCTTAAATGAATTATACCAAAAATACACTTGCTACGCCAACCTATATATACCCCGACAATTTCCAAAATATCACTTCCAAACTCCTCACCGCTCTTACTTGGCCGGTCCGCCTGTCTCGGAATCTAAAAACATTAAAGGGAGAGGGGTGAGAATAAATCTCAGCAAGCTATTATGAATGCATCAATATGCCATATAAGATGCAACACATAACAAGTTGCATATAACACATTGGAAAAACTGTAAACACCTTTCATTACCCTGGTTTACCTTTTCCCGTCTGAACAATAGTCGTACAACATTGGATATAATATTCCAATCTTAGGTGAGCTGCTTAAGCAATACTCACATCTTATAAGTGTGAATACCCCGTCCCGATGCAACGCGCATTCGGAAGTTTGAAATAATTAATTATATAATGTCGAATCGAAATGGGATATTCATTTAGTGACACTCGCCTTAAACCATATTAAAATATTAGTTTAATTTTGAGAGTCGCCACGCCATTTTGATATAGCCCAAAGCTTTGAAAAAAAGCTAAACAGTTAATTGGGTTCGGGGGTCAAGTTACAACAGAAGAAGAAACACTATCACTCCTATTGCCCGACGGATCGGTCTTTCTAGCATGTGGGGTGTTGGTTGTGTGCGGTGTTTACATGAATAGATAGAAGAAACGGGATCATGCATAAGGAGGAGGGGAGAGAAAGAATTTATTGATGATCACACCCTAGAACCTTTGAGTTAGGCCCTCGGAAGGTGCACTAATCAACGTTCATCCTTGGGGGATTGTTGATCATGGGATAATTATAACTAAGGTGGAAGGAAAGAAATAGTTCCTAGATCCATTGGGTTTCTTTGGGCGAAACCTTAGATCATCCTCGGCTATAGCATATTTAAATATATTAAAACAGCCCTAAATCTAGCATATATGACATAAGCAAGAAATAAAGTAATTAAAATATACTAAGCATGCAAACAATAAATCTAGCATAATAATAAAGACAATAATAATAAAGACAGAAAAAATAAACAGAAGACTTACCTAATGATGGCAAGGCTTTTGGATCGAATCTATGAAGATTCGAAGAACGTTTTTGATAAAATATTTAGACTTAGAAAACTCGAGTTTAGTCTCAAGTTTTCTATGGAGGAAATCTCAAGTTTTGTCTTGAGTTTTCCGTAGAATGATTCCGTGTTTAAAGTGTGAGGCGGAGTGGGGTTTATATAGTGAAAGGAATTGGGGAGGAACAAGATTACGAAAGTGATGTGGAAAAGCGAAAGGGTCGATCGGCCTTAAAAATAAGGTTCGATCGGCACAAAATAAAGGGTCGATCGGCCTTAAAATAAGGTTCGATCGGCACTTAAATTAAGGTTCGATCGGCACTTAAATTAAGTTCGGCGGCGGGCGATAAATGGTCGATCGGCCAAATCCCTTCTAGCCTTGGCCCAAGTGCCTTGGCCCAAACTTGGCCCAAATGGCCTAGAGCTTTCTCCTGGCCGGCCATTGCACAAGAAGTGGCCCCAAATTGTGCCTTGAAGCTCTCGGCGGCACCAAGAAATGGCCTAGTTTTGTATTTAATAAATATTCGTTTCGTCTCCGCTATTTCCAAGTCCACTTTGGCCACTGAAATGACTTCTTTTGCACTTCGCTCTTTGAAATTTTATTTTTCATTTAATCCCAGGAATTTTTATATATCAAATTCGTCCAAAATTTCCATATTTCCCGTTTAGTCCCTGAATTTTCCATAAATTCCGATTTGGTCCAAAAGCTTCCAAATGCCATTTTAGTCCCAGATTTTCCCGAATTGCACTTCAGTCCCTTTTTTCGGACCGGGTACTAACAGTAGCCCCTCGGCGACGCTTCTTGTAAGGCAAGTAGGGTCGACGATAAAAATAGGATCCGTCCTGAAAAAAGGGATTTCAGGAGGTAAGACAATGATTTTGCGGATGTGAGGTTTTTGGACTTGAGCTGAGTCGCAAAAGGATGACCAGGTAGGTCAAGTGGCTGGACCCACGTCGGGATACCTACGTATCCCAAGAGGAATCAAGCCAAGTCGTAGTTCGAAAACGTGGGCGTTTAGTACCCGAGAGTGGCGGACGTGCAGCGTCTCAAGCCAAAGATGCGATTTGTGGCAAGGCTTTGGGGATCGAATCTAAGGGCGATTCGAATAATATTGAGAGATGTACGGAAAGGAGAATCAAGTATAGTCTTGCCTTCTCCGTGGGAAAATATGTTGTGAGAAAATGTGTGGAAAGGAAATTCAAGTATAGTCTTGATTTTTCCCTTGAAAATTGTGTGTGATGGAACAAATCAAGTGTAGTCTTGATTTCTCCGTGTGAAGATATGTTGTGAGATAATGTGTGGAAAGGAAATTCAAGTATAGTCTTGATTTTTCCCTTGAAAATTGTGTGTGATGGAACAAATCAAGTGTAGTCTTGATTTCTCCGTGTGAAGATATGTTGTGAAAATAAACCAAGTTTAGTCTTGATTCGCGTACTGAGAGAAAGTGTATGGGGCAGACCCTTTGAAATGGAGGATAGACCTCTGAAATGGAGGATAGACCCCTGAAATGCGGGACGAACCCTTTGAAGATGCGGGACGGACCCTTTGAAGATGCGGGACGGACCCTTTGAAAGTACGGGACGGACCCTTTGAAAGTACGGGACGGACCCTTTGAAAGTACGGGACGGACCCTTTGAAATGGAGGATAGACCTCTGAAATGCGGGACGGACCCTTTGAAGGTGCGGGACGGACCCTTTGAAAGTACGGGACGGACCCTTTGAAAGTACGGGACGGACCCTTTGAAATGGAGGATAGACCTCTGAAATGCGGGAAACTGTAGCTGCCAAGGACTTAGGCTACTGTTTACTGATGAAGAATAGTTGTGTGAATTGATTGGGATTATTATGGCTTCCCGAGCCGAAGAACCAAGCGATTAAAAGATTGGGATAATCATTGCTAAGGCTTAGAGAGGAGTCTTGTCTCCTAGGCTTAAGGCTAGGGTTTTAGAGAGGCATTTGTCACCTAGGCATGAGGCTAGGGTTTAGAGAGGTATTTGTCACCTAGGCTTGAGGCTAGGGTTTAGAGAGGTATTTGTCACCTAGGCTTGAGGCTAGGGTTTAGAAGGGTATTTGTCACCTAGGCTTGAGGCTAGGGTTTAGAGAGGTATTTGTCACCTAGGCATGAGGCTAGGGTTTAGAGGGGTATTTGTCACCTAGGCTTGAGGCTAGGGTTTAGAGAGGTATTTGTCACCTAGGTTTGAGGCTAGGGTTTTACATTTGCGGTAAGTCTAAACAAGGCAGTTTGAGCAGAAAGGTTATTGGTTTAAACTAGGCGAGGCCGAGTAAGTGTCGATGATAGAAGGTGGGATTAGGTAGGTTTGATGTCCAGAGATAAGGGCCGAGTCATCTTGAGAGTCACAGAGATACGTTTTTGATAGATTTGAAGAGTTTGAAAATTTGTGGAGACCAAAGAGTGATTTTGTAAACAAGGTGCCAAAGAGGATAGCATTTTGAAAGCATGTTATTTTGATAAGGAGGCCTTATGATCAATTATATTTCTAACTAACTCAAAGAGTTTGCCATATGCTGATCTTGATGACAAGGGATGCCCTTCTTGCTAGACATGACTTTGTCGGAGCCTCGATTAGAGCCCTTTGGCCTTTTCTGAAGAACCACATAGTCGACCCATTTTTGTTGAGGGGATTCCCAATGTTTGATGAAGTGACCTTGGCGAAGCCCCAGTTGATGATGCAGAGCAAACCTGAAGAGAGCCTGAGAGAACAGCTTAACAAAAGCCCCAGCTTGGAGAGATTCAATGCATCCCTATTTGCAGACAGAGTCATCTTGCGGCCACGGGGGCGACCCCTCGTTTCGAACAATGGTCAATCAGTCGCTGGACAAGACTCAGAAATGTATATGTGCAGGGGCGCATTTTTTCGAAGGTGGGAATGGATCTCGAGTTCGTGTATGACACTTTCGCTTTTGGGTTTGACTCTTTTGGGAGAGTATAAGCATCACAAGGTGTGGAAAAGTGTATGGAAGCCCCCGTACGTAAAGACAAGGTGTTTGGCTCTATTTTCCTATGATGTAGAAAAAGAAGACTTGTCGAGACATTTGAAGAATTATTTTATTCGTAATTATATCTTGATTGCTCGTGAATGGACCTCACCGATTGGTTTATCAAATTCCAATTATATAGGTAAACAAATGAATGTTTTGATTTGAAGGTGAAATCGGCTTGTCTTTAGAAGGAGAAGGATGTTCCGTTGTTGCTTGGCCGCTACGTTCGGTGGTAATTGTGGTGCGGGCTGCCGTTGCATTGATCTCCTTCATGGGAAAGAATGAAAAATAGAAAAAAGATTGGGGTGGAAGAAAAGGTGGGAATTGACTGATTATAACCCAAAGATTTTTTCATTCCTTCAAGTGAAGATTCTTTGTTCCTTTGTTCTCGCAAGCCGAGGGGAGTAGTCCCTGGCGCGTGTCTTCTTGCTTTTACCGGAGTGCCGCTGAGAGGCACGGATGCGAAGCCCCAGTGAGACTTTTGCAGACAGTGTTTGAGGAGTCGAATGAACGAATTTCAAGAATAGGACGAGTTCCTAAACTTTTGAGAGAATATGTAATATGCTCACGTAGGATAACAAGTGACTCAAAAATCTGAATACGCATTTCTTTTAAATAATCTTTTGAGAATGCCATCCGGTAGCGGTTGTAGCTGGTCTTTGGGTTGCGATCGACCATTGGATGATGTTTAACATGACCTCTTAAAGTGAGAGGTCGGCTGGGCCATTTGCTGAGAGGTTGGCTTGAGGGATGTGTTTGGAATTTCTAAGACGAAGGGATTTTCTTGTTGCTGCTTCTTCAGAACCTCTAAGAGTGAGGTTAACTTTGATTTTGATAAGGTCAAGGGTGGTGATGGAATCCTCTAAAAGTGAGAGGATGGACTTTGGAATTGGTTTACGGGATTTGTCCAAGAGGGAATCTTTGTTGCTTCTTCTCGCGAGTTTGTTGTGGTTTCAGCAGGTAACTTGATCATGATAGGATCTTCACTCGACGTCTCATTTTCACAACCTTTGAGATGGGAGGTTCACTTCGGAGTGATGGAGGTTGATTATTTTTTTTTTTTTTTTTTTTTTTTTTTTTTTTTTAACACCCTCTTATCGAGAAAAGCCTTCGGATTTGTTTGCTCGCGATAGCCCCTAGTGTATGCCTTAGGATGGTTTTACCTTTTCCCTCTTGGGTTTGGAGGTGGTCCCTTCGAGGGAGCCCCTTGTATGAGTTTCTTTGGCATTCCGCCTTTCTTGAGCTTGGAGGTGATTACTTCCTTTGTGAGTCGAGGGAGCCCCTAGTATGGGCTTCTTCCTTAGGGTCTCAAAACTTGTCGATCTTGAAATGAAAGGGTATTATTTAGTGAGGATAAGGTTATGGCTTCCTATGGTGAGAGGTTTAAGCTTCAATTGCTACTGGATAGCATTCTCAAAAGAGTATTTAAAATAAATGCAAACTCAATTAACCGACTTATTAAGTAAGGCAGAATATATTCGGACCATAAGAAAGATATGTGAGCATATTCAATGAAAGCTTATCGATCGAATGGAAAATCAGAGGAGACGCGAGATTGGGGGTTGGTGAGCCCCAAGTTGATATTCATGCAAAGACTTGTGAAGGATAGGAACAACTCCTTGCATCTTCTTTAAATTGCAAGTGGCGTGAGCACTATTTTCTGATGATGAGCAACACGGTCTTTGTGCTTGTCTTGACCATATGGAAAGGAGGTCAAGTGGGGGAGAGTGTATTTGGGGAAGTGTAGGCTCGAGGGAGCATAGGGGGAGTGTACAAGGAGAGGGTCTGGCGATAGTGTATGGAAAGTATATGGTGGAGTATGGAAAGAGTGTATGAGAGAGGGATGTATAGAGATGATGTGTATAAGGAAGGGACGGTGAGTTGTTTACTCCAATCAAAGCATTCATTCATTGTTTACTTTATTAGCTGGTGGGTTAATCAGTGAGATTTAGCAATCAAGTGATAATTATAAATAAAACAATTCTTCTTGAAAGTAATGCGAGATTATGTCTCAAGTCTAGAGAGAAAAGAAAGAAAGACTCTTTTATTATTGAAGCAACTAATCTAAAGTGGACATTACATATCAATGCCCAAAGTGGAAGTAAGAAAGACACACTAGAACCTACAAGACTGAATGAATCTAAATCCTTCCTTGAAGTACGAGGGCTTCTTCATTAATGAGGCCTTGGTTGATCAAATTTTGAATCAAGCGTTTCGGCCGCTACGGTTGTCGGTGGTATGCCCAATGTACTTGTGGTATCCGCAAAACTTGGATGTATCCAAGTTAGATCTCGAGTTAATAGGCTTGTAATTCTCGAGCGGCTTGATCAAACTCTTTTCCACCAAAATGTCGAAGAACTCACCCACAGCATTCCTAAGTCATCAAAATGTTCCTTGTTGATCTCCTTCTCGGGTATTGGTGCCTTTCGTTGGTTGGTGGCCACAAGCAGGCATCCCGAATGAGACATTCGATGTGTTGGACCATAAGTGGGACCAAAAACATAGGGACCCCGGAATTGCACAGGAGGAGGATCTCTTCTCAAGCACTCGTGAATGCAAGACAAATGGTATTGCTCAATTTCATGCATGTCTTTGAGGAGGTCGATCACTCCCAACCTCATGTCTGAGACTTCTTTAAGGGCTCCAATGCTTTTCTCCATAGACATGATGCGAGTGCAGTAAGAACATACGGCAGAGTCAAACCAATGAGTTGAATTAGACTCACAATTAATCTTAAGGCATCTCCGAGAAAATAGTTGATCTCCACAATTTGAGAGTTTGGCCAGAATTTGAAGTTGCCTACGTAACCCTTACCATTTAAGGTATGAGTCTCAGGTCACCGTAGTTCGAGGGGGCCCCGATTGATGATACAACCAGGGTTAAGTTTAGAGAAAGAGAGAGGATGAATGTAAAAGAGTCCGTTTGGTGAAAAAAAAGAGAGGAAGATGACTCGATCCTTGGTCAAATATAAGTGAGGGCGATCTAGACGAGCTAATCGGACTTGGTAAGTTGGCTTAGGTAGGCCCTAGATGGTGGTTTGATCTATATGGGTCGAGAGAGGTTTGATCTAGGTGGGTCTTTGGCTTGAAGGGTGCTAGAGATAAAGGATCTAAACTATGGATGGTTTTAAGGCTAAGGGAGCAAACTGCGGATGGTTCAAGAGATAAGAGGTAGAACTTTGAAGGGTCCTAACTTGAAGGATGTAGACCGTGGGTGGTCAAAGGTAGAGGAATGGACCATGGATGGTCAAGAGACGAGGGGTGGACCTCGAAGAGTCTCAGGTGGAAAGGTGGACCTTTAATGGTCCTAGATAGAGAGAGTGGACCTCGAAGGGTCCTAAATTGAGGAGTGGACCTTGAAAGGTCCAAGAGAAGAAGAGCGGACCTTGAACGGTCCAAGATATGAGGAGTGTGGACCTTGAAGGGTCCAAGAGATGAGGAGTGGACCTTAAAGGGTCCAAGAGAAGAGGAGTGGACCTTAAAGGGTCCAAGAGAAGTGGAGTGGACCTTAAAGGGTCCAAGAGGAGTGAACCTTGAAGGGTCCAAGAGAAGAAGAGCGGACCTTGAACGATCCAAGATATGAGGAGTGTGGACCTTGAAGGGTCCAAGATATGAGAAGTGGACCTTGAATGGTCCAAGATTGGGAGAGTGGACATGGTATAGGAAGAGCACCACGAAGGGTCAAAGAGTGGACCTTGAATGGTCCAAGATAGAGAGACTGGACCTAGGGCGGTCCGCAGTAGAGGGTGTGGACCTTGAAGGGTCCAAGAGATGAGGAGTGGACCTCGGAGGGTCCTAGAAATGGAGAGTGGACCTCGGAGGGTTCTAGAAATGGAGAGTGGACTTCGGAGGGTCCTAGAAATGGAGAGTGGACTTCGGAGGGTCCTAGAAATAAGAAGTGGACCTCGGAGGGTCCTAGAAATGAGGAGCGGACCTCGAAGGGTCCTAGAAATGAAGAGCGGACCTCGGAGGGTCCTAGAAATGAGGAGCGGACCTCGGAGGGTCCTAGAAATGAGGAGCGGACCTCGGAGGGTCCTAGAAATGAGGAGCGGACCTCGGAGGGTCCTAGAAATGAGGAGCGGACCTCGGAGGGTCCTAGAGATGAGGGATAGTTAAGCATTTTATTTACAAAAAAGCCTTCCATTTTTATAGAACCTACTCTTGGTTGGAAGGGATACCCCTTTTTCGCAACTAACTAAATGTCCTAAAGTGGTGGATCCTAACGACTAACCGTCTCATATAGACATTTAATATGATGTTTATGGGAAGTACTACAGACCCATGATAAGACAAGATCTTTTAACAAGCACTCGACCTTACATGGCACATCCTTTAAAAGGAAATCAAATTTTTTGTGCTCTTTTCTCTCTATAGATCTTGACTTATCACTGATTCGTAGTGACTCAACATAAAGACCTTATTAATTGTCTACATGAAAAAGCTAGTCAAACCAACCGGTCACAAGGAGTGTATTCTTAGCAAAGTGGGTGACACAAGGGTTAGATTTCAGGCTCCCACCGTGCAGCCGAAGCGCACTGATGAGTGGATGGCCAAGTGAGACTCGGAAGGGAGGCAACATGATCACCACACTTCCCGCACTTTGGCTTCTCCGAAGGGTTAAGGGGTAGCTGTGCAGTGTGACACGGACTCTAGTGGTAGTGTGAGGTAAAAAGTCTAATTCTTTTTTTTTTTTTTTAAGGAAAAAAGAGAAAGATTTTTTTTATGAGATGCATGCATGCAATGCAACAGTTAAGAATAGGAGAAAAAGAAAAAGGAAGTAAAATACAACACCATACAAGAAAACGAAAGTCTGACCCACTTAGTTTGAAAAAATTTCAAAACGGTCCCAGAGTCGCCACTGTGAATACCCCGTCCCGATGCAACGCGCATTCGGAAGTTTGAAATAATTAATTATATAATGTCGAATCGAAATGGGATATTCATTTAGTGACACTCGCCTTAAACCATATTAAAATATTAGTTTAATTTTGAGAGTCGCCACGCCACTTTGATATAGCCCAAAGCTTTGAAAAAGCTAAACGATGTAATTGGGTTCGGGGTCAAGTTACAACAGAAGAAGAAACGCTATCACTCCTATTGCCCGACGGATCGGTCTTTCTAGCATGTGGGGTGTTGGTTGTGTGCGGTGTTTACAGGAATAGATAGAAGAAACGGGATCATGCATAAGGAGGAGGGGAGAGAAAGAATTTATTGATGATCACACCCTAGAACCTTTGAGTTAGGCCCTCGGAAGGTGCACTAATCAACGTTCATCCTTGGAGGATTGTTGATCATGGGATAATTATAACTAAGGTGGAAGGAAAGAAATAGTTCCTAGATCCATTGGGTTTCTTTGGGCGAAACCTTAGATCATCCTCGGCTATAGCATATTTAAATATATTAAAACAACCCTAAATCTAGCATATATGACATAAGCAAGAAATAAAGTAATTAAAATATACTAAGCATGCAAACAATAAATCTAGCATAATAATAAAGACAATAATAATAAAGACAGAAAAAATAAACAGAAGACTTACCTAATGATGGCAAGGCTTTTGGATCGAATCTATGAAGATTCGAAGAACGTTCTTGATAAAATATTTAGACTTAGAAAACTCGAGTTTAGTCTCAAGTTTTCTATGGAGGAAATCTCAAGTTTTGTCTTGAGTTTTCCGTAGAATGATTCCGTGTTTAAAGTGTGAGGCGGAGTGGGGTTTATATAGTGAAAGGAATTGGGGAGGAACGGTTACGAAAGTGATGTGGGAAAACTGAAAGGGTCGATCGGCCTTAAAAATAAGGTTCGATCGGCACAAAAATAAAGGGTCGATCGGCCTTAAAATAAGGTTCGATCGGCACTTAAATTAAGGTTCGATCGGCACTTAAATTAAGTTCTGGCGGCGGCTGATAAATGGTCGATCGGCCAAATCCCTTCTAGCCTTGGCCCAAATTCTGCCTTGGCCCAAACTTGGCCCAAATGGCCTAGAGCTTTCTCCTGGCCGGCCATTGCACAAGAAGTGGCCCCAAATTGTGCCTTGAAGCTCTCGGCCAGCACCAAGAAATGGCCTAGTTTTGTATTTAATAAATATTCGTTTCGTCTCCGCTATTTCCAAGTCCACTTTGGCCACTGAAATGACTTCTTTTGCACTTCGCTCTTTGGAATTTTATTTTTCATTTAATCCCAGGAATTTTTATATATCAAATTCGTCCAAAATTTCCATATTTCCCGTTTAGTCCCTGAATTTTCCATAAATTCCGATTTGGTCCAAAAGCTTCCAAATGCCATTTTAGTCCCAGATTTTCCCGAATTGCACTTCAGTCCCTTTTTTCGGACCGGGTACTAACAATAAGACCCATTTTTCAGGGAACCATATAAGATAGTAGAAACTCTGTAAGGCTTTTGGCTCAATACAGATGCTATAACCCCGACCTGTGGCCACAGGAGGGGACGGTCACAGATATAACATAATCCGATCACATTAGGTCACACTTCCATAATTGACCGTATTATGTTATACCCCCAACATCAGCTGATTAACACATCATCATGCACATAATAGTTACTTGAAATATAATCCACAAAGGGGATAAGCAACATAGCCACATGGTAAAATATACTCATGTTCAACAAATATCATAGTGCAACTTTTATTCAACACACTATGCATAATATAATCAATGAATATGAACTCAAGTAAGGCATGGAGGTATCATCAATCCATCCTACATAGTCATTATACAATAATACATGGCCTCTATGAATGTCCAAGTTGAATTTACCAATTTGGAATCACATTTGTCAAGTTACCCGACTAGGCTACCTAGCGTTTTCCAATCATTAATTAAAGTACTTCCCCAATTCCATTTTGATCACTTAAGATGTCATTGTGTAGCCAAAGTATTCTACTTTATTCTAGGTTATAAAGATTTCATTTTGGTTCTAGTTTGATTAGGTTTAAACAGCTCTAAAGTTGGTGCAACATAACCAGGCCTGGGCACGACTCGTGCCCCAGGGCACGACTCGTGCCCCTTTGGCCCTTCACTGAACCTGGCTTTCCCAACAAGGCACGACTTCCTCTTAACCAGGTCACGACTCGTGACTTTCCCATGGCACGACTCGTGGTCACGAATTGTCCATGGGCACGACTCGTGGTCACGAATTGTCCATGGGCACGACTCGTGCCTGAGGGCACGACTCGTGCCACAGCCAGAAACAGGTACAGCAGCAGCAATAATTCAATAACTCCAAAAAAACCAAATTTCAACCCAAGCTTCCCTTTTTATTGATGAACCTAAAGGTTTACTAAATTTAATACTTCTCATGCTAAGTCATTTAGACCCAAATGATGTAAACCTAGATCCTTACTATATGATTTCCCACCCATTGCACTAACACATTTCAAATTAACCCTTTTTAATCTAATCAATCCATCTTCTTACCCTTTTATCAACTTTCATGGACAAAGTCATACTTCACAACTTCATCCTAAATCATTTAAACCCAAAATGATATAAACCTAGATCATTTACCACATGATTTCCAACCCATTTTACTAACACATTTCAAGTTAAATCTTCTAAAGACTAACTCCACCCATTTCTTACACTCTAAATCCACTTCTATGAATCCTAACATCATTCTATGTCAATTTCCAATTTCTCAACTCCAAGAATAGTTTCAAAGCATTAAACACAACCATGATATTAACAAGAACAACATTAAGAGTTCATGAGCATTTAATGAAGGGAAGGGTCATAATAACTCACATTAGTAAATACAAGATGGAATGAGGATTTTCTTGGCTTGATCAACTCTCCTAGTTGCCCCAAACACAAAAGTACTCTTGGATTGAAAAATGGAGAAGAAATGACTCCTCTAGGAACTTGAGAAGGTGAGGCTTCAAGGTTATATTTCCATGGAGTTCTTGGGAGGAGTAAGAAGAAATGATGGAGAAAGAGTGAGGAGGATGTAAGAGTAAGGGGGAAGTATGGGGAGAGTATGGTGATTGTTGACTAAAGGGAAGAAAGATGAGGGAAATAAGGGGGAGGTGATGGCCCCCCATTCCCAATAAATCAAGGCTTTCCAAAATGAGCAACTAAGTCCTCCAAGTTCTAAAATGGTAAACTAAACCCTCCTATTCAAATACTTTATCTCACATACTTTAACCTCCTTTCACATTTTATTCATTTTCTATTATTATACTCCCTAAGATGCTATATTTTATTTTCCTAGAAATTCTAAGAATTCTAAATTATTTTCCAACCATTTCATCTTGATATAAGATTTAAAGACATAATATGAGCACATAAAATTAACATTAATATTAAAAGAATATAATATTTTATTAAAATTAGTGCCTAGGGTTAGGGTCGTTACACTCACTCCCCCTTAAAGAAAATTCGTCCCGAATTTGACGGTCACTTACCTAATGTTCAACGCGCCTCGATTATTTATGTATACCTCAGACTCCAATTCCCAAATAGTCTCTTCAATGTTGTGATTCTTCCCCAAGATTTCTAATTCCATTAATAATACGATATTACAACCTAATGTTCCAAGAATACCATGCAATTATCACTAACCCGAATTTTCACGACCTCAATAAAAATATAAATAATTAAAAGTATTACAACTTATGTCATCAAATACATTACAATATTACATTAAAACTTCAAATACTCTATAAGCTGCTCCAAGCCAGTCTATCAGTCAAATCACCAACCTTTTCTAAAGCTTCAAATGGATTAACAAACTTTGGTGCCAATTTTCCTTAGGCCTTGCGTCACCAACCTCACCCCAACAAATTGGAGATCGATATTTTCTTCCCGAACCACACCTCATACGGTTTTATCTCAATGCTAGAATGATAACTGCTATTATACGCACTCAACCTCTGGGAACCATACGTCCTATCGACTACTAACATTCATTGTACATGCCCGTAGCATATCCTCAACAATAAGTAATGATTCCACAAATTTTCACAAGGTTAAACTTAATAGCATTCATACATTTCAAAAGGACATTCCCCAATTGATGTCTATCCAATCTATTTAATACTATGGGGTTTATACAATCAAACTATCCCCTAACATATATGAGGACTTGATCAAAGAATCTCATCACTATATACCTATATAATGAGTAGAAAATACAATCAACTTTTTATAAATAAAACAACATACTCCTTTTTATTTCCAAGGCAACCCAATCAACAAATCCATCTTGATAATACTCTCAAGTTCAATCTAGAACTCTAAATATTTTAATAAATCTTCTAACGTCAATATTCTATTTTCACATTTGTAACCAAACCACCTTATGTCTTTGACTTTCTTGAAACGAGTTATTTCAATTATCTCGTCCGCAATTCTCTTAATACAAACATTAAACAACTGCCCATGGAATAATAAATATGGACATGCTAATAAGACCCTTATTCCATAAACGGAATATTAATCGACCCTATTTCACAGTTCAATGTTCCAATTATGTTCAGGTCCAGTGACAGATCAATATCCGAATCAAATGGTTGGCCGCCCACAACGGAGCCGATCCAACTCCAATACAAAAACCGAGTCTATTGCGACCGTCACATTAATAACCCCACCATTTATCAAATCATTTCTCGGATCAAAACTTTAATATAATTAATCACTATAGGGGAACTAGATTGCCTTTCTACTTACTTCTGTACAAATTATATCTTTAGAATAACATGTCTTTCTAATATTTACAACATCTTTCAGAATTCCAAAGGATAGATAAAAAGAGATTCAATGAGACTCGAATGGTTTATTTATTTAAAACCGGCCCATACCAGTTTTAATTAACTAAACCACTCACAATTTTAAGAATTTTTTTTTTAAAAGATTGATAAGCTAACAAAACTAACTCGAGTGATCTAATTATCTACAACCGTCCCATACCAGTGGTAGATAATTAAATTACTCCCAGATTTTAATGTACACAAAAACGGTTCACTGACCTTAATAAATCAAACTATCCCCGAAGGGCACAATTGCTCATACCGAAGTTCAATATACAATCCAAAGTTGTAAAGCACATTTAAAACAATTCTAACAAAATATTCTTGTTTGACCTCTATTTATAGTGTAGCCACCACTCATAATATTTATACTTAGTTAATTTATCTATAAGAAAATAAAATCTCGTAATACTAATACTATCTTCTATAAATAACACTAAAACATTCATTAAGATAATAAACTTGGTAAATCATCCTCAATTCAATAATTTCTCGAGTTGAATATTCAACACTTTTACTTAATTTGAGTCATCTATTCCCTACCTTTGATATTGGTATTGACTTAGTAACAATGTATTGCATACATCAAGTTTCCGATCAATTACCATAATCTCCTAATAAGAAAATATAATTGGAACTCACATAGATCAATCATCCTCAAATTACGATTAAACATTAACAGTGTAACTAACTTACCTCTCGATAACCATCAACAAACTCAAAATCCGCATAACGCCAATACCTTCCCAAGCATCACACCAATCTCTCATATGAGTCACACAACTAAGTCAACATATAGGGTGTAATCATCCTAAAATATCCTGCCTTCCAATAAGATTTATCCTCATTTTATATTCTCAACTAATGATAATCGTTTCTCAAAACAAACCATATACATATATTACCAATTCCTGAAGTTGATCCTATAAGTCACCAATAACTACATCTATTATACTTCTTCACATTTACCCTATTTACCTCTCCATAACTAATACACAACCACAAATCAAAACGGTCATACTAGATACAAATGTTGTCTTAAGTATATCCTTACAACAATCATTCACTGTAATTGTAACACCCCGAAAATTCAACTAATAACCATTGAGTATTCTACTAGTTTCTAAAATCAATCATGCAAATCATCAACAAGTGATAACGAATACTTATTCTTCACAGTTACCAATTTGAGATCTCCATAATCTATAAATAACCATCAAGTATCATCTTTTCTAAATATGGTAACAATTCATTCTTACGGAAATTCGCTGAGCTTATTATCTTCTTTATCGAATAATTTCCCAAGTGGAGTCATCAATTTCATTATCCCAATTAGTGTCCTCTATCTAGGGATCCGAATACCAAAATAGTACCTTATATCAACTCAAAGCCTCAATATCCTGGCATGATACCTAATGGGAACCCATTTTGAAACTCACATGGAAAACACCACTTAGTCAACTTATAGGGTGATATCACCTACAAGAATATCTGATTTCCTATTCAAATTAGTAGCAAGAATACAATCAATCTCTCATTAGAGAATATACTTATAGCACATAAAGCAAATATATATGTCAGTTCTATAAGAACTCATACTCGCGATATCTTATAAACCATATAATCCCACTTAGACTATCACTTTCAATACTAGTCTCCACCACGAGACACCAATGTATAAATACTCACGCAAGTTATACAACCATAAACCACTCTTAATTAGGCCATATACCTAACCTCAACTAAGAGTTCACCAATTTATTTATCACCGGTACATGAGATAATTCAAGTGTCTTTTACTCAGATATTACACATGACCCAAATAACCTTCACATTCCTTAGGCCCTACTTTTGACATTTACGCATATATTACATAATATCAATTAATGACTTATCCGCCTCAACTACACACGGAGGCAAATCAAACATAGATAAGGAGACTCGCTTCTTGCGACAGTCCTCCCCAAACACAACAACTACTCAAATATTTCAGGTCAATATAACAATAATTCACGGATTGGTATCTCTACCACATCCACCGGCAATCCATGCCCACTTACTCACAATTACCATGATAATCAAGAATGATTCGAGGTACTCTCCCATAAGAGTAGAACCTCCAGCACATAAGGCAACTCTTAGGCCATTTATGCAAATAAATGCGAAATGTAATGTCACATGAGAACGAAATGAACGAGAATTTAGAAAAGTGTGACCCCTAATTTCGGAGACAGGTAATATACCTCAAATAATTGTGGAGGAATCTATCTCTCCATATTGCTCACATTTCCTTGATTCTTTGGTTGGTCATTATCATTTCCTGTCATTGAACAAATTCCTGCATTAAACCCTCGACGTCAGTTATCACACACTTTCACTCAGCTAGACTCTACCCGAGAACTCTAACCGAGCTCTGATACCAACTGTGAGGACCCCGACCCGGAAACTACACGTGTCCCAAGCTGGAGCGTCCTCAAACTAACCCAAATTTCCTAAACTTTTAAAACTTTTATCTACTTTCAAGCATAAATACAATTGTCATAACTATTTCAAAATAACTCTACACCTTTCTACATTGGAAAAAGAGTTGACCAACTTTGAAAGTAAGAAACTGTTTTGGTTACAAATAGGTATCGGTTATAACATAGAATTAAGGTTTATAAATACAAACTCCTTAAATGAGTTATACCAAAAATACACTTGCTACACCAACCTATATATACCCCGACAATTCCCAAAATATCACTTCCAAACTCCTCACCGCCCTTACTTGGCCGGTCCGCCTGTCTCGGAATCTAAAAACATTAAAGGGAGAGGGGTGAGAATAAATCTCAGCAAGCTATTATGAATGCAGCAATATGACATATAAGATGCAACACATAACAAGTTGCATATAACACATTGAAAAAACTGTAAACACCTTTCATTACCTTGGTTTACCTTTTCCCGTCTGAACAATAGTCGTACAACATTGGATATAATATTCCAATCTTAGGTGAGCTGCTTAAGCAATACTCACATCTTATAAGACCCATTTTTCAGGAAACCATATAAGATAGTAGAAACTCTGTAAGGCTTTTGGCTCAATACAGATGCTATAACCCCGACCTGTGGCCACAGGAAGGGACGGTCACAGATATAACATAATCCGATCACATTAGGTCACACTTCCATAATTGACTGTATTATGTTATACCCCCAACATCAGATGATTAACACATCATCAAGCACATAATAGTTACTTGAAATATAATCCACAAAGGGGATAAGCAACATAGCCACATGGTAAAATATACTCATGTTCAACCAATATCATAGTGCAACATTTATTCAACACACTATGCATAATATAATCAATGAATATGAACTCAAGTAAGGCATGGAGGTATCATCAATCCATCCTACATAGTCATTATACAATAATACATGGCCTCTATGAAGGTCCAAGTTAAATTTACCAATTTGGAATCACATTTGTCAAGTTACCCGACTAGGCTACCTAGCGTTTTCCAATCATTAATTAAAGTACTTCCCCAATTCCATTTTGATCACTTAAGATGTCATTGTGTAGCCAAAGTATTCTACTTTATTCTAGGTTATAGAGATTTCATTTTGGTTCCAGTTTGATTAGGTTTAAACAGCTCTAAAGTTGGTGCAACATAACCAGGCCTGGGCACGACTCGTGCCCCAGGGCACGACTCGTGCCCCTTTGGCCCTTCACTGAACCTGGCTTCCCCAACAAGGCACGACTTCCTCTTAACCAGGTCACGACTCGTGACTTTCCCATGGCACGACTCGTGGTCACGAATTGTCCATGGGCACGACTCGTGCCTGAGGGCACGACTCGTGCCACGGCCAGAAACAGGTACAGCAGCAGCAATAATTCAATAACTCCAAGAAAACCAAATTTCAACCCAAGCTTCCCTTTTTATTGATGAACCTAAAGGTTTACTAAATTTAATACTTCTCATACTAAGTCATTTAGACCCAAATGATGTAAACCTAGATCCTTACTATATGATTTCTCACCCATTGCACTAACACATTTCAAATTAACCCTTTTTAATCTAATCAATCCATCTTCTTACCCTTTTATCAACTTTCATGGACAATGTCATACTTCACAACTTCATCCTAAATCATTTAAACCCAAAATGATATAAACCTAGATCATTTACCACATGATTTCCAACCCATTTTACTAACACATTTCAAGTTAAATCTTCTAAAGACTAACTCCACCCATTTCTTACACTCTAAATCCACTTCTATGAACCCTAACATCATTCTATGTCAATTTCCAATTTCTCAACTCCAAGAATAGTTTCAAAGCATTAAACAACCATCATATTAACAAGAACAACATTAAGAGTTCATGAGCATTTAATGAAGGGAAGGGTCATAATAACTCACATTAGCAAATACAAGATGAAATGAAGATTTTCTTGGCTTGATCAACTCTCCTAGTTGCCCCAAACACAAAAGTACTCTTGGATTGAAAAATGGAGAAGAAATGACTCCTCTAGGAACTTGAGAAGGTGAGACTTCAAGGTTATGTTTCCATGGAGTTCTTGGGAGGAGTAAGAAGAAATGATGGAGAAAGAGTGAGGAGGATGTAAGAGTAAGGGGGAAGTATGGGGAGAGTATGGTGATTGTTGACTAAAAGAAAGAAAGATGAGGGAAATAAGGGGGGGGGGTGATAGCCCCCCATCCCCAATAAATCAAGGCTTTCCAAAATGAGCAACTAAGTCCTCCAAGTTCTAAAATGGTAAACTAAATCCTCCTATTCAAATACTTTATCCCACATACTTTAACCTCCTTTCACATTTTATTCATTTTCTATTATTATACTCCCCAAGATGCTATATTTTATTTCCCTAGAAATCCTAAGGATTCTAAATTATTTTCCAACCATTTCATCTTGATATAAGAATTTAAAGACATAATATGAGCACATAAAATTAACATTAATATTAAAAGCATATAATATTTTATTAAAATTAGTGCCTAGGGTTAGGATCGTTACATCGTCCTTTCGTCTCATTTTCGTTCAAATCGGCGTTAAATATGCCTATGTGGCATGCTAATGTCATAAAAATGACGAGTTGTCACTCGATTTGCTCAAAATTTGCTGATGTGTAAGTATGAGGGTTAAAGTGTATAATATTAAACTCTGAGCCCTAAACATTATTCGGCGTTAAATATGCCTATGTGGCATGCTAATGTCATAAAAATGACGAGTTGTCACTCGATTTGCTCAAAATTTGCTGATGTGTAAGTATGAGGGTTAAAGTGTATAATATTAAACTCTGAGCCCTAAACATTATTCTTATTGTAAAAAAATTGAAATATTAATTTACAAACACCACCCATCCCTTATATACCTAATTAACCCTAACAAAAATAAAAGTTCTTCTTTTTCCTTCATTTCCACACCAACCTGCCTCTCTTCCCCATTTCCAACCCACTGCCATCCCCCACCCTCCCACTCCACCCCTTCCTTCCATGCACCCATGTCATCTCCCCACCCAAAGAGATATATTTGCCTCCCTTCCCCACCCAACCCTCAATCCCACCCATTTCAGTTTGCCGCCGTCAGATCTTCCACTGCCGCTGCCTCTTCTCCACTTCATCGTTCTACTTCCTCTCCATCTAACCCATTTCTCTCTCTGTCCTTTCATTTGTGACGCTTTCTCCCTCCTTCCAACCCCCTGTCTTTGAAATTTTTGTCCCCATTTTCCCTCTCAGATCTAGATTTAGATCTAGATCTCCTTCATTTTTCTCACTCATGACAATTTGATCTCAATAACAGTTATGGAAATAACAGAGTTCTTACCCATTCCTCTCTCTTTCTATTCATCAATTTTATTTTTTGCCTTTGTATTGGTTATTGGTAGTTTTTGGGTTGGTAGCGGCAGTTCTGGTTCATGAATGGCGGGGATGGGGGCGGCTTGGTTGGATTGTGGTGGGGTTGGGCAATGGTGGAGGTTATGGGCAGTGGTGGCTAGGTGGTATGATGGTGGGGTTTTCCTTCTGCAAATGCTCCAAGCACAACAACTATAAACTTATATTGGAAATTAGAAATAAAAAAAAATCTTTTTTAGGAGATAAGAAAGTTAATGTATATTGTAATTGTTAATATAAGTCAATTAATAATTATTTAATCTTATTATTTTTTAAACTAGTTTGTAATTGTTGCTTAAAAATAATAATTTGTAATGTTAATTTATATTGTAAATGTAAAAAAATGAAACAATATTTTTGTTTTGAAATCATTAGGAAATATTATTAAAAAAATCACATTTTTTAAGGTGGGACATTAATTAAAAATATTTTAATTTAAAATCCTTTATGTTTTGAATTTTTTTGGAGGTCTCTAGTTAAATATTGTATACTTTAATCCCCTTATATTTATTTCTACATCAACAAATTTTGACCATTTCTAGTACCAATTCAACATTTTTATGATGTCAGCATGCCACATATGCAGATTTAACGACAGTTTGGACGGAAGAATGACATGATAAATTAAGTAATTAGGTTAAAGACGAATTCGTAAAAAGAAATGCTATAGTGATGAATAGGTAAAAAAGTCAATCGGTTAAGAGCTAGTCTCCCATGAGAACACTATGACCCGTCTCTTCTATGAGACGGGTTTTTTTACCCGGATCCATGATTCATGGGGCATAACCTGCCACGGGGCAGCCACCGATTGGCCGGACACTGACACGTGGCAGCCTCTCATAGGCCCATGAGACGGGTCGGATCCATGACCCGCCAAAAAAAAAAAAATTGCTCCAGGACCCATGGGTCCGACCCTGACACGTGGCAGCTTCTCATAGGCCAATTTTTTTTTTTAATTTTTATATTTTGTTTTTTTTTTTGTTTGTGAAAAGTAATAGTTACTATAACATAACGTAATAATTGTATGCATATAAAGTAATAGTTTGTATACATTAAAGTAATACATATATACAGAAAAGTAATAGTGTTTTTCCCTATGTTTTCTTCATTTGGCAAAAGTAATACTTATTATAACTAAAATGTAACAAACGTGTTATTTATATGTAATAGTATTTGTACATAATTGTAATACGTATGTATAGATATCTATATGTTTTCAAACAATAAGTTACAATGAGTTCAAATTTATCATGATACATGTAAAAGTATTACATTATCTATAAAAATATGTTACTGAACATACCAAAAATGTCGAGTTGGGCCAAACGAGTAAAGCCCAATCACAGGCCGTTTTGACTGTCACATTCTCAATAGGGCTGGCCCAATCAGAACAAGGCCCAAAGCCCATCTCAAGCATCAGTCGACTAAGCCCATGGTCCGACCTACCAGGTCCCGACCTAACTTAGTCCGACCTCATGATCCATACTACAATTCGGGTACGAACCATGCTCTACCCGACAGTCAGGTCGACCATTCCACAAGTGGCGACCTCGACCTAGATTAACAAATGGCGACCTGACGCTTGCCGGCATATTTGGTTAAACAATTCTCATAACCACATCCCTACAAATCAGGGACCGTTATAGACACGTGCCCACGACCAAGTAACTGCCGCTACAATCTCGGAGGACATGTTGCCTCCCCAAAAATACATCACTTTTTCCTATAAATACTTCATCACTACCAAACGGTGAAAGGTAACTGCCATTTTGTATTCTGAATTCATTATTCAATACATTTTGAGCTTTATTCAACGGTATTCTTACTCTCACGCCCGAGCGTCTTCGCCGGAGACATATCCGGCTAGTCGTGGGTTCTGATTTCAGGTCAAGGAGCTAGGTGATTAATCTTGCCACGTGGAGGATTATTGATAAGCACAATTCCTGCAAAGATCGCTTGGTTCCATTGCCGGAATCGTGCTTTAAACTTGACCTCGAAAACTCTATCAACCTCGCAACAATGGTGACTTCAGAGGGACATGTATCCGAGGCTTCACTTGGGCATGAAGAAGTGAACAACAACAACACGAATACAAACGCAAATGCTAAAAACTTGAACTTGCCTCCTCCCCCACCAAATTGTCCTCATGGTAGAGCCACACGCTCTACCAGTATCGTTGATGGCAGGGGATTGCCTGACACAAGGAGAGGGAAAAGGCATATGGATGGGCAAGGAGTTCCACCTCCTCCAAAGCGTCCCAACTGCCAGGTGAATGTTGGAAACAGGCAGTGCCCCTCCACCAACCCCATGAGCAAGAAGGAGATGATGCTCGAGCGAGCCTGCATTCTCGGCCGACTTGATAGCCATGGAGGAGGCAGAACAAGCCGACATACGCTCTGAGAGAGTGGCCCCTACTCAGGTTTCTAATGGGCAACAGGCCAGGAGTCTGAGGCCAAATGAAGGTGTGGGGCAGAATGGTGAAAACAGGATAGTTCAACGAGCTCCTACGGTCGTTCATGTGCCAAGTAACGACCTAAGGGCTAGCCTCAACGTAAACAGTGGAGCAAGAGGCTCGGCCGACTTAAGGACGCGCCAATGTACCCAATAGAATGAGAGATTGTGTTTCGCCACCAGACGCAGAGGTCGTGGTCTCATAGAGACGAGGCCGGGCGCAGGTTGCCCGTAAGAGAGGAGAGGCGCAGTCGCCACTTGAGATTATAGGCGCAGTCGCCACAAGGAAGTGACAGTACGCATCTCCAGCTTCGATCGTAGAGGGCTCATTCTCACAGGGAGGATGGAAGGAGTAGGCGGCAGTGACTCCCCCTAGAAGTGAAGGCCGAAGTCAAATGCTGCGCCCTCCAAGAGATGAAAGACCCGATGCTAGGGAATGGTTGTTGATGAAAAAGAAGTTTGAGCAATGGGAGGAGGAGAAGAAAAAGGATGCCGGAAAGGTCGAACGAATTGACTTTGCTCTTCGACCTCTTTCCAAGGAACCGAGAGATAGTCGACCTCCCCTAGTTTCAGGTTGCCCCTTCTAGAGAAGTATTCGGGTCCACCAATGCAAGAAGTCACATAGCACACCCGGAGGCCACGATGTGTTTTGTCGCCAATGAAGACGACAATATGTGCAAAGCCCTCGTAAGTACCCTCACAGAGCAAATTTGACATGGTTTAATGGTTTGGCACTGGTAGCATAACCACATGGACATGCTTGAGGACCAAGTTCCTAGATCGCTTCTCGGCTCTTTGGAGCTCGAAAAGTGACGGTGGATCGATCTAAACAACTTGGTGCAGCTAAAAACGAAAGCTCCATGAGCTACTTCACCAAGTTCAAAGAAATGGTCGACAAGATTGAAGAGGACATCACGCACATGTGGAGGTGATCAATTGCTTCCGAAGTGGTATTTCCTCGGAAGACATGGACTACGAGCTCACAAGCCCGAACGGTCACAACTCGACAGAGTTGTTTGAAAAGGTGTATAATGTTGCGCTAGTCGAAGAAAGGAAAGAAAAGAAGAATGGTAAGAGTCCTAAGGTTGAGGTCTCCGATGATAAGAAAGACTCCAACAAGAATGGAGGAAATAATAAAAATGGAAAGAACAGGACAAGGGCTACGTAAAAGGTACCCGAGGCTTTCACTCCCTTACTGAGCCGAACAGAAATTATGAATGCCGTCGACCGGCTCCTCCAAATTCCGATGAACCTGTGCAACAAGTTTAGGAGGGACAATGGCAAGTACCGTGACTACCACAAAGACACCGGTCATCTCACGTAAGATTGTTTGGGTTTGAAGCGCATTATACAAAGAATGGTCGACTGGGAGGCTCGACGCTTATGTGAAAAGGCCTCAAGCCGGTGGAGGGGAGCAAACACAGGTGGACAAAGAAGCGACCGAGGCAGCCTAGATTGAACCCGGGGTCATTACAGAGCAAGCAAGCAACACGGCCATCAAGCACAAGATCTTCCAACTCAATAAAGCCCCACATGTGCCTCCAAGAAGAGAAGTCAGAGATGAGACGATCAGCTTCTACCCCCATGAATTGGCTACTAACATGGCAGCTAGAGAGCAAGTTCTCGTCATCCCAGGTCTCATAGACGGATGTACGACGAGCAGACTCTTAGTCGACACGGGGGCTGCAAGGATATTTTGTTCTACAAAACTTTTAAAGAAATGGGTCTTAATGATGAGCAGTTGGAGAGATATGATGGTAGGTTGGAGGGCTTCACCAACCATCGAGTTGATGCAAAAGGCAAGATAGAGCTCGACGTCGACCTAGGCCAACACCCCTTCAGGATCGTATCGAAGGTACAATTTATAGTGATTGATGTAAATAGTGACTATGCCGCTATACTTGGTATTCCAGGTCAGGTCGCTCTTGGAATGGTGGCGTCGATCCCTCATCAGCTAGTCAAGTTCCCTACACCCGCTGGAGTAGGATATGTACAAGGCACAGCTCGAGCCTACCTTGATCATGTTCTCAGAGAAAGAAAGAAAAGGGAGTTGGAAATTGAGACTGCAGATGGTTACTTGAAGCTGTCCCAGTCAGTCACCAAAACTACTCGACTGTCAACAATCGCCAATGTGGAAGAGTCGACCTATCGCTCAAATGACGAGGTCATGATTGAGTCGACATGTCACTCTGAAACCACAGAGGTCGATCCAGATGTAGTTATGGTCGATCAAGTCACCATAGGCAACCTATGCCTCCAACTCGACAATAACTCGGGGGCCACCACCACCACCAGCGAGGTTGCAGACAAGTTAGATGATATGATAGCAGAAGAAGCTCCACACCTGAGGGCCGAGGAGAGACAAAGGGTCAAGGAGATAATCATTGAGACTCTACAATTCAGGGATGGACCAGAGCTAGAAGCTGTGGATGAGTTAGAGTCAGTAATCACCAACCTTTCCTACCCCGACCAAAAAATTCAGATTGGGAAGCAGCTATCAATTTAGGAGCGAGCAGAAATCATCGAGCTACTCAAGGAAAGTAATGATGTCTTCGCATGGAGGGTAGAAGACATGAGGGGAATCAAGGAAGAGGTCGCTGTTCACAGACTTGAAGTCAACCCGACCATAAAGCCTAGACCCCAAAAGTTGAGAAGTTTTGCTCGTGACAAGGAAGAGGCTATCAAAGCTGAGGTACAAAAACTTTTGAGTGCAGGGATAATCAAAGAGGCCACTCATACAACGTGGTTGGCCAACGTGGTCATGGTGAAGAAATCGAATGGCAAATGGCGGATGTGTGTCGACTTCACTACTCTCAATCTAGCTTGCCCAAAGCGACGCTTATCCCCTTCCTAGAATCGACAAGCTAGTCGATTCCATTGCTGGCCACTCAACCCTCAGCTTCCTCGACGCTTATTCAGGGTACCACCAGATTAAGATGCATGAGGATGACATAATCAAGACGGCATTTCAAGCGGCTGGAGGCATCTACTGCTACAACATGATGCCATTTGGATTGAAGAATGCAGTGGGCAACTTATCAAAGGATGGTGAACAAAGTCTTTGCTTCTCAAATTGGCCGAAACATGGAGGCCTACGTCGACGATATGGTCATCTAAACAAAGACTCGGACGTCACGTGGTCGACCTAAAGGAAACGTTCGCCACATTTGAGAGCAAATGACATGAAGCTCAACCCCAAAGAAGTGTATTCGTGTAGCCTCTGAAAATTCCTTGGATTTATGGTATCTCAACGGGGCATAGAGGCTAATCCGGAGAAAATCAAGGCCCCGGGTCGACATGAAAGCCCCCACCGCATCAAAGAAATGCAAATGACTTAATTCGGTAGAGTAGCAGCCTCTGTCGCTTATATCTAAGTCGGCAGAGAGATCTCTCCCCTTCTTCAAAGCTCCGAGGGGACGAAAAGCTTTGAATGGACGACCGAATGTCATTCGTCGTTTCAACAGCTTGAAAGATTACCTCGCTACTCCACCTCGCTAAGTAGCCCGACCACCGGAGAGACCTTGTTTGTATATCTCGTCTCGTGGGAGACAAGTCGGTTGCAAAGCAGTTGTTGATTAGAGAGGATGAAGGGCTTCAAAACCAAGATACTATGTCAGGCAAGGCCTTATCGATGTGGAGAGCAGATACTACAATGCCGAGAAGGTCGCTTATGCCCTAGTCGTGGCTTCAAGGAAGCCGCGAGCTTATTTTCTCGGCTCATCCAATTGTGGTTCTTACAAATGCCCCCTTAGAAAAATTCTTCACAAGCCGGAGAGTTCGTGTCGACTTCTCAATTGGTCAATTGCCCTTACCGAATTTGACATTGAGTATCGACCTCGAAAGGCGTTGAAGGCTCAAGCTCTAGCCGACTTCTTGGTCGAGCTTACGTTCACCAAGGAAGACGACGAGCACGAGCTCCAAAAGAAAAGGCTAAAGGGAAGGAGTCGTAGTCCTGTGTCGCCATCGCCTACCCGACGATTGTTGGAAGGTCTATTCAGACGGATCGCCGACCAAGAATAGCAAAGTGGAGCCGGGATAGTGCTAATTGAACCGTAATCCGGGACGGTTGTACGAGGAGTCATTAAGGTTCAAGTTCGATGCTTCCAATAACCAGGCCGAATACGAAGCCTTGATAGCAGCTATAGAGTACGCCAAGTGTTTTGGAGCAGCTAAGATCATGGCTTACTGTGATTCACAATTGATAGTTAACCAGGTCAGAGGCGAGTACGAGGTGCTTAGTGCCACGCTGATCAAATACCGTGACCTGGTGAAGGAACTGATAAAAGATTTGGAATTCTGGGAGATTCAGAGAATTGGACGAGAAGACAATGAGCTAGCTGACCTCCTCTCGAAATTAGCCACTTCGGATGAACCACATGATGAACCTATCTCCTTCCTCGAAAGTCCAGCCTATGAAAGAGTAAAAATTCAATGCATAGATGATCCCTCAAGAAGTTGGACTCAGGAGAAGTGTTAGATCGAGGAAATGAAGGCATATTTAGAAAGTGGTGAGCTGCCAGATGACGAGAAGAAGGCTCGAGCTATCAAAAAGAAAGCTCCAAGGTATGTCATTCAAGGAGGCGAATTGCTCGTAAGATCTTATACTCGACCATTACTAAAGTGCATCCACCCTCAAGAGGTCGCCCTATTGATACGCGAAGTGCATAGTGGAATTTGTGGTGGACACCCGGGGGCCAGGACTCTTGCTGACAAGTTAATCACTTTGGGGTACTAATGGCCACACATGAGAGCTGACACTCACAACTTTGTTCAGCAATGTGATCAATGCCAAAGATTTGCCAACTTACCTCATGTGCCAACAACCGAGCGAGACTCCAAGAATGCGGCTTGGCCATTCGACATGCGGGGCGTCGACACGATTGGACCCTTCCCTCCCGCCCGAGGAAACCGCAAATATGTGATAGTTGCCATAGACTACTTCACCAAATGGGTTGAGGCCAAACCACTAGCTCGCATCACGTAGGAGAATGCTATCAACTTCATCCACGACTTCATTTGGTGTCGATTTGGTTTTCCTCGTGCTATAGTGTCCGACAATGGTTTACAGCTTCTCCCAAACCTTCGAAATGTAAATGACTCGAGTAGGGATCAAACATTGGAAATCGTCCGTCGCCTATCCTCAAGGAAATGGACAAGTCAAGCAAAGAAATAAACTTGTTCTATCTTCGCTCAAGACAGGGCTCGTAGGTCGACGAAACAATTGGTTGGACGAACTTCCCCTTGCTCTTCGGGCGCTTCGTACAACCACTCTGGGGCCTACTGGGAAACCCCTTTCGCTCTCACTTACGGATCGTAGGCCATGGCACTCCGCCGAGCTCAGATTCCCCACTACTAGAGTGACTTTCTTCAATCAGAGCAAAATGATACCAACAGATTGGTCGACTCGGATCTCGATCGAGGAGAAGCGAGAAACACTTACCTCCGAATGGTCAACTACAAACAAATAACTAAAAGTTACCACGACAAGAAGGTCAAGGCAAGGTCATTCCAAGTTGGAGATTATGTATTAAGAAAGATCGAAGCAACGGGTAGAAGGACCCAAAGAGAACAAGCTATCTCCTAACCGGGAAGGTCCATATGTAGTCACTCGAGTCGTCAAGGAAGGAACCTACATGATAGCTCATCCCGGAGGTGACGAGTTGAAACATCCTTGGCATGCTACTCACCTCATCAAATCCTACTTCTAGCTTTTAGTTTCAAAGTTCAAGCTCGTATTAGTTCTAGTTTCAAGTTGATGTAAGCATGTTCCCTACTTCCATAAAAAGCGCAGCTTATTCGATCAAACATAGTGTTACACTAACCCCAACAAGCTCGACTCTTAGTCGCTTCGTTTTAACAAGCTCGATTCTTAATCGCCTTTGTTCGCTAATGTGTCCGACTCTTAGTCGACTTCGTTCTAATAAACTCGACTCTTAGTCGCTTTGTTCTAATTAGCTCGATTCTTAATCAGCCTTGGGTTCATTTAACAAGTCCGACTCTTAGTCGACTTCGTTCTAACAAACTCGACTCCTAGTCGGGCTTGTTCTAATTAGCTCGATTCTTAATCAGCTTGGTTCATTTAACAAGTCCGACTCTTAGTCGACTTCGTTCTAACAAACTCGACTCTTAGTCAGTTTGTTCTAATTAGCTCGATTCTTAATCAGCTTGGTTCATTTAACAAGTCCGACTCTTAGTCGACTTCGTTCTAACAAACTCGACTCTTAGTCATTTTGTTCTAATTAGCTCGATTCTTAATCAGCTTTATCCATTTAACGAGTCCGACTCTTAGTCGACTTCGTTCTAACAAACCCGACTCTTAGTCAGTTTGTTCTAATTAGCTAGACCCTAGGTCACCTTCAATAGTGTGAGCAGGTTCGACTCATAGTCAATCTCATTCACAAAAAAGTTAACCAAGTCTGAGGTCGACTAAATAAATAAAGATCAAGTCACCTCTAGGCTCAAGTTTATTCATTCATCCTATCTATATCTAGCTCGACGCTTACATCAAAAGCCTACAACGTACAATAAATAAAGTCAGCTACGATAGAGATAAGTCTCCCAAAAGGGCTAAGACTTAGACAAAACAAACTTACAAAAGTATCTTGCCTCCCAAAAAATAGGGCCAAGGCATCCAAATATTCAAGAAATCAAAAGAACAAAAGTGTTTTGGGGCTTGTTTCATTACACAGAGTTAATCAAAAATTAAACAGCTTGATCGGAGATATTGCGGTCGTCGGTAGCAGCTCGCTCTTCATTCATGGTTTCGGTCTGTTGAGGGCTCAAGGGTTTACCCGACTCCGAGAAGACCTGATGGTCGAACTCACCCTCCGCCTCCATCTCATCCTGCTCCTCCATATCTGCTAGCTCTTGTAAGGCCACATCAAAAGTCCTGGGGGCCAACTCTGGAGCTACCCAAGGCTCACAATGCTCTTCTTGATCTTCTTGAGCAATATGGGCTAGATCATTTTCATTGTAAGGCACCAATGAATGACCCCCTCTAGCCACCATATCATATTGAGGGGCATAGGCCCATTGAGCAAGCTGGTCCAAGGAGACTCCAGAATCAGGGTCGACTAAAGCCCGACGGGCCATATGACGCTTACCCAACTCTAAGAAGCCCCTGGCTTTGGCAATAACAGCATCGAAGTACTCATCCCCGTCCTTAAACTTTTCAACGGCGTCCTTAGCTGCAGCAGTAACAGCGGCCTGAAGGTCTTCTTGCCATTTCGCCCGCTCAAGTCGACGTTCTTCATGCTGCTCAACTAGGAAGACGTCCTTCTCCTTCAGAAGTTTGGAAGCTGTTGCCAACTCAATCTTGGTCTTCTCCAGCTCCTTCTCATTAGCTTCCTTCTCTGCCTCCACCTCCTTAAGCTTGGATTCTGCAGCCTCAAGGTCGGACAGAGCCTTGGTCTTTACTGCCTCGTTGGCTTCGAATGAGTTGTCCAAGTCGTTGTACTTCTCCCTCCATTCCGCAAGCTCTTGAGCCTTTTTGGAATAATCTTTGAGGGCCTGCCTCTCCCTCTCAATGGAGGCCCTCCAAGAGCTTTTAGCCTGTTCGATCATGGTAAGATTCTGCATACACGAAAAGTCAGATAAGGATTAGCTCGGAGATCGATCTAACAAACTAAAAGGAACAAGCGACAAAGCAAAAAGGGAAATTGAAGAGTTACCTCACAGTGTGCCATCCCAGATCGAGCTGAGAACTCCTCAGGGGTCATCCCCTTATCAGCAAAGTGGGCCAGGAGGTCGATGTCAATAGCCCTCCTAACCACGACCTGACCCAAGCTCATGTCGGGGTAACGGCGACTCAAACTGTTCAACCCATCCAGAGGAGGCACATCACTCAGCCTGCTGATCTTATCCTCTAAGGATTCGGGACGAGTGGGAGATGGAATCTGAGGAAGAAGGTGGCTAGAAGGAATGGACTTTCCTTTCTCTGTCCTTGACCTTTTCCTAGTGTTCAGGGGTTGGTCATCCTCCCTGACCATTTCTTCATCTTCATCAATATCAACAATCTCCAGAGGGCTAGCGTCAACTGCTCCCACACCAGAGGTCCCGGCATTAGCTTCAAAGAGTTGGCCTGAGCTCAAGCCGGGCTTCAGAGGATTTGTTGGATTCATTGCCCTCTTCAGTCGTATCCTTGGTATGACTGCTACTCAACAAGGGATCCTCAGATTCATCCACCTCCATGGGAATCATTCCAACATTGTCCTTTCGACAAACAGGTCGGTCCTTCTCACAGCCTTCCCTCTCTCTGTTAGCTCGAGCGTTGGCGGCACTACGAGTTTTCTTGGCTCTCTTCCCCGTCTCGACACTACCAATATACGGCCCATATTCGCCTCTTGCTCGGGGGTCAGAACTGCACAAAAAGTCAGGGTGACAAGTATGAGGTCGATGTATACGAGCTAGCTCATCTACATGCAAGTTAATCAATTAACGAGCTGAAAGTTGCATTCACAACTCAAAGTGCTTTCTGCATACAAGCCACGAGCTAACCAGGAGAAAGCATAATATTCTACATGCCACGTTCTACATACGAGCTATTGTTCTATGTACGAGCTAGTCATATACGAATCACAAAATTAAGCGCATAAGCATCACAATCAAATCAAACTATTCATACAAGGTTAATGGATGGTAGACGAGTAAAGAAAGACAAAACAAGGATATCTTACCACCCGCATGCTCTCCATTCTCTTTGCAATAGTTGGCAGTTTTCTTACAACGTTGGCACGTGTCCTCAAACTTGGCCAATGCGTGGGTAACCCAGTCGGGATAAATTGTGCCCCTACCAACGACTACCAAGGGTTGCACTTCACCCTCTCCAGCCATCATCCCAGCCTGGATGAAGTTATACTTAGTTGTAAGTAAACTCTCCCAACTAAAGGCGCCCTTATCTGCTAGCCGACACAACCTCTTATACAATTCAAAGTGCCGACAAAGGCTCCCAATAGTTCCTCTCATCTAAGGGCTTAATCCTCACCGGCAAAGGAAATTCCCACCCAAATCTACTCTCTACTACAACTACATGAGTATTCCAAACCACTATGTTTATCGGGAAGGTTTGTGAAAAGCTTACGCGAATCGGGCTCGAGGGGGTACTGATGGTTTTCTCCTCTCCACTATACTTGATGAAGAAGAATTCCTTAAACACTCTCATGCAAGGTTCATATCCTAAAAACCTACAAACCATAGCAAAACATACCAAAACCCTACAGGTGTTAGCTCCGAGCTGAAGAGGTAAGGCATTGGCACACTCCAGGAACTCATTGATAAAAGGGTCGAGTGGCATCCTAAGGCCGGCCACAAATTGGCCATAGTAAAAGCTACCCCCGGTGGCATCCCCGGCATCGAATTTGGCCCTAACATCCTGCTGGGTATAAATGGTCACCCTATAATCCTCCTTTTTTACCTCACAAAACCCATGGATCACATCGTACCTAGAGGGCAAGTTCTTCCTTCCGCGCAATGGTCCTGGGGGAACGTAACCTCTTTCATTTTTCCTGTGCACAACCGAATCATCGAAGGCGTCCACAATTCGGGGCCCAAGAGGTCGAAGCGCATTCCCTTCTTGAGTTGTCATATCTCGTACAAGAAGAAGGAGAAACAGGGAGTCAGCTCCTAAGATCATATGCAAATAACCTACCTAAGGGCGACCTAAACTCCCCTGGCAAACCTATTCTGTTCCTAAGGAAAGAGGGTTTGTGGACATCCCTAACATAAAACAAAGTGATATGATCGAGCAATTCATGAAATAGATGAAAAGCGGCAACATTTGAGTCGTCAATCACCACATTTTCAATTTCTCCTGCAACTGGCAACCCTATTTCACTAAAGTTCAACTCCCACCTGGTCAAGATAGAGGCACACTCGCTCAATGACATCTCTTTCCACCCACCGTTTATGTGCTTACATACTCTACTAAGCATCAATGTGCAATACCCGTACCAAGCTCCTGGTTCACTACTAAAGGTCCTAGCCATGGCGGAATTAAACACAAATCAGAAATCAAAGCCCTAAAGCAAATATACAAGGGAAATACCTTAATTGATTGCAGAAAGGGAGCTCGTTGTTGAGGCCGAGAACTGAGTTTAAATCTTGCTGCAATTCCGTGATTATCGCCGGAGAAGAAGAGTTTGGAAACAGTAAGAATTCGAATTTGAGAAGAAGACTGAGTATTTCTATTTTCCTAAATTTGGAAGGGGAAAAGAAAATAGAAATTAATTTTCCAAAATTAAAAGCTAAAGCGGTTTTCGAGAAGGAGTTCCAAGCGTCAGAATTGCAATCATTACTAAAATCGGCGCTCCTTCATCTCCTACCGTTCATCGCCAACGACCAGGATGGTGCCACGTCATCAAAAGTCGACTATACCTCAGAACGAGTATCGACCTGCGAGTAAAATAGTTCTCATCAAAGATCTTCTTAACTTCCAAGTCGACGGAGTCAACTCGAAAGTTGGGGGCCACTGAACATACCAAAAATGTCGAGTTGGGCCAAACGAGTAAAGCTCAATCACAGGCCGTTTTGACTGTCACATTTTCAATAGGGCTGGCCCAATCAGAACAAGGCCCAAAGCCCATCTCAAGCATCAGTCGACTAAGCCCATGGTCCGACCTACCAGGTCCCGACCTAACTTAGTCCGACCTCATGATCCATACTACAATTCGGGTACGAACCATGCTCTACCCGACAGTCAGGTCGACCATTCCACAAGTGGCGACCTCGACCTAGATTAACAAATGGCGACCTGACACTTGCCGGCATATTTGGTTAAACAATTCTCATAACCACATCCCTACAAATCAGGGACCGTTATAGACACGTGCCCACGACCAAGTAACTGCCGCTACAATCTCGGAGGACATGTTGCCTCCCCAAAAATACATCACTTTTCCTATAAATACTTCATCACTATCAAACGGTGAAAGGTAACTGCCATTTTGTATTCTGAATTCATTATTCAATACATTTTGAGCTTTATTCAACGGTATTCTTACTCTCACGCCCGAGCGTCTTCGCCGGAGACACATCCGGCTAGTCGTGGGTTCTGATTTCAGGTCAAGGAGCTAGGTGATTAATCTTGCCACGTGAAGGATTATTGATAAGCACAATTCCTGCAGCATCAGTTACTTTATATGTATACAGTCATTACATTAAGAGATGGTAACTATTACTTTTTCTAAACCACTGAAAAGCCGAAAGAATAATATAAAAACTAAAAAAAACAAAAAAAAAAAAAAATTGGGCCTATGAGATGCTGCCACATGTCAGGGTCGGACCCATGGGTCCTAGAGAGGCTGCCACATGCAGGGTCGCTCCCCTGAGTCATGGAGCCGGTTTGTGGGTCAGCTCGGGCGGGTAAAAAAAAACCCGTCTCTACCATGATACGGGTTTTCCATGTTCTCACCTAAGTTTTTGTCATAGATTAATGACGAACTTGTTAATTAACTCGAACTAGGAATATAATTATAAATGAAATAAAAAGAAATTGAAAAAAACTGTTAACTCCATTTTTGCCATACTTATTAGAACTAATTTCCGATTAATGGGGTGAATTCATCGTCGACGAGATCATAATAATTATTTTCTTATGATCCACGTCACTCTCTTGCCATGAAATTAAAATAAATAGTCAAAAAAATGTTGTTTGATGAAATCAATCAAATTGGTATGTATATTTATAATCCTGATTCAAGAAACATCATCAAAGGGAGAGGCAGTAGATGGATCCATAAATAAAATTCAATTCACCATACCAACATATATGAACCCACCCCGTATGATAATCATCCATTTGACTTGTATTGCAGCACAAGCCAAAACAAATACTCCCTCCGTCCCATTCTAAATGTCCAAACTTTTCTTTTTGGACGTTCCATTGAAAATGTCTCATTTTCAAAAAAGGAAACTTTTTTTCACTATTCCACCCACTCATTTTCTCTCCTACTTTACTTTTACACTCACAACATTCTCTCTCCTAACTATTTCTCCCACTCATTTTCTCTCCTATTTAATTTTTCATACTCACAACATTTAAACTTTTTCTCTTTCCTATCTCACTTTTTCTCTTTCTTACCTCACTTTCTGATACGACCCCATAAATTATATTGGGCCCTAATAATAAGAAACTAGGCCCAATAGCTAATTAAGGGTCAGGCCCATTGGGCTTAGGCCGACCAAGAGAATTTGCCGTGTCCGCGACATAGAATGAGTAGGCTCCTTGGAGCTGTTTTAGACCCCGGCGAGAAGGGACGTGGGGATATCGATTTAGGTACAATGGGGCTATGCGAAAGACATGGCCTAGCTACTGCCCGCCTCATGAGTAAGAAGATTACGCTGCTCGCAGGCCCCTTGAGTCGGGGCGACATGACAGTTGATGTCGCCCATAGTCAGGTTGTCGCCTAAGCAACTAGGAACTCTGGGCATTCCCAGGATGGCACATCGATTGTCGCCTATGTCCCTTACCCTAAGTACTTGTAATGTGTGACTGATGTGACAAGGTGAATAGTAAAATCCCACTAAGTTGAGGTTGGTTGAGATCAATTCCGTTGGATGATTGACAAGTGTCCCCCATGTGCAAGGCACATGGGGGGCTTAGGGATATAAAAGGTGAATAGTGTTCATTGCATGGGTATGTTCTCTCTCTCTCTGCATTCTCTCTCTAAGTTCATCCATTGTTTACCACCATCCTTGTTCATCTAACCTTACTCTCACGCCGGAGGGGGTACGCCGGAGTCACCCCCGGCCTAGTTTACCTTGTTCCTTGTGTGTAGGCGGTCAACCAAGCAAGGAAGCAGCCGGAGTGTCCAAGACATCTCAGTTCCTGTGCAACCAAAGATTTTTCTATGGTAGCATCAGTTGGTTCCGTTGCCGGGACCTGATTTTTGTTCCTTGTTTTGGTTGGAAGTTTATTGGGGAAGGTTAGAAGGTTTACTGAGAAGGTTACGGTGAGGTAGGTTTGGTGTTCTTCAGTTTCGTGTTCTTGCTGAGAGGTGTTTTAAAGGTGGTTGTGTGGTGTTGAAGTTGATTGTGATCAGTTTGGGTTGTTTAAAAGCCCAGAATATAGTCAAAATGGTACAAGAAAAGGATACTCAAGCCAAGGGAGCCCAGAACCCTATGACGGAAACTCCAAATGCCAAGGATACTCGCAAGGATGCCCGCGGGGCGAGATCAGGAACTGCCCGCGAAGGCGATGTCCACACTTCTGAGACAGATTCGGCCGTTAGGAGCGCCCGTAGGCGAGAAGATAGAGAGCGAGAAGCGAGAAATAAAGGAAAGGAAGGACAGCGAGACACCGTTCCATCTAAAACCCAGAGTGCCCGGGCCGAAGCTGAACGGCTAAGGAATGAGAACGCCTATATGATGAAGGTTCTCGCGAACAATGAGCGGTTAAAAAAGATAGGCCAGGCACCCACGGTGATCCCGCCAGAGCTGTCAGTCGAAGTGGAAGGGCGGGATAGAGGGAGACAAAGCGCTAGTCGAAATGCATCCAGGAGGGATGAAAGGCGAACAGGAGCCATGTCGCCGCCCGAGAATGAGGAAAGGGTTCGCAAGCATCAAGAGGATGAAAGAGCGAGGTCTGAAAGGGTCAAAAGGAGACGTGCTGATCGTATTGAAGAGGGAAGAATTTATCATAAATCGGGAAATTCGCGAGATGACTCTTACTATTTTGGATATGAAAGTGAGGAGGGATCCACAGCCGACAGAGATTATGCGCCAAGTCGCTCGAGGTATTCCGATGATGATACATATGTAAGGGAAAGGTCCCACAGATCAAGGCACTCCGACAGAGCTCGTCGAGAAGAAATGTCGCTGCGGGACAGAGATCGTAGGCGGCGAGAAAGGATCGATAGAGAAAGGAGTGATAGACAAAGGGCGCAGAAAGCCGCCGAAGCCGACAAGATTGCGGAGGCTATTAGAGTGGCCGAAGCTTTGAAAGCCGTAGAATTAGCCAAAGCCGCTGAGTTGGAGAAGGCGAAGAAAAGTGAAGATGATAAATGGAAATCCGAAATGGTGGAGATGGCTAAGAAAATTAAAGAGTTGGAAGCGGGAAACAAGCCCCAGGAAGTGAAAGGCTCTTATCTGGCCCCGTTTGTAAAGAGTATTCAGATTGCCGCCCACGACCACCTTTCCGCATGCGAAATCTACCTAGTTATTCGGGGAACTCTAGAGCTAACACTCATATTGGAGGGTTTGAGGTAACGTTGTCGCTGCTGACCGACAATGAGGCTATAATCTGCAAGGCATTTGCGAGCACCCTTGCTGATCACGCACTGGAATGGTTCTTGGCGCAGCCAGCGGAATCAGTGATGGGGTATCAGGACCTCAAAAACAAGTTTTTGGCGAGATTCAGTGGATCAGGAGCGCAGCCCGCTCAAAAGACCGAATTGTGTAGTTTGAAACAGTATGAAGGAGAAAGCATTTCGGCTTTCACAGACAGATTTATGGAAGTCGCGAACCGGATTGCAGACGTCAGTCAGAGCGAGATTATTATGCTATTTAACTCAGGGTTGTTGCCGGGCATGTTCAAGGCGGAGTTCTGTATGCGCTTGCCGAAGACAACCGGCGAGTTGTACGAAAGGGTTAGAGCTTACCGTAGTGGTTTCGAGAAGGAAGCTGTTAAGGCCGCCCCTCCTGCAGCAGGCACCGGCAAGAAAAGTGCCAAAGAGCGGATTGAAGTTGTCAAAGAGGAAAGTAAGGTTGATCGAGGGGGTCGCAGTGGATCTCGTACCGGCGGAAACAAAGGGGGTCGAGGTAGAGGTCAGGAACAGGGAAAGATCATTAAGTTTAGTAAATTGAACACTACTTTGAGCGAGATTTGGAGGAAAGAGGAATTTCCAGAGCCTTACCCCATTCGAGAAGATACTTATGGGGCTCGGGATCCAAGTAAATATTGCGATTTTCACAAAGACAAGGGGCATACAATAGAAGACTGTTATAATTTGAGAAAGTTGATTCAAGTCAGGATTGATAAAGGCGACTTCAAACAATATCTCGAGGGCGCTGCGAGGCGAGAAGAAGGAGGGCGACAAGATAGAGCCCAGGGTCGAAACGTAGTCGATGTGATTCAGGACCCATTACCAAGTGTCGCGCAGTTGGACAATCAAATAATGATGTTGGCGCACAGTTTTGATATTCCCCCGTTTGCCGCCAGCGAAGACAAGGTGATTAGTTTTTCGAGAAGTGAGCTTGCCGCAACAAAGGGTCATGGGAGCCAACCTGTTATTATCACCATATGCCCGGGAAACAATGTAGTACAGCGAGTGATGGTTGATTCGGGAGCTAGCAGGAATGTGTTGTACTATGAAGCCTTCAAAAGGATGAACTACTCTGACGCTAATCTGGTGCCCTACCAGGGATGCCTTGAAGGATTTACAAACCACTCAGTTAAGGTGAAAGGGACAATCCTGTTGGAAGTAGAGATTGGTGAAGGCGAGATGGTAAGAAGCGAGATGGTGGAGTTTTTTGTGATTGATCTGGTTTCCGCTTACAACGCGATAGTTGGAATTCCCTTTTTGCTAAGTTTTGAAATGGTGCTGTCCATCCCGCATCAGAGGGTAAAGTACCCCACGGCCCGTGGTATTGGCTGTCTGAAGAGTGAGGCTATCTCGGTTGCGAGAAAAAAGAAGGAGATGGTAAAAGCAAAAGGGAAAGCCACTTGTTCATTGGTGACAAAGTCAGATTCTCGCCAACTGAGGATAAATATGGTTGAGCTTAGTGAATGTGAAAATGATTCAGCGACAACGGAGAGTTTGGAGAACGACAAAGCTGTGATTGTCGCTGAGGCACAAAGGGCACCAGAGATGATTGAAGAAGTAATCAAAGTTTTCAGTGGGCGAGATTCCAGCCAGGGGCGCGCCGGTCAGAATGCTAAAGGCGAGATGGTTTTGGGGATTGAAGTTGTGAATGGGACGCCAAGCTTAAGCTACGCTAGGGTGGTGCAGTTTGTCGACATGGGGGAGCCCAGGGTTGAGGAGATCGTGATTGAGGAGATTTTTGATAGTGAAACTGAGGAAGATTGCGAGATGATAGAGGTGGAGACCCCCGATGGGTGGCCTACGGGAAAGACATTTGCTGATTCTGGAAAGATGATTCCCGCAAAGGCCCGGGAGAGTAAAAAGCGGAAAAGGATAGAAGTTGAGACTTTGCAGACGCGAGATGAGCCCGAGCTCCGGGCGGGGAGGAGCTAGAAGAAGTGGAGATCAACCGTTACTTCCGGAGCGGCGAGTTAAGATCGGGAAACAATTGTTCGGGGATGAGCGAGAACAATTGGTCGAATTTCTTAAAGATAACTTGGATGTGTTTGCATGGAGGCTGAGGATATGAAGGGAATAGATGAGAATGTCGCTTTACATTGTACGAATGCGAGATCCTAATGTAGAGCCTTTCAAGCGAGAGGGTCGAGACATTTGTCGCCGAGAAAAGGAAGACGCGGTTTTGAAAGAGGTGGATAAATTGTTGAAGGCGGGAATCATTGAGCAGATCCAGTATCCCGAGTGGTTAGCTTGTCCCGTAATGGTTTTAAAGTCAAATAAGAAGTGGAGAATGTGCATTGACTTTACTGATTTGAATACCGCCTGTCCCAAAGATTGCTACCCGCTACCGAGAATTGATAAATTGGTGGATTCGATTGCCGGCCATAGGGTTTTTAGCTTCATTGATGCATACTCGGGGTATCATCAAATCAAGATGTGCGAGGATGATAAGGCTAAAACGGCTTTCCGAACTCCTAAAGGAAATTTACATTACAAGATGATGCCCTTCGGCTTGAAGAATGCCGGGCGACTTATCGACGAATGGTGAATGAGGTTTTCAAGTCGCAGATTGGGCGAAACCTGGAAGCATATATAGATGACATGGTGATAAAAACGAAGGAGTATGATCATGTGTTGGATCTCGCCGAGACGTTCGAAAATTTGAGGAGAAACTCAATGAAATTAAATCCCAGCAAGTGTACGTTTGGAGTGACTGCGGGAAAATTCTTGGGCTTTCTAGTGAATAGGCGCGGGATAGAGGCTAATCCCGAAAAAATTCAGGCTTTATTGGAGATGTCGCCGCCCCGGTCGATACGCGAGATACAAAGGTTGAATGGGAGGATTATAGCCTTGGGGAGATTCATTTCTAAGTTGGCCGAAAAGTGTTTGCCGTTCTTTAAGGTGTTGAAAGGGGTGAAGAGTTTTGCTTGGGATGAAGAGTGTGATGCCGCATTTGAACAAATGAAAATATATCTGGGTAAGCCGCCGTTGTTATGTAGTCCTGTTGAGGGAGAAAAGTTATTTGTTTATTTGGCGGCCTCAGACTTAGCAGTGGCAGCTGTTCTTGTGCGAGAAGAGAAGGGGATTCAAAGACCGATTTACTATGTGTCTAAGGCATTGAGCGAAGTAGAGTCAAGGTACTTTAATGCCGAGAAGTTGGCCTATGCTTTGGTAGTAGCCGCGAGAAAATTAAGAGCTTATTTTGTCGCACATACCATTGTGGTGTTAAGTGATGCTCCCTTGAGAAAAATTTTGCAGCGACCTGATGCCGCGGGAAGATTGCTGAAATGGTCAATTGAGTTAACTGAGTTTGATTTAAAGTATGAAGCTCGCCGGGCAATTAAGGCGCAGGCGCTGGCAGATTTCATCGTTGAGACATCTTTCACGAAGTCGCAGGAGGAATTGATGGAAGACTTAGTAAGGAAGAAAGCGGAAAAGAAGGTAGGGCCCTGTTTGCGGGAAAAGGAGGAAAGGCCAGTTGATTGTTGGGTTCTGTATGTTGATGGGTCATCTTCAAAGGATAAAGGCGGTGCGGGAATCACCCTGACTTCGCCGGATGGGGAGGTAAAGTATGAGAAAGCCCTAAGATTCAAGTTCAACGTTTCGAATAATCAAGCAGAGTATGAGGCTTTGATTGCCGGGGTAGAATTGGCGCGAGATATGGGGTTGACGAAAATAGCGATTCACTCGGATTCCCAGTTAATTGTCAATCAGGTAAATGGCGAGTATGGAGTGTTGAATGTGGTGCTAACGAAATATTGTGACTTGGCGAGAAGTTTATTAAAAAGTTTTGAGTTCTGGGAGTTGGTGCGAGTTGATAGAGCTGATAATTCGCGAGCTGATGAGTTGAGTAGGACGGCGGGGATCTCGAGGAGCAGAGCACCGCCGGTGAGCCAATGGTTGAATACGTGGATATGCGGTGATCGATAGACCGATTGTCGGCGAGATTGTCGATGGCGAGAAGGATTGGGTTGTGGAAATGAAGGAATTTCTAGATAAAGGAGAGTTGCCGCCGAGATGAGGGCAAGGCGAAAGTGATAAAGGCGACATCCCAGTTCACTGTGCAAGATGGAGTATTGTATAGGAGGTCTTTTTCAAAACCACTAATGAGGTGTGTTGAGCCCGGTTTGGTTTCGAAGGTTTTGTTCGAGATCCATGAAGGGGTATGTGGTGGCCATCCCGGTGCGAGAAAGCTAGCTGACAAAGTGTTGTTCCATGGATATTACTGGCCAAGCCTGAGGAAAGATGCGGAGATGTACGTGAAGAAGTGCGAGAAATGTCAAAGATTTGGCAACATTCCTCGAATTCCCGCCACAGAGCAAACTCCTATTGTGCCGACATGGCCATTCGACATGTGGGGGATTGATTTGATAGGGCCATTCCCAAAGGCCAAGGGTGGTTGTCAGCATGTGGTTGTCGCCGTGGATTATTTCACAAAATGGACTGAGGCGAAGGCGTTGGCGACAATCAGCGAAGATCAAGTTATAAAGTTTGTGCAAGAAAACATTTGGTGTAGGTATGGGGTTCCAAGGGTTATTATTTCAGATCACGGCACTCAGTTCGGGAAAAAGTTTTCAGCGGAATGCTCCAGGGTCAACGTCAAACATTGGATGTCAGCCGTATATAGGCCGCAGTGCAACGGCCAGGCGGAGGCGGCAAACAAGCAAGTCATTGTCGCCTTACGCAAAAATCTGGAAGGAAGAAGTGGAGCATGGTTAGAGGAGTTGCCTATTGCTTTGTGGTATGTGCGTACTACTGTTAAAGGCTCAACTGGGGAAACCGCTTTTGCCCTTACCTATGGATCTGAGGCTATGGCGCCCGCGGAGATGGCTTTGCCGACATACAGGGTTGCTTACTATGACGAGGCGAGAAACGGGCAGAGGCGGTGTAATGATCTTGACCTGATTGATGAGAAGAGAATGTATGCGAGAATGAAGATGATTAATTACAAACAGAAGATGAAAGCCCAGCATGATAAGCGAGTTAACAGGAGGTCCTTCAATGTTGGAGATTGGGTTTTGAGGAGTGTTGAAGCAACAGGGGCCAAGCCCGGATTCACCAAGTTAAACGAGAAATGGGAAGGACCTTTCCAGATTTCGAGTGTGGTGCGGGAAGGAACCTATAGATTGAGGAAACCAGATGGTGAAGAATTGAAGAATGCCTGGAATGTCGATCATCTCAAGCGCTTCTATCGGTGAAGCTATGGCGACATCTTTGTCATTTCGATTTTTGCCTTTTGCCACAGACAAAGAAAAGTTACATAACCTTTTCTTGTAAATGGTTCTTTTGATTGTCAAAGGAGAAAGTTATGTAAAATTTGGTGTTCTAGGAACCATGTAATGTCTGTATGATAAAGATGAAAGCGATGTTTTTCTCTCGACATGCTATGATGTGTTTTTATATTTATAAGATACTCTAACGATATGGTTTCGATTATTTCATGAAGATGGCGGACATAAGGGTTGCAAGCGCGGATAAAGCTTGGACAAAGAGGTTGCCACCGAAGCTTGAAAGGATGGCGAGATAAAGAGGTTAAGCCGCCAAAGCTTGAAGATGGCGGACAAGTCGCGGTCGCCGTTAAAAGCTGGAAGACGAATCGCCCAAAAGCTTGGAGAAAGGGGAGTTGGCTTGGAGATAACGGTTTCAAGTCGCCAAACCTTGCGGCTTGGAGATAACGGTTTCAAGTCGCGGTGCCTGGAGATAACGGTTTCAGGCACCTAGAAAAGTCCCGGCTTTTTAACGGGCGAGAAAGGGGAGGTGGCTTGGAGATAACGGTTTCAAGTCGCCAAACCTTGCGGCTTGGAGATAACGGTTTCAAGTCGCGGTGCTCGGAGATAACGGCTCAGCACCTAGAAAAGTCCCGCTTTTAACGGGCGAGAAAGGGGAGGTGGCTTGGAGATAACGGTTTCAAGTCGCCAAACCTTGCGGCTTGGAGATAACGGTTTCAAGTCGCGGTGCTCGGAGATAACGGTTTGTGCACCTAGAAAAGTCCGGCTTTTAACGGGCGAGAAAGGGGAGGTGGCTTGGAGATAACGGTTTCAAGTCGCCAAACTTGCGGCTTGGAGATAACGGTTTCAAGTCGCGGTGCACGGAGATAACGGTTTCTGTGCACCTAGAAAAGTCCCGGCTTTTAACGGGCGAGAAAGGGAGGTGGCTTGGAGATAACGGTTTCAAGTCGCCAAACCTTGCGGCTTGGAGATAACGGTTTCAAGTCGCGGTGCACGGAGATAACGGTTTCGTGCACCTAGAAAAGTCCCGGCTTTTAACGGGCGAGAAAGGGGAGGTGGCTTGGAGATAACGGTTTCAAGTCGCCAAACCTTGCGGCTTGGAGATAACGGTTTCAAGTCGCGGTGCCTGGAGATAACGGTTTCAGGCACCTAGAAAAGTCCCGGCTTTTTAACGGGCGAGAAAGGGGAGGTGGCTTGGAGATAACGGTTTCAAGTCGCCAAACCTTGCGGCTTGGAGATAACGGTTTCAAGTCGCGGTGCACGGAGATAACGGTTTCAGGCACCTAGAAAAGTCCCGGCTTTTTAACGGGCGAGAAAGGGGAGGTGGCTTGGAGATAACGGTTTCAAGTCGCCAAACCTTGCGGCTTGGAGATAACGGTTTCAAGTCGCGGTGCCTGGAGATAACGGTTTCAGGCACCTAGAAAAGTCCCAAAATTGTATTGCGACCTGGAAGAGCGAAATGCGAGGTCAAGCGTAACTTTACCAAAAAAGGGGAAAAGTTGCTAAAACCTAACTTTGATTAACATCTTAGTTAGTTGGTTTTGATAAAGGAACACATATACAGAACAGGGTTTATATCAAATGAGGAAATCTGTTATATTCATCTCTCAGTTTATCTGACAGTGATGAATCTAACAATAAATCTATCAATAGCTTAAATCACTTTCGCGAAGTGCGTTAGACAAATGATCTTAAGAATAGAGTAAGGCTGCCTAAATACAAGCCTCACTCTTTTGGAGGGAGTAGTATGTATATAGGTAAGTTATAAGAAAGGAGTCTTCGATAAACTATCGAAGCGAAAAAGGTAGAATTTCAACGCAAATTGCAATAAGCAGAGTAATGACAAAGTACAGAGTTGGTGTCGCAGGGCGACATAATGAAGCATTAAAGAAAGTTTACGAAAGCAAAGGGTAAGGCGAGATACCAATGGCGGCATCTAAACCATTGTAGAGTAAATGTTAAGGCGAGAATACACAGTAATCAAAGGCATAATAAAGTCGCTAAGAGCGACATCGAAGTTATAACTAAGTAAAAGTTCAAGAATCACATATGGATACACAAAGTAAAGTATCAAGTCGCAAATCGCGACAACACATTAAAAAGAGCATAAGCGTTTAGGCCGCAAACCACGACCTTACAACCATACAAACTGTCCAAGTCGCGAACCGCGACAAAAAACCGCAAAAGACCAAGCATCAAATTGTTCAAGTCGCAAACCGCGACACCAAGCCAAAAAATAAAATGTTTAAGTCGCAAACCGCGACATTCCCAAAAGCACTATTGTTTAAAAGGCAAGAAAATAAATTGTTTGAGAGACAACCACGAAACATTGTTTAAGAAAAAGAACCATAGCAAATCAGGAGGCAGAAGGTTGTGTTTCACCAGCGGAGAGTCGGGCAGCACGGCGGGCTTCGCGAGCGGCATTTTTAGCGGCGAGGAGAGCTTGACCTTTCGCGCCAATCAGTTCCACCCACATTGACAGAGCGTCGTTGTCGATGAGTTCAGGAGGTTCCCAGGTTGGCTTGCCCAGAAGCTCATCTTCTGCAGCCAAAGCCTTCAGCTCTCCCTCTTCGTAAGGGACAATGGAGTGACCGCGGCGACAAAAGTCGCTGTAGATCTGCTCCGAGCCCCATTTCGCAATCAGTTCAGGAGTTATAGCCGGGATGTCCTCGGAGCTTGCCGCCGCCGCCCGCATGGCGTGAAGTAAGGCCTTGTCGTACATATCCATGGCGTCGCTTTCCGCTCTCTTTGTTGGCGGCAATCTCTGCGACCAGGTCTTCATTCTTGGAAGTCAGGGCCAGGTTGTCGGCTTCAAGGGCTTGGATCTTCTCTTCCAGCGCCACCTTTTCTGCGGCAACCTCCTTCAATTTATTTTCAGCCTGCGAGGCCTTGTTCTCGCTTGCCTTCAGCACTTCCGAGGCCTTCAATTGCTCACCCTGCAGCTTTGCCAAATCCCTCTCCATCTCGCCACATCTGCCCTTGTATTTTTCTTTCTCCGCCACTGCGCGCTTGCGAACCTTATCCGCTTTCTCGGCTTCACGCATTGCCATTTTATACTTGTCCCTAAATCCACGCAAAGTACTCGCCACCTATGAAAATTTGGGAAAAGTTAAGTGTGAAGGATGTTGACTAAGTAAAAGCAGATTACCAAGTGAAAAGTGTTACATGACAGGCACTTACGCTGCAAATTTGAAGGCCAGCGAAATTCAAAGATAAATCAATATCCTGCTCAACCACTTCTCTTATGGCTGCCCTGTCGCAAGTCCGTTCAAGTATGCCGGCGCCAATCAGACTATTGTGAGGATCGCGAGAATGAAGGTTGAAACCTTCCAGTAGGGGAACAGAGGCAATTTCCACGCCAAGATTGTACAAATCTTCTCTCTCTGTGGGCATCTCGAACCCTTCCTCGAGCTCCACCAATTCGGCCTCCCGCCGGTGGATTCCTCTATTGGTTCGGTTTCCTCCTCTGTTCGCACCCTTTTGTGAGCGAGAACCGAGGGCAGGGGGACTTGGCTGGCGGAGGAGGCTCTATTACCGCGACTTCAGCATCATCTTCGCCTGCTTCTACTTCCATTCTCTCTTCCTGCTGAACAACAGATGTCCTCAAAGGAGTTTTCGCCCTGCTTGATTTCCGTGATTGCCCCGCTGCCTTCTCGGCGGCAATCGCAGCCTTCTCGCGAGCAATCGCATCAGAATCATCACCGTCGCGAGAAATGGGTAGCTCTATCTCCTGGGCCTTGGCTAGATCGGCTTGGCGGGCGTTTGTAAGGCGCTTACGGCGACCATCAGATCTCGCCGCGGCATTTGCACGTCTGTCAGAGATGTCCATGTGTCGAAAACCTGGATCAAGAAAAGGTGTTAAATAAAGGGAAACAGAAAGACAAAGTGAAGGATAAAGGGAAATGAAATACGTACTTAAAACTTCAAACATAGCATTGCAGCAGTGATCTTTCTTTTTGCAAGGCCCACACTCGGAGGCGAGAACATCCCCAGAATGGCGTTCCCAACCAGGGTACGGGTCTAGTGGTTTGATGATCAAGCGAGGTTCATTGTCAGGATATCGATAATCGGGAAAACCAACTTTCCTAAGCAGAGAAGGGCGAGATAGTATATCTCGCCAGGAAAATAACGCTAACCCCGTATCTGAGGCATCTTCCAAAACCTTAAAAAAAATTTCTCTCAACCGGGAGTCGCCAGAAACTAAGGCATTTCGGGTTATAATCTTCGTATATATGTCGCCAAGATCACATGGATGAGTCCAGCCTATGCGGGATATGATCAGAAGTGGATTGGATTGCCAGTTATGGACCTTTCTAGGTAAGGGGGTCAAAAGCCTAGGACTCTTATACTTGACAGAGAGGCGGTTTTCAACTACGCCCTGCCTCTGAGACACAGAAGTATAACCATCAAACAAGTTTACAAAAAGGGGAAGTGTGGGTTCTTGTTTTAAGGCCCTGCAAATCACTATGTAGCTCGTAAGGACCCTAATAGCATTGGGATGAAGGTCTACTATGGCGGCTTGGGAGTGGATTAAGACAAATGACCGGGAAGGGGTCTATTGGTACCCTAAGGCCAGCATCTAACTGAGACGGGAATACTATAACCCCATCATTTCTATCTCGCATAGCGGCAAGGGATAAATCTCCGACATACGGTTCAATGTGGTAAATGTCCGGGTTAATCCCGTACTTAACATAATAGTGAGATTGTAAATGGGAGTGAGAAGAGCTGCTGGAGCCGGCGACCTCAGGGTTGGAAGGGGGTATAATTTCGTGAAGAAAGTATGCATGGGGTCAGGTATCATAGGGAGAGGAAAGGGCGACATGCATACTCATGTCGCCTAAGCAAGGAGTAAGAATCTGTAATTAAGGAAAAAGCCCCTGCCCCATCATCTCTTTTGAAAACCCTCTCACACATATTGCGCTCCAACCAGACTTAACAAGTTTTGGAAAAAAGGACGACCGTTTACAAGAAAAATCTAAAATTACAAGTGCGAGAATTCTTGCGAGAATTCAAGCAAGAACTCAAGCGAGAATTCATGCGAGAAGGCAAAGTTAGAGAAAGTACCTGGTAAGTTGCAGATTGGAACGAAGGCTTGAATATTTAAGGGGGGGACGGCTCAGTTTCCAACGTAAGTGTACGGCCCCCCAACCGTCTGGCTCACCCCCGTCACGACACGTGGCACGAGCGTGACGAACAAGGACTATTTCCTCGCCCATGCAGAGGATAAAATTGCGAGAATCATGCGACATCAAATAAAGTTCTCGCCTGGACCATGAATAATCCAAGGCTTGAACTTGGGGGCTTCTGATACGACCCCATAAATTATATTGGGCCCTAATAATAAGAAACTAGGCCCAATAGCTAATTAAGGGCCAGGCCCATTGGGCTTAGGCCGACCAAGAGAATTTGCCGTGTCCGCGACATAGAATGAGTAGGCTCCTTGGAGCTGTTTTAGACCCCGGCGAGAAGGGACGTGGGGATATCGATTTAGGTACAATGGGGCTATGCGAAAGACATGGCCTAGCTACTGCCCGCCTCATGAGTAAGAAGATTACGCTGCTCGCAGGCCCCTTGAGTCGGGGCGACATGACAGTTGATGTCGCCCATAGTCAGGTTGTCGCCTAAGCAACTAGGAACTCTGGGCATTCCCAGGATGGCACATCGATTGTCGCCTATGTCCCTTACCCTAAGTACTTGTGATGTGTGACTGATGTGACAAGGTGAATAGTAAAATCCCACTAAGTTGAGGTTGGTTGAGATCAATTCCGTTGGATGATTGACAAGTGTCCCCCATGTGCAAGGCACATGGGGGGCTTAGGGATATAAAAGGTGAATAGTGTTCATTGCATGGGTATGTTCTCTCTCTCTCTGCATTCTCTCTCTAAGTTCATCCATTGTTTACCACCATCCTTGTTCATCTAACCTTACTCTCACGCCGGAGGGGGTACGCCGGAGTCACCCCCGGCCTAGTTTACCTTGTTCCTTGTGTGTAGGCGGTCAACCAAGCAAGGAAGCAGCCGGAGTGTCCAAGACATCTCAGTTCCTGTGCAACCAAAGATTTTTCTAGTTTACTTTACTGGTGCTATAGAAATAAGTGTTTAATTCCTAGTTTACTTTACTCCCTCTTTAATATTGTTATAACAGTGGTTCATATCTGATGACGCCACGTTTTTTAGGGTCAGGAGCGGTTCAAGGATATCTGGCAGAATATTTTTGGTGGTTTGATGTACCTATAACACAACACAAATGAAGCACCGTTAAGGTCAAAGTTGGATGTTAATCCAACTCAGGCCATCGGGTGTGAGAGTAAGATTACTGAGTAAAGAAGGCTTTGTATACCTTGAGTGTGTGTGAGTGTTTAGGGTTTGAGAATAATATGGCTTACTCAATATACTTGGAACTTACCCTGTCCAAGTGGACAAAGGTCTTCTATTTATAGGCAATGGGGAGCTGCTTGCTGACGTAAGCCATGAGGTCAGCCCTAAAGGGCACTTTGATATTTGACCGCATACACGTGTCCGCATCTAATTGGGTCTGTCAGGGAGGGAGGACCCTCTGTCATAAGGGATGTCGCTGAAGTGGACAGGAGCCGTGTATTTAGCGTGACGCATTTAATGTCATTGTAGGCACCTGACTGAGCCGCATTGAATGCGATGGGAGTGAGCCAGCCACTTGCATGTCAGAGCCAGTAAGCTAACTTGCTCAGTAAGGTTTGCCATTAACCGGAAGGCAGGTGAGATAACCGGGAGGCAGGTATGAGCCCGCGGTCAACATCTTGGGCGCGGTCAAAGGTATTTGACGCGGACACGGATGGAGCGGTCATGCCTCCCGCGGGCACCAATCCAGCGGTCAGGATCCCTCCGGTCTTGGAGTAGGATGAAGCGGAGAGGAGCGCGGTCTTGACCTCAGGGATCTATCTGTCCGCGGTCTTGACTTCGGCGGTCTAGGGAATGTCATGTCACTGGTTCCTTGGACCAGACCGAGCGTGGGCCCGATCCAGCAGGTCCGGGCTCATCAATGGCCCCTAGCTCCAAGTGTGATTATTTATGATCTTAGCGAGGAGCTACTAGAAGCTCGAATACCGAGGAGGATGACCGCGAGGAGGGAGATCGAATGGCTGCGGACACCGCCCAGAGGGCAACAGAAATTGTTGACGCCTTCGAGGAGGATTCCGAGGAGGTGGTCCCTGCCCGAGGTAGAGGCAAGAGACCTGCTGCTGAGGCCAATCCTGGCCGAGGCCGTAAGAGAAAAGCCAAAGAGGTGGAGACCATAGATTTGGAGGAGGAGATATATACTGTCTACAATGTTGACCCCAAAGCCTTCCGTGTCCGCACCCTTGGGCACGTGCAGATAAAGGATAAGGAAAAGTTACGGCCAGAAACCATAGCAAATGTCCGCGAGGATAACAGGGTCTGTGTTTTCTATGGGCCCAGTTCAAGAATGGCTTGAGGCTGCCCCTGGATCCTTTCTTCTATTTTTTTCTTGAGTTCAGTTGTCTCCCAATGCATCTGACTCCCAATGCCATTAGGGCCCTTGTTTCCTTTATAACAGTTTGCAGGGTCTTGGGCTACGAACCCACACTTTCTGGGCTTTATGCCTATTACCAGAACCAGATCAGCCATGGTAACCTGAGTCTGAAGGCCAAGAACTATTCTGCCCGGACCTTCTCTCCCCCATCAAACAAATTTGACCAATGGAACCAGAGGGACATCCTGGTCGTAGAGTCTAGGTTCGGCTGGGCCTTCTCAAAACCCTCAAACCCTGTTCCCATGAAGGTGGCTGCAAGAAATTATCCAGACTCTTCTTTGTCCGAGGACCTGCGGATTGCCTTGGAGACCCACCTGGCCCAGTACATAACCAACGGGGTGGAGCCCGTATATGATATGGGCGCCATAGTTGAGTCTGAGCCCTTGCTCATCTACTCAGGGGTGGCTCCCCGAAGGGAGGGCGCCCCATATGCCCCCAGAGTAGAGATAGAGCCCCAGCCTCGTGACCCTGATTGGAGGGTGCATGAGTTTTACCAGTTTGAGGCTGACTGTAAGACCTGTATGCTGGGTGCTGAATGCGAGCCTCCAGAACTAATTGGTCTCTACTCCTTTTGAAAACTGCTATATTTTTCTTGTTTTTTCCTCTATTGAACTGTCTTTAACCCTTTCTTTTCTCTTGCAGAGTAGACCCCGAAGAGTATAATTTTTGATGGCCCCCTTGAGCGCCAAGGAACTGAAGGCCCGAAACCAGCGGGCACAAAAATAGGCTGCTGCGAAGAGGCAAACTGCCTTAGGAGCGGCCCCGGGCAAGGAAACCAATTTGCCTGTGGTCAACAGGAAGGATGGCAACCCTCTGACTCGGCCCAAGGTGATTCTCACCACGAAGAATTTGCCTCCACCCCCAAAGGGTCCTCCCCCAGCTCATGCCATTCATAACTCTAGCTCCCCTGGCCGCACAATTTCTTTCGGCCACAACCAGGAGTCCAGAAAAAGGACTGAAAGAGATGGGGACTTGGGGCACAAAGAGAGGTCCTCTAAGTCCCAGAAAGCTGAGGAGGCACCCCTCCGGGCTGCTGTTTCTGCCACTGCTCCCATCATAGGGGGAACCATCTGCTCTGCTTCCTACCCCGTGGCCTTCCTCAATACTCGCGAGGAGACGCTGGCCGTTAGGAAGAGGCTGTCTGAGGTGCCCGCCATTACTGGGGTGGACATCTACACCAGAAACACCAATAACTCCGCTGTGGGGATCGGCCTAATAAACTGGCTCTTCTCCCCGGACTTCTACAAAAACGTAGTGGCCAAGGAGAATTTGTCTGCCCTGATGGGGGATATTGGCCTTGCCCTTACTGAGGTTGGGACCTGTCTGATTGTTGTATCCTCTTAATTTGGAGTTCTGACTTTTTGTTCTAACTTTTGAGCTTCCTCCTCGCAGGCGGGCAACAAATCCATGAGGCTGCGGGAATGCTGTGATAGTATGTCCGCTGAACTTGATGGCAACACCAAGATTTTGGCGGGCAAACTCCGCGAGCTGGAACAGGCGCAGGAGAAGGTCCAGACCCTGAACTCCGCTCTGGATGATACCTGAAGACTTATTTGCACATTGACAAAACTTGAGGGGATAACACTACTAGAATCAGGCCTCTTACCAATGGACATTTCCGTCGGTAACTCTCCATATCCGTCGGTAAATGAACATTACCGACGGAAATAGTCCGTCGGATTCCGTCGGAAATAATTCGTTGGTAATACCGACGGACCATTTCTGTCGGTGATACCGGCGGATAGTCCGTCGGAAAATAGAAAATTCCGCCGGAAATTGTCCGTCGGAAAGCAGGTACGCCGGCCGGTTTATCGGAGCCTTTGCCGGAGGTTACCGACGGACATTTCCGTCGGTAAATATTAAAATAATAAAATATTAAAAACACTTACCGACGGTTAAATTCGTCGGAAAAATTCATATTTACTGGCGGATATGTCCGACGGTAATTTGAAACATTTCCGGCGGATATGTCCGTCTGTAAGCTGCAACTTTGCCGGCAGAAATTTCTGTTTAATATAGGGTTTTTCAGTTTCACTGTCCTCCTCTCTAAGGATCTCAAACATCACAGCCATGTTCTTGACAGTGCCTGTTTTACTTTTCACTGGTGGTATACGGTCATAAGTAAAAACAAGGTAACAGTATAACACCAGTGAAGAGAAAACAGAGCTTTCCTCCAATTTTTTCAATCTCCACCTTCCATTTACCCAAGATCCTGATTGCAGAATCTTCCTCATGAGCTTGAGCGGCGGTGTTGCCCTCAATCTCACGGTTGCTTTGCATGTTTTGCGAAGCAACCATGAGATTGAGAGCAACACCGCCAGCTTTCATGCTCATGAGGAAGATTCTGCAATCAGGATCTTAGGTAAATGGAAGGTGGAGATTAAAAAAATTGGAGGAAAGTTCTCGTTTTTCTTCACCGGTGTTATATCGTTACCTTGTTTTTACTTGTGACCGTATACCACCAAGAAGAGAAAATGTAATCGACATGAACATGGCCGTGATGTTTAAGATCCTTAGAGAGAAGAGGACAAATAAACTGAAAACTCTTATTAAACAGAGAAAATTATTTGCTCAAACAAGTGGAGAACTTATTTGCTCTATCTTTTTGATCAAAGATGGACGGATTTTGATAGCTTTGTGTGAGAAAGGCTCTCATCTTATTTATATATATACATATACATATATGTATATTTTTATTTTTATTTTTATTTTTTATTTTTATTTTATTTTTTATTATTATATTTATTATTATTATTATTATTTATTATTATTATTATTATTATTATTTTATTATTTATTTTATTTATTTATTTTGTTTTTTTAAATTTTAATTTTATTTTTTATTTATTATTATTATTATTATTTATTATTATTATTATTATTATTATTATTTTATTATTATTTATTTTATTTATTTATTTATTTTATTTATTTTATTTATTTTTATTTCATTTTTTTTACTTATTATTTTTTTTTTATTTTTTATTTATTAATTTTAGACATTCACCCCCCTCACTCCCCCTTTGACTATACATAACATGAAGCATATAAACATTTATAAAAACAATCAAACATAAAACTGAGCCTAAATTAATATGCTATCTGAAGTCCTTTGAGAAATCTTGTGATGGTGTTTGAGAAATAGAAAGGAGAAATCCTTACCAGAAATTAGGAAAGAATCGGTGGCAACGGCTGCAAACGGCAGCAACGCGGCGAATGGCTGTGACAAATGAGAGAGAGAGAAAGTGAGAGATAAACAGAGCTAAAGCCGTCAGATGACTCTAAATGAACCAAGTCTTCAGAATCGTTTATCAACTCTTTCTTGTGAAGAAACAAAGGGGCTCGTAGGAGGAAAGCTTCCAATCAGTGAAAGCTTCTACTTGATGGGGACAACTGATCCTACTGGAGTCTTGAACAGTAATCAAGTTTGCATTATTCTGTATGTATTATGATTTCAATCAACGTTTTTCAAGATAAACAGAGCTAAAGTAGATTATTTCTGTTGGTGAGAATGTGCCAATATTTTGAAATTGATAAAAGAATAACTTCTACTAACTTCTTCCTCTCTAATGGTTTATGCGGTGAAAATGGTCAAATATCGTGGAAAGTTACGGTGTACAGGAATCCTGGACTTCACTTTGGTGACATACATATTTTGGATGCCGTTTATGTGAAGGCCTTGGAAGATTTTGTTGGAAATGCAAAATATGCTATATTCTTCTCCACCAAAGGCCGAAGATCGGTGGCAAGTGAAATTGCAAACGGTGATTTTGACGAAGACATGTATTGGGTCTGTAGGGAACCCGAGGTTGATATTCATATGCTACTCCCTCCGTCCCATTTTTTTTTTGCCACTTAAAAACCCAATGCACATTAATGACTCACTTTCCATTACATCCCTTGATCCCTACCTGATTAAAAATTGTACAACCTTTTACCTTCACAATAGATAATTAAAGCAAGGGTATACGTGTAAAATGATAAGTTAGACAAATCATTTATTATACTTTCCTAATCCTAGAGCTTTTGTCTAGTGGTCAAAGAAAGTGAGACGGAGGAAGTAATTTGATAAAAAAAATCCCCCATTCATGAAACAAGTTTGACATCATTATGTACTTGCATCTTAGCAGGGAAAATATATATGCTCCTGTAATTAGGTCAAGGATGCATATCTACCCCTAAAACTACATCTGATTCCACAAAAACTCAGTTGTGCATCCTATCATAATATTCCTACTAAAATATAAAGCATAAGCACAAGATATTAAAGCAAACAATATTGGAAACTCAATATATAGCCCCATTCAAACGCACAGTATATTATCCCAAATCAAACTCAAATTTAACAATTCAAAATCCATATATAGCCCCATTCAAACGCACAGTATATTTTTTTTACGTTATAAAAAAAAACAGAAAAAATATAGTGGAGATGAAATATCATAAATATTCAATGTACAAGATTTAATTTCAAAATTAAAAAGGTAGGGAGGGCGGACGGCAAGTTGAACGGAAAGATGGAATATCATAAATACCGGGAGTGATTTTAAACGGCGGAAGTTGAACGGAGGGAGGGCGGACGGCGACGGCAACGGCGCTGGAAGGGCAACGGCAACGGCGACGGCGAATCAACGGCGAATCAATGGCGCTGAAAGTGATTTTTAAGGAATTAATGAGAGAGAGAGAGAGAGAGATAGAGAAAACGAGGGAGAGAGACTCACCGATGAGAGACGACGACGGGAATGATGGCGTTGAACGAACGGGGGCAACGGCGCTGGAGGAAGTGATTTTAATTTAGACCTAAATGACCGGAGAAGGCATGGGTATATATTTATACGTATTATTACCGACGGACGGAGTCCGTCGATATTTCCAACTGCAGCTTTTACCGACGGAAATAATAGAGTTACCGACGGACCAAAATGAAAATTTAAAAAAAAAAAACCCGGCAAATGAAAATTATTTTTCCGTCGGTAAACCTTTTATGTCCGTCGGTATTACCGACGGATGTTGTCCGTCGGTAATAGGGCTGTTTCTAGTAGTGTAAAAATGAAAATAAGTTTAAAGAGATCGGGTCGGGTCGGTTCGGATCGGATCATATTTCATTGAGATCGGATTTCGGATCGGATCATGCCTATACCGAATTCGATCCGAAATCCGATCGGATCGGGAAAAATTCTGCCAAATTCGAATTTTTCGAATCGGATCGCCTTCGAAACGGATCGGGTTCGGTTAAATTGCCATCCCTAGGGATGAGGAGTTGTCCTATGAGGCAGCCATTGCTCGCGTCTTTCCCAATGGACCGGCAATTGGTGATCTTTTCTCTAGGCGGGCAGCTCCCACTCCAGTCTCCACTGAGCCCCCCTTTGATCCTATCACTAATTTACTGGTGACCCACCTTCCTTCTCCAATCCCGGCCTCCGAAGTGGCCAAGGAAGCAGCTTCTGAAGATCCCAAGGAGCAAGCTCCTCTAGCTTAGGATTTTTATTTTCCTTTGTTGTAATAGATTGATAGGACCTTGTAACCATTTTTCTTCTATCAATAGAAATATTTTTCTTAATTGCTTTCTTAATTGTTCTCTTAGTTGCTTGTCCTTGTAGGCTGTTTTGAGTGTTAGCAATATTTGAGTACCTTGGCGCTTGCCCTCTCGCTTTTACTTTTTCCAGTGTTTTTGACTTGCAACTAAATTTTATACTCTCTTCCGCGGTCGAAGGCTTAATAGGCCTTCTGCCCGCATTTTTGAGTTTTCCTAACTCTTTATTCAAAATCTCTTGGATTTTTTGTGAGAGTCCGCCCTATTTCTCTGTGACCGCGTTTTTTTGGCCTTGTGGCAAACTTTGAGGCCTTAACCCCGTTTGTCTGTTTGGCTTTGTTAAACTCTTTTGATCACTCCCATCCATTTACACTTATTCCCAGCCTTGCGAGCCGTGGTGTAATCAAAAAGGTGCCAAGGCAAGCTACTTTCCTAGAGCATGTAGAGTGTGACCGTGAGGCGATAGTCTACGCAACAGTAGATAGGAGCATATTTAGCATATTTGCCCTTTAACCTACCGGCATCTGTATCCACTATTGGTGGTTCACGCGATTTGACCCTTTATTCAAAACTTCTTGAGTTTTTTGTGAGGGTCTTGTGGCGATCATGTAAGCGGGCTCATATGTTGGCCTTTATCACATACAGGCATGCGAGTAATGGCCCTAAAAAAGGACTTCGCGCATTTAGTGGGTCCGGGCTTTGGCCTTTGTCCCCACTTGCATCTATATCCACTTTTTCCTGGTGGTGTCACGCGGGCAGGATAGGGTGTCGTGTCCGCGATCGAGTACGGGCGTAAGGGCCTTTGTACCCATATAGGCGTGCGGATCATAATTGATCTTTGTGCATCAGTGGGTAGGAGCTCATATGTTGGCCCTTTAACCCACTGGAATCCGCTTGCAGGCATCCACTCTAGCTTTTGAGGCGGGTGGGAATAGTGTCACAATAGCTTTTGCACAAAAATTTAGTGATAACTTCATCTTCATACATGTAGTACCCTATACTCCCTCAAAAAATTACAAAGATTTCAAAAGAAGTACTTTCTAAGGTGATCGCTATTCCAAGCGTGCTTGAGCTCTTTTCCTTCTTTTGTCCGCAATATGTAGGTACCCTCCTTGATTATTTTGGTAACCTCATATGTACCTTCCCATTTCGGGGATAGTTTGTTGAAACCAGGTTGAGTCCCTTGGACCTCCACATTTCTGAGTACCCAATCTCCAACTGAAAAACTTCTCTTATTTACTCTTTTATCATGGTGCCTCTTCGCCTTTTGCTTGTAGTTAACCATTTTCTCATTTGCTCGCATTCTCTTTCCTTCGAGATCGTCCAGGTCACATCTTCTGTTTGCCTCATTTTGAGACTCATCGAAGTATGTGACTTTGTACGAGGGTAGGGCAACCTCGACTGGAGCCATTGCCTCTGACCCATACGTGAGCGAGAAAGGAGTCTCCCCTGTTGAATTTCTGATTGTTGTGCGGACAACCCATAATGCGGTCTGGAGTTCGTCCAACCATCGTCCTCCTCGTCCTTCCAAGTTTTTCTTTAGGGCAATCAGGACAAGCTTGTTCGCGGCCTCAGCTTGGCCATTTCCCTGGGGATAAGCAACTGCGGACTGGTGATGCAGTACCTTCATTCTCACACATTCAACAGTGAATTTTGCGGAGAACTGAGTGCCATTGTCCGAAATTATTGCTCGCGGAACCCCAAATCGGCAATAGATGTGATCGTGGACAAAATTGATAGTATTCTCCTCGGAGATAGTGGCCAAGCCCTTGGCTTCTGTCCACTTGGTAAAATAATCCACGACCACAACGGCATACTTAATGCTTCCTCGAGCAGTTGGGAATGGTCCAATGAGATCAATCCCCCACGTATTAAACGGCCACGATGGTACAACCAAAGTTTGCTCTGTTGATGGTAGTCTAGGGATGTCCGCAAATCTCTGGCATTTATCACACTTCCTTACGTATTCCTGCGCATCTCTTCTCATTGTGGGCCAAAAGAATTCCTGTAATTTGATCTTGTCTGAGAGAGTGCGAGCACCGGGGTGTCCGCCACAAACTCCTTCATGAACCTCATAGAGTAAGTTGGTGACCATGTGAGTTTTGACACATCTTAGCAAAGGCTTGTGAATGATCATCGAAAAAGTACCCCATCGAGGACGAGGTATTTCGCGGACACCGTTCTAATGGCTCTAGCCCTTGCTGGATCTTAAGGGAGGGTCTACTTCTTGATGTAATCCTTGATCTCATCTACCCAGTCCCTTACTTGATCCTCGATATTGTTTATCTGAATCCGATCTATAGCAGGTCTCTCCGTGAATTCTATCTGGCAATACGTCTCTAAGTCCATGATTTCTTGATCGGTTATTCTGGAGAGGAGGTCAGCCTCCGTGTTATCCTCTCTCATGACTTGGTTCATCTCATAGTAGGTGAAATTTTTTATGAGGGTTTTTGCCAGACCGCAGTACTGAGTTAGTACTGGGTTGATAGTATCATACTCCCCCCTAATTTGATTTACTATGAGCTGAGAGTCACTATTGATCTCAATGTTCTGAACTCCCAAGTCTCTTGCCAATTTCATGCCCGCTATAATCGCCTCATACTCAACTTGGTTATTTGAAGCCTCGAACTTGAATCATAAGGCTCTTTTAAATTTCTCCCCGCAGGGCGCAATCAGGAGTATGCCCGCTCCACTTATCAACTTGCTCGCAGAGCCGTCCACGAATAAAGTCCACACTTCTTCTGGATGCTCTTTGGGCTGTACGATCTCAGTGTCCGAGCTATCTTGGGCTTCTTCTGACTCTGCTCGCTTTCTCTTACCCAGGTCGCTGTCCGCTAGTTTAAATGACGATTCTGCTACAAAATCGGCTAAGGCCTGCGCTTTGATTGTCCTTCTCGGGGAGTAGGTGATCTGGAACTCAGTGAGTTCGATAGACCAAGCAAGCATTCTCCCCGAGGACTCTGGTTTATGCAAAATCTTTCTAAGCGGGGCCTCAGCCAGTACAGTTATAGGATGTGCAGAAAAGTAGGCTCTTAATTTTCGAGCAGATACAAGCAAGGCGTAAGCTAACTTTTCTATATTAAGATAACGCCCTTCTACGGCGGACAATGCCTTAGATATATAATAAACTGGTTTTTGGGAGTTATTATCCTCCCTTACAAGAACAACAGCTACTGTCAGATCAGTAACTGCTAAAAACAGAAAAAGCTCTTCCCCGGGCATCGGGCTGCTGAGTAGAGGGGGCTGCCCGAGGTATTTCTTGACTTCTTCAAAAGCTTGATGGCAGTCATGAATCCATGTAAATTCGTCAGCTCTCTTCCCCCCTTTTAGAGTTTTGAAGAAGGGGAGTCATCTCTCTGCTGACCGCGAGATGAAGCGGCCAAGTGCGGTGATGCGGCCATTGAGTTTCTGTACATCCTTCACGCAAGCAGGAGGTTTCATGTCCAACAGCGCTTGAATTTTCTCGGGATTAGCCTCTATGCCCCGCTGGTTGACCATGAATCCAAGGAACTTGCCCGCCTTTACCCCAAAGGCACATTTTAGGGGGTTTAGCTTCATGTTATTGCGGCGCAAGTTTTTTAAGGTTTCCTCCACGTCGAGCTCGTGGGAGTTTTTCTTTATTTTTATAACCATGTCATCAATGTAGGCCTCAAGGTTTCTGCCTAATTGATTTTTGAAGACAAGATTGACCATTCGTTGATAGGTGGCTCCTGCATTTTTTAGCCCGTAGGGCATCATAGAGTAACAGTAAGTCTTGCCCGCAGCGATGAAAGCTACGGAACGGACATCCTCAGGAGCCATCTGGATCTGATGGTAGCCGGAGTATGCGTCAATGAAGCTCAATACTCTGTGACCGACTATTGAATCCACCAATCTGTCTATGCGAGGAAGAGGGAAGCAGTCTTTGGGGCATGCCTTGTTGAGATCATTGAAATCAACACACATCCTCCACTTGTCGTTGGACTTTTTGACCATTACTTTATTTGCTAGCTATTTGGGGTAGGAAATCTCCTTTATTATCCCCGCTTTGAGCAATTTCTCTACCTCTTCCTTGATCGCAATCTCCTTTTCCGGGGAGAAGTACCTGGATGTTTGATGAATGTTCTTGAAGGATGGGTCATCATTGATTTTATGGAGGATCACGTCCTCGCTGATTCCCTGCATATCCTCCACCCTCCAGGCGAACACATCACAGTTTGCTCGAAGGAACTCAATGAGGATCCTTCTCTCCTCGTGGTGAATTTCCAGCCCGACCTTAACAGTTTGCTCGGGGAAGTGGAAGTTGATGACCACCTCCTCGAGCTCGTCGTTAGGTCGAAGGTCGCTGATTTCACGATTATGCAAGGAGTCAATGACAATAGTTGGGGGTTGACCTGGGCTCCGGTCAGCGCTGCCATGGAATATATAACCTCGCGGTCAATCTTTCCCTCAATTCCCCTATCAATGTAACCTCCCTCAATAGGGGCCAACTGTTTTGATTTTCTGCTTGCCTTAAGCTCCACCTTAGTGGTATGGAAAGAAAGCATGCCAATAGAAATGGGAGCCGGAACAACTTCAAGGGCTTTCCCTTTTCTCGCTTTGTCCTGGCCCTCTTTCTGCCCGGGGTGTTAAATTTCACCCTTTGGTGGGGGACGGAAGCAACTATTCCCAATTCAGCCTGAGAAGTTATGCCAAGAATGGCATTGTATTGGGAAGAAAGATCGACCACCATGAAAGTAATTTTGGTCGTCTTCTGCATGGGCTTTTCCCCAATAGTTACTTCAAACACAATCGTCCCCTTTACCCCAACTGCGTGATTAGTGAACCCCTCTAGCATGCCCGCATACGGAGTTAGGTTAGCCTCGGTCATCCTCATTCCTACCAAAGTATGATAGTAGAGTATATCCCTGGCCGCGCCCATATCGATTAAAACTCGGTGTATGTTGGCTCGGTTAATTTTCATTCGAAAAGTTAGGGGCTGAGTAGAGTGAAATAGGGAGGAGGCAAGTTCACTTCTTTTGAACCCTATTTCCTGCTCCTCTTCGGGAGCCATTGGGGGAATTATAAAAACTTTCTCCAACGTTCGGATCTGAATGGAGAGTTGTTTGTTGGATGGAGGCTCTTCGCCAATGAAGTTGATCTCATAGTCCCCCAAATCGTCATCGTAATTATCTCTCTCGTTCCTTTCGGGGCCACGCGTGCCTCGTGCTCGCTGTTGATTATTGTTATTGGGGGCATTGTTGTGGCCCTTGACCCATTTTGTTAGCTCCCCGTCATTTATCTTTTGCTGAATAATTCGCTTCAACTGGAAGCAGTCTTCAGTGCCATGGCCGTGGTCATTGTGATTTTCGCAGAACTTGGCCCTACTTCTTTCGCTTGGCTTTCGAATCATTGGGGGAGGAGGGGGAAATTCTGAGGCTCTCATAATTACTGCCCGCGATTCGGTGAGTGGGGTATAAACCGTTTCATCCACAACCTTTCATAGCTTGTCCGACCCACGGCCTCTGTTTTTGCCCTGATTATTAACGCGGGCAGGCTCTAGGGTGGTGTCCTGGACTTGGCTGATTCGTTCTTTGGCGGGCACGCGGGCAGGAGCCACATTGGGTTCCTCGGCCGAAGCAATGGCAGAGGCCCTCTCATACATCTCCTCCACACTTTTAGGCCAGTTGGAGGCAAAATTCATTTTGAGGAATGAGGAGGCAAGACCGCCCTCAAAGCAGAGTCGGATGTCTCCTTCCTCCAAATCCACTATTTCCTCGCTCACCTTCCGGAACCGAGAGATGTAATTTTTCGTGGTCTCGTTTGCGGCCTGCTTGACGCGGACAAGATCTGTCTTTGGTCGAGCGGGATCACCGGCCCCAGCAAAGGCGTTTAGAAAGAGGTTTCTAAACTGACTGAAAGATTGGATGGATCGGGGTTTGAGAGCCAGCATCCAAGATAGGGCCTTGCCCGTGAAAGTTGCGGCTAAGGCCTTACACATCACCGATTCGTCCGATGAGAACAGGGAAATCTGTCCCTCGAATCGTCCCATGTGGCTCTTGGCATTCTTGGAGCCATCATATATGTCCATCTGGGGGGCTTGCCCCTCTGAATAGGTGCCCGGGTGATCTTATCGCTGAAGGCATCCATTGTGCGGCCACACCTCTGGGCTGCCTTTTGGTGGGTCTCCCACATCTCGTGCATAAATTTGACAAATTCAGGGCTCTGATTATCCACCTTTTGTTTTTTGGCCCGTGGAGTCACGGCCTTCTCCTTGGCCGGAGCCAAGGGTCTGGCTTTGGACTTTGCACAGTTATTAGATTGGGACTCTTCCCCAGCCTCCTCGCTATCCTCCACATGCACCACACTGCGTCTGGCCAGCTGTCCGCGATCAAGGGTTGGTTCAACCCGGTTTGCCCCCAAGCTTGGCTAGCAAGCGAGTTAGCGGGGGCTCGTTGGGAGAACCTTTGTGACCCTTGGGGGAACTGTAGCCTGCCGTTGGCCTCTATCTCAAACATCTCCATTTGAGCGTCGTTGATGGCCATGGCCTCAGCGACCAGTTTGGATTTGGCGGCGAGGATCTCCTGCCTCTTCAGAATTTGCTCCGGGGAGAGTGGAGTGTTTAAGGCGGTGTTTTTTATAGGGGCTTGGGGAGTTTTTGGGCTGTTGTTGAGGAGAGCTTGGGCTTTTTCAGCTCTGTCTTCGTCCGTCAACCTATGTAAAACCCTCTGAACAGGGGAAAGGCTTTTTTGTGGTTGAGATCGGGCCCCCATCCTATTAAAAACAGAGGTCGTAGCCTTATCTTTATTGACACTGGAAGGTGAGGCCTGGTCATCCACATGCATGGTCAAATGACCAGCATTCTCCAAAGTTTTAGACATGTTTTGACAAAAGAAAATGACTGAACAGACAAGCCTTTTGACAGTGAGTTGTTTAGAACACGAGGGGTGTCTGAAAACAAAGAAATTACGAGAAACAAAATGAAATGTTTCCCGGCAATGGAACCACTGATGACGCCACGCTTTTTAGGGTCAGGAGCGGTTCAAGGATATCTGGCAGGATATTTTTGGTGGTTTGATGTACCTATAACACAACACAAATGAAGCACCGTTAAGGTCAAAGTTGGATGTTAATCCAACTCAGGTCCTCGGGTGTGAGAGTAAGATTACTGAGTAAAGAAGGCTTTGAATACCTTGAGTGTGTGTGAGTGTTTAGGGTTTGAGAATAATATGGCTTACTCAATATACTTGGAACTTACCTTGTCCAAGGGGACAAAGGTCTTCTATTATAGGCAATGGGGAGCTGCTCGCTGACGTAAGCCATGAGGTCGGCCCTAAAGGGCACTTTGATATTTGAACGCATACACGTGTCCGCATCTAATTGGGTCTGTCAGGGAGGGAGGACCCTCTGTCAGAAGGGATGTCGCTGAAGTGGACAGGTGCCGTGTATTCGGCGTGGCGCATTTAATGCCATTATAGGCGCCTGACTGAGCCGCATTGAATGCGATGGGAGTGAGCCAGCCACTTGCAGGAAGTCTATCTAAGAGCATCCACAATGGTAAGAGTTTTTTCATGACTTTTTTGCAATTTTCAAGTGACACATCATAAACAATTCAAAAACAAAAACCTCCAAGCTTTTTTCACAATGGTAGAGCTTTTTCATCAACTTTTTTATGGCCCCCTGAAATTACCCGGATTTTCGCGCGAACGCGGAAAGGCGGTTGTCTTTCGCGGAGGGTTGGTGTCTGAGACCTCGCTTTCGGGAAGGAGAGGAGTCGCCACGCGGTTTAGTATTTTGAGCCCAAACGTTGAGAAACGGCTATAGTAAAAAAGGTGTCGTTTTTATTGGTAGCAAAAACTTAGGAAAATGCTTTTGAAAACGGGGATCATTTTTATTGGTAGCAAAAACGAGTAAAAAGCTACTCCCTCCGTCCCAATCTAAATGTCCAAACTTTCCTTTTTGGGCGTCCCATTGAAAATGTCTCATTTCCAAAAGAGGAAACTTTTTTTCACTATTCCACCCACTCATTCTCTCTCCTACTTTACTTTTACACTCACAACATTCTCTCTCCTAACTATTCCTCCCACTCATTCTCTCTCCTATTTAATTTTTTATACTCACAACATTTAAACTTTTTCTCTTTCCTACCTCACTTTTTCTCTTTCTTACCTCACTTTTCTTAATTCCCGTGCCGGGTCCATTTTTGGACATTTAAATTGGGACGGAGGGAGTATTTGGTACCAGAGATTGTTAGGTTCGGAGGTCACGTTACGTTTTGGGAAGAGTATTACGAGATCACCCGAAACGCTTCGTATGACGAGTCTTTCTACCTTTCTCGAAAACGTGTGCTTGTGTGTGTGTTTGCATTTTGAAATGGGGGGCTTGAATGACAAGCTTAACTTAATTGTCAAATTTTGAAATGGGGGCTTGAAAAGGCGAGCGTTTGAATGACAAACGTCGGTTTTGAAAGTTTTAGAAAAAGTGACGCGAATACTGATTTTGAACTTTTAACTTAATTGTCAAATGTTGACTTTTAAGAAAAGAGCGTTTGAATGTCAAACGTCGGTTTTGCGCGTTTTGAAAGAGAGTTCGAAGGTCGAACTCCGGTTTTGAACCGGGCATTACATTGTTAACGATTTTTACGGGAAAAAGCGTATTAAATGATTTGCAATCAACGAATCGGGTTGCGACTCGGACTTTGAAAGGTAAATACTATCACGATCCAAACGGGTCGGACTTTGTAAATGACAGTATTTAAATTGCAGTATCAACGGAATCAAACGATCCGGAATCGTAAATGACGATCGACGAGCCAAACGACTCGGAATTGTAAATGACGATCGACGAGCCAAAACGGCTCGGAGTTGTAAATGACGTTCAACGGATCAAACGGTCCGGAATTGTAAATAACAGAAAAGTAAATGACAATCGACGGATCGATCGATTCGGAATGGTAAATGACAGAAATTTAAACGGAACGGGGTCGGAACGCCGTTTTAACACGTGATTACTTCTCTTACGGAACGGGGTCGGTACCTGCGATAGCTTCGACGCAGAGGGCGAGGTCTATGTACGTAGCTCTGAGCGAGTATTGGTGGGATACGACCCACACTTTTCATTTCAGATGGGGGGAGGCGACGATGACTCCCACTGATTTTGCTGCTATCACTGGGTTGTCGACCTATGGCAATGTGCTGGTGTGGGTGGATGGTTATACCCCGGGGCAGTTGTCTGAGCTGCTGGGTTTTGATATTACCTATGCCAGGGGCTTAGGCATTCGGTACAGGCCGATGGAGGTGCATCTGCAGACGGGTATTGCAGATTATTTGGCTGGGTCCCTGAGGATGACCGCGGAGCGCCTGGCTCGAGGGTTCATTTGGTTCGCGTTGTCAGCGACTTTGTTCCCGACTTCTGACACATCCTGTCACTTCCCTCTGCTCGGGTCGCTGACAAACTTGGATGCCGTGAGGGGGTATGCATGGGGGAGGCTGGGCGGCCGAGCTCTACCACTCCTTGGGACAGATTCTCACGGGGAGAGGAGAGTTCCTTGAGTGTTTCTCGCATGCTTTGGATGTAAGTTTACGTCTTTTTCTCTTCCTTGTCTCTTTTATGTACTCGTATGTATACGCTCTGTAGGCGATATAACTTTCCATTTGCTTGGCAGTGCGGTGCTATGAGGTGTTCGGCCGCAGGTGGGATATTAGGGAGGCGTGCGATCCACGATCCCCGCCATGCTAGTTTGGCGAAGAAGAGGGCGAAGAAGGCGGTGTCGTCGAGAGTGGGTACTCGGGCCGACGTACGAGGAGGTGTCCTGTGCCCCGAGCCGTGAGTTCTCCGAGCGGATCCAGCTGACCTGGTGGAGTCGGTTCCACATGGGCGTGGTTCAGGTTGCTAGTGAGGTTACGCGGCGGCGGAAGCTCCTGGTGGGACTTCACTGTGATGCTATGTATCTGGGGGAGAGGGTGACCCGTCAGCATGGCCCGGGGTCACTTCCGATGGTACCGGTGGATCCGCCTCTGTACATGCAGCATCCTGTGTCGATGCCGATGGAGGAGTTGGAGCGGTATAGACAGGATGTGTTCTATACCGAGTATGTCATAGCGGGAGCCGACTATGACACTTTCTTGAGGATGAGGCTGAGGAGCCCGCAGGTGCAGCATAGGGAGGGCGAGGGCCCTGGATATCCCCGAGACCTCCCGCTTCCACGCGCTAGGCTGGCGTACGAGGGGCTGGACGGTTCGCGCAGGCGACTGGTGATCCCGCTCCCGGATGAGCCGAGACCTCGGTATAGGGTGGACCCCAACACTTCGGTGAGCACTTTTTTGGTTTTCTGCCTTTGATAGTAGCATTCTGCAAATGTTGCATCTGTACTTTCTGCTTGTCTTTTGATGACTTTCCTGGTTCGCAGGTGTCTGGCCGTACGTACAACGAGGCTATGAGACTGGTGGACGGGTGGGCCGCCTACGCTAGGAGGCTCGTGGCGTTCATGAGGTGCAGTTCCCGGAAGAGCGTGGATGTTCGTGAGTCGAGGCCGTCTAGGCCGAGAGGTTCGCCTGCTTCCACGGCTGGTGGAGAGGACTTTGCGCAGGGATTTGGCCAGTTCGCGGGCAGAACGGCTGGGTTTGGAGCTCATCCTCCTTCACACTCGGGGCACGAGAGGGGAGAGTCCTCGAGTTCGCAGACGCCGAGGATGCCTTTTGCATATTCCCGCCTGGAGGAATTCAGAAATTATCTGTTTTCGACAGATCCGCCAGCTGCGGAGCAGTGCATCGAGTGCTCGGATAACGAGCAGGACTCGGAGTAGTCCTTCTTTCTTAGACAAAATGTATGTATTGTCCGGAACAATTTGACTTGAATTGTATTTGAAAAGGCGCCCGTGGGGCGGAACCTGTACTTCGCACATTTATTCTGTGATCACCTTCTTTTATTTTCGACAAATAAGGAAGTAGGTTAATCAAAAATAAATAATATGAAACTGTTGGGTTTTATGGGTCCATGCGCAGCGGAATTAAGCATCAAATTAACACAAAACCCAAGCCCTAAGATTCGTTCTATACGATTAAATTGAATTCCTATGAGATAGAATTTACCAACCTTAATTGCTTTCCGGTCTTGAGCTATCGAACGGATAATTATGTGATTCGTAATCACAAACTTTTTGATCTTCAAATCTTCGAATCTTCAACTTCTCTGGATCTTCAGATTTGAACTCTAGGCCTTTGATTTGTTTGAACAAATTAAGACCCTCTTTTGGTAATCCACACAAATATGAATGTCGAGAACGATTCTCGGGTTGGGAATTGCTAGATTCCTAAAACTTATGGAAGAATATTGAGAGGACTTTTGATTGTGAATTTCTTATTGAAAAATTCGGCTAAAGAATTAGGTCTGACAGACCTCTCATATTTATACTACAATAGTATGAATACGTCTCCTAATCGTATTAGGAGAACAGGCTGTCAAACCGCGTATGGCTTGATATGTCGCTCGGTATATTAAGCCCATGGCTTAGTATGTCGCGTGACATATGTAGCCAGTTACAGAAACTCTCAATCATTCTTCCTTTGGTTCAACCAATTCATTCTATTTGTGTGGACCCAATAGGATTGTATTATGTTGGCAATGAGTCCGATCATATCGACCCTCATAAGACATAAGCGGACTCTAGCAAGCCATTATGTCTACCCAAATAACACAACGTAAGAGTTCACGTTTCCAATGGTACACTTTCATTTCTCCCTTTGTCTCACGATGTTATATTGAACACAAGTCATGGTCTATGTCAACTCAGACTGCTCAATGCTTTCTCGATCTTGAGTATAATGATAATCCAATCACATTGGGGTGTGGCCACACTCTTTCATCATTATCACTCATCGAGAGGCCCAAGCAAAACATCTCTCTTTCGAGGGACAAATTCCATCTTGACTTATCATCCTTCCCATCATGAATCTGATCATGCCAAAATTAGCCTTTATAGATATCGTGTTAAGATACCGTTTGACTAAAATCAAACATAACTTTCATCATATGTAAGGTCATGATAATCTCGTGTCTAGTGGACTAAATGAAGTGACCATATGAGATTTAATTATGACATTCGACCATGACATAAATCTCATACTGTCAAGTCCACTACTTGTTCTCTAACAAATACCCATAAATCTAATGTGCATCTCCATGCAAATAATCATCATATGAATATCCATTAGCATTTATACTAGTTATTTACAAGTTTGTAATGTGCATCTCTATGCATATGATCATCTCTATGATCATCCATTACCAACTTACACTAAATAACTAGGGACACAGATTAATATAATAAACATGTAAAACATATATTAATCAAAATAAAATTTCTCTTTTATTAATGATAAAGACGATACAACAAGGTTTATAGAAACTATAAGCCTAGGGCACACACACTAACAGAAACATGCATGAAAAATTGAGCGGGTCAAAATTTATGCCTATATGCACTGATAATTAATTAATTGCACTGTTGCACGAGCCCGGGGCGGAAGAGGTGTTGGCTTTAGTTGAATGAAACCAGGGGCAGCACGCAGATTCATAAAGGATGAACAGGGCTTTGTTTGGAATTGCTTCCAATTTAGGAGCAGCTGGCTGCAGAGTTGACCAAGTCAACTGCAGAGGGAGTCCGGCCGAACTGAGAGTGAAATTTTAGAGTCTTTTAAATTGCAATTTCAGCTTTGCAATTCGTAACAAACTGCGCATTGCCTTGATCAATTGGCTGAATTTCTTTCCAATTCCTAAGGCTTCTTTCACTTTCCTTCATGGCTCCCTTTCCTAAGCTATCGTCTCGGATGCAAGAGCAATACTTGGAGAATTTCCATTCGTGGGTACGGAACCACACGATCCGGAATCGTAAATGACGATCGACGAGCCAAACGACTCGGAATTGTAAATGACGATCGACGAGCCAAAACGGCTCGGAGTTGTAAATGACGTTCAACGGATCAAACGGTCCGGAATTGTAAATAACAGAAAAGTAAATGAAAATCGACGGATCGATCGATCCGGAATGGTAAATGACAGAAATTTAAACGGAACGGGGTCGGAACGCCGTTTTAACCCGTGATTACTTCTCTTACGGGAAGAGAAGAGGATCGAGGGGGCTAAAACGTATCGGACCCCGTTAAACGGAGGCGTCTACATTTCAACGGTGTTCGTCCGAAACGGTTGTAGCGACTGGCGCGTAAACCGAGACGGAACGAGAGATTTAGAGAGAGGGAGTTATACCTATGGCTAGGATCGACTCCTTTGGCTCGGGGGGTGTATACGGGATACGAAAGGTGGTTTGGAACGGTGTTTCGAGGTGTTTTGGTTCGTATTTGGTTGAAACGCGAAGTTTTCACGCAAATCGAGGCAAAACGGGAGCTCGAGAAGGGGTGAAAGGGGTTTAGGCCGTGGCAATGGTGATTTTGGAGAGTAAAATTGTTGTTGTAAATGGCTTTGACAGCCCTTCTATTTATAGGTAAAAATTCAGCATGAGTCCGGCCGGACTTAGACTGAAATCCAGGGGGTTTTGTGAAACTTTGGAAATTTGAGGGACTCACGGCAATTTCGAGAATCAAAGGAGTTCGGCCAGACTTGGATTGCATACCAGGGGTATTTTAGTCTTTTGGCCTTGATTTCTGATTGAAAGGTGACTAGAGGGAGGTGGCATGCTTGCCACGTGTCCCATGACTCACCAAATGTGTGGGAGTTCGTTCCCGGGTCCCGGTTTTGTCCGTTTTTAAAATAACAGTCCGGAAAATGTTCGAAATGCTCCCGAAAAGTGCGTTTTTCAGGAAAAGCCGTACTTTCACGTGCGATGACGTGTGTCAAGTAAGTTTCGACGTCGGGGTGCACGGGGCAGTCCCGGGACGTCTCGTTGGCATGGAAACGGGGAGCTTAACGGGTTCCGGTTAACCTGGAGCGGGTCAGTTAACGAATTCCGATTAACTTTCTAACGAATTTGACGATCCGAATTTGGGTACTTACACCCCCACATCCAAAATTAAATTGTTTTCTTGCATTTTTCTATAAATTTCAATTTAATACACATATATTATCTTTATAATTAACAACAGCTAGTTTTCAATGGTAACTTTACAACCTATAGAAAATATTTTTTATGTATTAATTTCATTCCAAATTAAATATAATTTTTTAAAAACTTTTTCTAAATAAAAAATTATATTTATTTTGGGACGAAGAAGTACAAACTTAATATTCATTTTTGTGGATCAATAATTTTGATATTTATTTTAAGACGGAGATGAACAAATTTTGGGATGAAAAACTATAATGTCCAGTATGGGATGGGACAGAGAAGTTCAAAATTTAACATTCAATTTTGTGGACCGATAAGTCCAAATTTTGATATTTATTTAATTATTTTAAGGAAAATATTAAGGAAAAAAAATATTGTTTTATTTAATGTTCAACATTGAGAAATGATGAAAATTAATGAAATGAACTTTTATATAGAGCTCTTTGTAGAAGGAGCTGTTCTTTATGAAGAAACTTTTCAACTTTCTCTACTGTAGAAAAAAAAGTCTAGAAAGTTTTTTTATGAAAATTAAAAACTTTTAAAAAGCTCCCATTGTTGTGGATGCTCTAACCATCCATATTTCATGTGCACTCATTAATCAAATGAAAAGCAAAGTGAGCCCCACCAAAGTGGCCTTGGCTCAGTGGTATGTAGGTGGCCTCCCGAAGAGGAGGTCACCGGTTCGACTCCCCGAAATCTTTAATTTCTATCTTTCGGGTCCTTTGGAGCCTCTCGGGGCACATTCGTGCAGTTAAGGAAGCAGTATTGCTGGGCTTGTATCCTCAGTGTGGGGAGTTCGAATCTTGGCAAGAAGAATGAGCACCCAATCGGTGTTGTAAGAGTGATGTAATTGCCTACAGGCAGTGAGCACCCAATTGGTGATGTAAGAGTGATGTAAATGCCTCAGGAGGAGGCTCCTTGGGGCCTGGTATAAGGGATACTGTCACCCCTGCGCATAGGGCACATCCCGCGATTAACCTCCACTCAAGATACCGAGGGCCGCAGTGGTCGGGATTAGTCCGTGGCCCCATGTTCAAACCCAGGTATCAAAAAAAAAAAAAAAAAAAAAAAAAAAAAAAAAAGTGAGCCCCCAACCCAACCCATCAAAAAGGAAAAGCCATGACCAACGGTCTCCTGGCCAAGTGGTATCATGGCCGGCTTCCCTACGGGGAGGTCGGGGGTTCGATTCCCCCCAGGGGGGATCTTGTGGATTTAATTCTTCCATTGGGTTTCAGGAGCCCAGAGTCCGCCGCACATCCGTACAGTTAAGGAAGGCATTCGGGCCAGAACCTCAGGCCCGGTGTGGGAGTTCAACTAATGCGTTGTAGGAGAGGGCTCCTCGGGCCAGAGTATAAGGCCGCCACCCTGCCTCGGGCATATACCGCGATTTACCTCCGCCAAGATGCGAGGGCCGATACTGCTGGCGGGATTGATCCGACAAAACCTAACCTAAAAAAAAAAAAAAAAAAAAAAAAAAAAAGGAAAAGCCATGATTCTTGTGGCTTACGAGATAAGCGTCACTTTCTAGTTTCTCTCCCCATAAGCTATGCTCCCTCGAATGACCACTTTGTCGTTTATCTTTTATTCTTAATTTTTTTCCACCACAAATTAATTCTCATTTCAGGCTGGTATTTTATTTGTTTATTTATTATATAATCAAGTGTAGCAAATTTTATGAATATGTAAACAAAATTTACCCATTTTATCTTGACGATAAATGAATCCTATAATTTATCTACAATTCTCAATAGATTTGACCTTTTAATTTCACCAAAATTATTTATACTCAATAGATTCAGTTAATGAATATATAAAAAAAAATTAAGAATAAAATAAAAATTAAAATGTTTTAGTCTGAATGTGGGACCAATTTATAGTAAAAAACAAGATTTAAGTTATAGTGGAGAAGTACTATAAAGAATTAATAAAGATTCTTCTAACTATGTTTAGCCTTTTATCTTTTGGAACTACTAGTAGTAGATTGTACCTTAACACTTTGTGGAGTGATCCAATCTACAATTCCATTTCAAGCCACCACATTCATTCAGACAATCTCATTTGAGAAATTTGGTAACAAAGTGGCAAAGGCATCATGCTTTGAGATTTACTTGTCTTTTTTCTTAAATTATATAATTAATCCAAAAATATTATTATTATATTAAAATAAAGTTGATTCGAATGCATTTTTAGTGATACATGTAGTAAACTAATATTACCATAATCCAAGTATGAATATACAAAAGAGTAGATTTTACTCCCTCCGTCCCACGTAAATGCAAACTTATTTTCATTTTGATCCGTCTCACGTAAATGCAAACTGTCCAAAATGGAAATAAATATTCACTATTCCATTCACTCATTCTCTCTTCTACTTCACTTTTACACTTACAACATTCTCTCTCCTAACTATTTCTTTCACTCATTCTCTCTCATATTTAATTCTTCATACTCACAAACACCTCCTCCACCTATTTCTTTCTCCTACTTTTCCTTAATTTTCACACCCAAAAAGTTAGTTTGCAATTACATGGGACGGAGGGAGTATGCTACAATTCTGCATTGATTTTCAAAGAACTAAAACTTATGCTCATTATCAACTATTTCATATTTACAAAAATCTTTTAACTTTAAAGATTAATTTGTACTTCATTCTTAATTATTACATTAGTCATATTTTCAAAGTCAACTTAATAAAGCATTTTGACTTTTAGAGCATCTTTACTCATAACACTTCATTCCCATCCCTCCCTCCTCCCCCTAAAATTGTTTGGAATTGTATTTTTGATAATTGATGACGTGGAGCTGAGGTGGAGGAGGGAGGGATGGGAATGAAGTGTTATGAGTAAAGATGCTCTAATTATCACTTTGCTTTCTGTCCTTTCCCTTGTACTTGAACCCGGAGGGAGGGGGAGGGGAGGGGAGGGGAGGGAGGGGGTTACCGGCTAAATTTAAATCACACAGGGAGGGGAGGGGAGGGGAGCGGAGGGAGGGAGGGCCTTGTTTTTAATGTGGAGGAGACGGGATTGAATGATTAAATTGCAAACACCCCCTTTAACTAATTCAAAGTTACAAATTAGTTTTTAACTTTTTATTTAACAGAAATTCTCCTACAAATTAGTTGACCCAACCCAAAAGATCTGATCAATTTCATTAACTTAACAGATTGTAGGTACTAAATTAACATGTAAAAGATTCATTTACATTGCTGCTCAATTTTCATCTTCAGTAACTTAATTATATCTCAATATTGGGAGTGTCTTTCTGTCGTAAACCAAAATATTAACCAAAACATTAAACCACAAAAAGTTGACTTTTAAGAAAACAATTATTACTGCCAAAGCTAATTGTATCTCAATCTTTGATGGTGAACCAGTTACTAATTCTTAGTAACAAACATGTGAACATCACATAACCTTTAGTAGTTCATGGGAAGGGGTTAGATACACAAAATTAACATAATATGACAATCTAATTGAATACCAATAATATTTTAGTTTTCTACTTTTAACAAAGTAGAACAACTTGTCATACTCCCTCCGTCCCAAAATGTTTGTCCCATTTGACTTTTTTGTTAAACTTTGACCACAAATTTATGAGAGATTAATCATGTTTATGAAATTCTAAAAGTTGTTGTTGATAATATTATTAATGGTGAATCAATAGGAATTTTTAAAATTTCATGAACATAATTAAACCAATATATATTTGTGGTCAAAGTTAACAAAAGTTAAATGACAACATGAGACGGAAAATATTAAGGATTACAACAGGATAACTAGACATACTATAGGGGCTTTATGTTTTTTTTCTTTTCTCCAATTTTCTAATATTATTATTAACAAAATTGCATATAGGGATTAGGGGGAGTATAGGTGCTTAAGTGGCCTATATATCTAGAGAGAGAGAGAGAGAGAATATGTGTGGTGCCAGCCATGAAATAGAAGGATCAAAGCTTCAAAGCTGGCATGACACTTGTATAATTTTCTCTCTCCTCTCTCTCTCTCTCTCTCTATCTATCTCTCTCATATTTACACTTACTATTACCTGTCCATCTCTCTGTTACATTTATAAGCCCCTCCCCAACCCATTTCTATCTCTCATTTTCAACACCCAAGTCACACACATCTCTCCCAATCTCATCTTCCTCAATAAAAGAGGAAAATGATAACATGAGATTTATATTCACAGCTGTTTATATACATACATTTATGTATATAGACTCCTCCTCAATCTAAAGCCAGAGAGAGAATTATTTTCATGGTGGATTGCTGTACCCCTACGATGGTGGCATTTCCGTTTCTCGCCGGTGGAGACAAGAAGCATTGGTGGCTCACCAACAGAAAGGTAAACCTACATTTTCTCCTATTGTGTGTATTAATTAAGTGATAATTTTGTGTACATTTGATGCCCAACAATCGTCATTTCATTGCATGTCCGTGTTTGTGTAAATTTCAAATAGCATTGAAATGATATGGAATTGAATGAAGATAGTTGTGTTTTTAGTTTTTTGTTGAATTTTCTGATTGATTGAATTGATTTGATGTTATAGATTGTTGATAAATATGTGAAAGACGCGAGAGTCCTGATTGCGACTCAAGAGCAGAGTGAGATTGCTTCGGCTTTGAATCTTCTCGAAGCGGCTCTCACACTCTCTCCGCGGTTTGAGCTAGCGCTCGAGTTGAAAGCTCGATCGCTTCTCAATCTCCGGCGATTTAAGGAAGTCGCCGATATGCTACAGGACTATATTCCGAGTTTGAAGATGTCGTCCGTCGACGATTCCTCGTCGTCTTCGGTTTCCTCAGACGGCTCATCTCAGTCACAGTCGAGGGAGCGTGTGAAGCTGCTCTCATCCGGCGGTAACTCGCCGAGTCGCGATGAACCTAGTTTCAAGTGCTTTTCGGTCTCCGATTTGAAGAAGAAAGTCATGGCTGGACTGAGTAAAAATAGCGAAAAAGAAGGTCAATGGAGGTAAAAAGAAATTTCCCTCAATTTCTGTTCCTTTAATTTTGGTTTATTGTTTTTAGAAATCTGTATTTCGATAATCATAGTTGCTAATTACGCGGAACCAGTGCCTGTAATTAATGAACTTTCAAAGCTCCAATCCAACAGCTTCGATGAATATAAATAGTTGGCTGTTTGTTGGATTGAGGGTAATATTGGTAATCCGTTGACTTTAGTGAGTTTGTATGACTCAGTTACCGAGTTTTGACTCAATGTGTTCCCCTGTTTGCAGGTACTTAATTTTGGGGCAAGCTTGTTGCCACTTAGGTCTAATGGATGACGCAATGGCTCTCCTTCAAACCGGAAAACGCCTCGCCTCCGCTGCATTCCGGCGAGAAAGCATCTGCTGGTCCGACGACAGCTTCTCCTTCTCAGCCGAAATCCTTACAAACAATCAGCAACAGACACCTGCTTTGACTGAAACTGAGAGCATCTGCCACCTTCTTAGCCACATTAAGCTGCTTCTCCGAAAGAAAACAGCTGCCATCGCAGCTCTTGAAGCTGGACTCTACAGTGAAGCCATCCGACACTTCTCAAAGATTGTCGATGGCCGCCGTGGGGCCCCTCAGGGATTCCTAGCTGAATGTTACATGCATCGCGCTTCAGCCTATCGATCCTCAGGTCGAATTGCGGAGGCTATAGCGGATTGTAACCGTACCCTAGCTTTAGATACTTCTTGCATCAAAGCTTTAAGTACAAGAGCTGCTCTTTTTGAAACCATTCGATGTTTACCCGATTCTCTCCATGATCTCGAGCATTTGAAGCTGTTATACAATTCCATTTTGCGTGACAGGAGATTACCCGGTCCGGCATGGAAACGTCAAAATGTCTGGTACAGGGAAATTCCGGGAAAGCTTTGTAGTTTGACCACCAAGACTCAGGAATTGAAGCAAAGAGTTGCTTCAGGGGAGACTGGGAATGTGGATTACTATGCTTTGTATGGTTTGAGAAGAGGGTGTTCGAGATCCGAATTGGAGAGGGCACATTTGTTGCTTACTTTGCGACACAAGCCCGATAAGTCAACCGGTTTCATTGACCGGTGCGAATTTCCGGATGATCTTGACGTTGATTCAATTCGTGACAGAGCAAAAATGTCGGCTTTATTGCTATATAGGTTGATTCAAAAAGGGTATACTAATGTAATGGGTATTATTATGGATGAAGAAGCTGCAGAGAGGCAAAGGAAGAAGGACACAGCTGCTTTACAAGCAGCCAGTGCTGCAATACAAATTCAGCAAAATCACGAGCAACTGAAATTAGAAGAAGAGGAAACGTTTAAACGATCCGATGAGATTACAACGGAGGCAGTGCAACAGAGTCGAGAACAATTGCAATCGAATGTGGTTCAGCCCATGGGTAGCCCGGGTACTAATAGGGTTGAAAGCAAGTCTTCAGTGTTTCAAGGAGTGTTCTGTAGAGACCTTGCGGTGGTTGGAAATCTGTTGTCTCAAACTGGGTTTAATCGCCCAATTCCGGTCAAGTATGAAGCATTGAGCTGTTGATGAAGGAAAATCAATTGGCAATGTCACTATGATTAAAAAAAAAAAAGAGAGAGAGAGAGCGGGGAATAATGTGTTTTGTACAAAAGGGAAATATGAAAGCAGGGATAAAATTTTGTCACTTATATTTTTGTCTATTTTATTATTCGAATATCCTTGTTATTTGTAATAGTACAGTGTACAGAGTTGAATTGAAGTACCTAAATTGATGGGTTTTTTTTTTGTCTTTTTTTTTTTTTCGTACAGTGAAAAGGAACAATAATGAGTAGCCATTGGCAAATTTGGCAGCAGGAAAAGAAGGAAGGAAGGGTTTTTGAAACTGTAAAATGGTGTGTCTGATGATGAATGATTGGAAGAGTTCCAACTTCCAAGGCAAGGGTGGGTCCGGTCTAATCAAAACTCAGGTTTTGGGATTAGATAGAAGATTTTTCTTTCAAATTTTAGTTTCCCTCGCTTTCCTGAAATTCTTTCTTCAAAACTCCTAATCCTTTTCATGAACATAAATTTCTATTTCCCATTTTTTATCCTAACATTTAAAAAACAACTTCCTGTTGATTGTTTATCAAGTTTAGATTACTTAAATAGTACTAGTAGGTCTTGGTTCACTGTATATCCGACCTTTTCTCAAATCTCATCGTATCCAATATCTAACCTCTCCACCCCACCCTCCCTAATACAATGGCTACTTTGAATGTCGCCACCGCTATATTGTTGAAACAAGTCTCTCACTGTTAAAACACTAGTAAACTTTTAGCTAAACACAAGTTATGAAGCTGAACTTTTCTTCTTCTTGAATTGAGAAATCAATAGCCTTTATATAGGCCTTTACATGATAATATAACTACTACTAAAATTTCACAAGCTAACAAACTCTTAAGCGTGGATACTTACTTATTGAGTCCTAAAACTAAACTTAAGAAAATCAAAGTAGTAACAACATTATCTACTCCTTTAAATAAATTTCAACATAAACAAACTAACACAGACTAATTCAACATAATTGACCCGTTCAGCTTTGACACTTCACATTTCCTCCCTTAAACTGCATTGCATATTGTTGCAAACAGTTTATTCCATCTTCGAACGCACTCCCATCTTGTCTCTGAGCTTCAAGAACGCCTCCAACTTCAGTGGCTTTGTCAAGATATCAACAATTTGCTCTTGAGTAGGACAGTACACTAGGTCTACAGTTCCTTCACTTGATAACTCACGCAAAAAATGATATCTCACATGTATGTGTTTGCTTCTTCCATGAAAGACCAATTTTTTTGACAATTTAAGGTGGAGTTGTTATCACAGAATATGGTAGTGCACTTACTTTAAGCATGCCCAACTTCTTCAAGCACTCTTCTCAACCATACTCCTTGACAAGCACAGTAGGCTGTTGCTATAAACTCAGCTTCGGTTGTCGAAAGTGTCACAACAGACTGTTTTTTTTATGCCCAAGATACAACTTCATTTCCCAGCATATAAACGAACCCTGAAGTGCTCTTTCTGTCGTCTAGATCACCTGCATAATCACTATTTGCATACCCTATCAACTCTTTATCTCCTCCCTTTCTATATGCAACTCCAAATTCTATAGTGCCCTTTACATACCTTAAAATCCTTTTCGTAGCTAGGAGGTGGGCTTCTTTTGGATGCTCCATGTATCTACTAACTAGATTCACAGAGAACATTAGGTCCAGTCTTGTAGCAGTTAGATACCTCAAGCTTCCCACCAATTGTTTAAACATTGTTGGATCTACGGCAGCACCTTCACAATCTATAGTATAAATGGAACCATTGTTTTGAACAGTAGAGTGAACAGTTGCACGGACGGAAATGACCATTTTGCCCTCACTTTTTAGTCTCTTTCCCATTTTGCCCTTTAAAAAAAACGCACCTGAGAGAGTGAAACGAACGGCGAGATTCAGGTGGGAAAACCATTTCCACCGGAAAGAAAGAAGAAGTGTGTGAATATATGTAATGAAATACTATAGTACGTAATTACCTAGAGAGAGAGAGAGAAAGAGACTTACGAGGGGGAGAATTGAGTAAAAATTGGGGATTGAAATTGAATGAATGGGGGAAGGGTGTTGCAGGTGAAGAAAGGACGGAGAGAGAGAGAGAGATTTGGGGGATGGAAGGAACGGAGCAGGTGTACGCTTTGGGTCAGAGCTGTTGCGTGTGGGGTTTGACAATAACATTGGGTTAAGGCCCAAATAAATTTTAAACAAAAATAGTGAATAATCTATTTTGCAAAAAAAAAAAAAATAGTATCGATAGTATAAATAGTATAAATGGGAACGGGGTGCTACAGTACAATGAGTATTATCAAGTGTCGAATTTTTCATTTTGCCCTCATACATTTATCCCTTTTCCATTTTGTCCTTTAAAAAAAATTTAAAAAAATAAACAAAAACAAAAAAAGTGGCCTTGGACACGGGCTTATAATGTTTATGTTAATTAAAAAAAAAAGACCCGTGTCCTCGGACACGGGCATATGTACTAGTTTTTAGACAACTTGCAGCCAGGAACAATCGGGTTCTTCACTGAATTGTAGTCACTAATTCCAAAGCAAGCCAATACCTCTTTTGCATACTTTCTTTGATTAATAAAGATCCCATGCTCTCCTTGCACAACCTCTACCCCAAGAAAGTACTTCATCTTACCAAGATCATTCATAGAAAACTCACTCATCATTGACTCTTTAAACTCCACAAACATAGCTTCATTATTTTCTGATACAATGAGAATGTTGCCTTCACTTCCCTTCTTTACGAACAACGTATGCTCACAGTAGCATTTCTCAAAGCCTTCCTTAGCAAAGTATTTCTCAATCATGTTGTACCAAGCTCGGGGAGCTTGTTTGAGTCCGTATAAAGCTCTTCTAAGTTTGTAGACTTTATCTTCTTCTCCCTTCTTCTTAAAACCCTTTGGCTGGTCCACATAAACATCTTTAATCAATTTTCCATGCAAAAATGCGCTCTTTGCATCTAATTGAAACACATACCAGCCATTATGAGCTGCTAATGCCAATATGATGCGAATGGTGTCCCACCTAGAACAGGTGCAAATACTTCATTGAAATCAACTCCCTGTTTTGCGAGTAGCCCTTTGCCACAAGTCGAGCTTTGTACTTTTCAACATCTCCCTTCTCATTAAGCTTCGTTTTGTAAACCCATTTCACACCTATTATTTTTGCTCTCACTGGTCGAGCCATCAAATCCCATGTCTGATTGTCTTCAATTGCTTTTATCTCATTCTTCATAGCTTCCCTCCACCTAGAGTATTTCACAGCTTCTTCAAAAGTCGTTGGATCTTCAGTGGCCGTGAACATCACATTCTCCTCCTCCTCTTGCTCTTCTTCAGACAGTCCTGACCCAGTCACATAATCTTGCATCCACACTGGTTCATGTCTAGTCCTCCCTTGAGGTGGACTCTTAATTTCTTCATTGCTTGCTGCACTTTGAGATGGAACTTCTCCTATATCATTTTGACCCTCATCCTGATTTTCATCAGCTTGAACTGATTGACCTTCTTCTTCTTCCCACTCCAATACATCACGCTCTTCTTCACTTTTCATTCAATCCCATTTCTCATTTTCTACAAACTGCACATCTCTACTAATTAACCTGAATTTTATTAATTTTTTTCAGGATTGTAGAGTCGATATGCTTTAGACTCTTCACTTAAACCCAACAGAAAACTTGCAACCACTCCAAGCTTCCTCCGGAGTTACTTCCTTCACTGCTACTGATGGACTCCGATTTAAAATGTAAACAACATAGTTCACTGCCTCCGACCAAAACTCCTTGGGAATAGATTTCCCAATCAGCATGCACCGTACCATGTTCATGATTGTACAGTTCTTTCTTTCTGCGACGTTGTTTTGCTGAGGCGTGTATGCATCAGTAAGCTGTCTTCTTATCCCATTCTCACTGCAATAGTCTTTAAAGGCATTTGAGGTATACTCACCCCCTATATGTACGCAAACATACAATTGACTCGCCACACTCCTTCTCTAATCTAGCTTGAAATCTTTTCAACACATTAAGAGCTTCGGATTTCTCTGTCAAAAAATATGACCATGTCTTTCGGCTGAAATCATCAATAAAATTAATTAAGTACCCTTTCCCGCTATGTGAAATTGGTTTTACTGGGCCACATATGTCGCTGTGCACTAGTTGTAGTCGTCGAGTTGCTCTCCACATACTTTTTCTCGGAGTAACCTCCCTATGCTGCTTCCCTTTCATGCACACTTCACACACCTTCGCTGAGACACAAAATTTTGGCATTCCCTGGACCATCTTTTTGTAACAGGGAGTTCTCATGCTCTTTGGACTGATATGACCAAATCTTTTCCACAACTGCATTTGATCTTCAGTCATTACTTGTAAGCACGAGCTACTTTGTGAGCCGACAACTCCACCCTTCACTGATGCTAAAACAGCAAACATTCTATTTTTTTACATGAATGATCTCATAATCAGCCCTCTACTTGAATGATAGATATTACACACATCATTTTTTATCAAAAAGGTTAAACCTCTCTGCTGCAACTGCCCCACACTAAGCAAATTATTCTTTAATTCTGGCACAAAGTACACAGAGGTTATTACCTGTACCATGCCATCAATTTCAAGCCTAATGTCCCCCTTTCCTTCCACCATCATCCTTGAATTATCTCCAAGCTTGATTGACTATCGAAATTCACCATCAAAATTAGAGAACCATTCTTTTCTACCACACATATGATTACTACATCCTAAATCCAGAAACCACACATGCTCTTTGCTTGCATTAGTCATGATAACATGAGACATCAGCAGCATTTCTTCGCTTTCATCTAGCTCCGCGTAGTTTGCATTCTTATCCCAATCTGGACACTCATACTTAAAGTGTCCTATATTATGACACTTGTAGCATTCAACAAGAGATTTGTCGAGTCCTCTGCCTCTGACTCTACCCGATCCCTGGGATCGATATCCTCGACCCCATCCTCTACCTCTATCTATTCCTTGGAATCCTCCAACAGTAACTTTCAATAGTTGTTCTTCCCAGTATGTTTTCTGAGCTTCTGTTCATGCACCAAAAGCGAGCTTTGCAATGCATCTATTGAAAGTGTGTTGATATCTTTCGACTCTTTAATTGAACATACAATAAAATTATATTTCTCATGAAGTGTTCATAGAATCTTCTCCACGACCTTGGAGTCTGGCATGAGTTCTCCAAGGTTTCGCATTTCATTTGCTACTGTCATCACCCTTGGAAAGTAATCATCCACAGACTCTCCTTCCTTCATCTCCAAAACTTCAAAGTCTCTACTATACGAAGTCGCTGCAAATGAGCACGCTGAATGCGCTCATTTCCTTGATACTTGCGCTTCATAGAATCCCATAGCTCCTTCGCTGTGTTTTTCTTAAGGATCGTCTTCAGAATTGTCTTCTCAATCGACACAAACAATTAGTTCTTCACCTTGAGATCTTTCAACTTGAGGTCAGCTAACTCAGAATTGCCATCTTTATCACTCGACATCTTAAACAACCTCACACCACAACCAGTCTCTGATATCAATTGTTAAAATACTAGTAAACTTTTAGCTAAACACAAGTTATGGAGCTGAACTTTTCTTCTTCTTGAATTGAGAAACCAATAGCCTTTATATAGGCCTTTACATGATAAGATAATTACTACTAAAATTCCACAAGCTAACAAACTCTTAAGCGTGGATACTTACTAATTGAGTCCTAAAACTAAACTTAAGAAAATCAAAGCAGTAACAGCATTATCTACTCCTTTAAATAAGGAGAAATTATTTCAACAGAAACAAACTAACATAGACTAATTCAACATAATTGATCGGTTCAGCTTTGACACTTCACATTCTCACTCCTTACTCATTCCTCGATGCCTCCAAAATATTGGTTACTTGACTTTGCTACTGCATGTTATTTAATTAATAGCATGCCAACTCCAACTCTCAAAGTCAGTTATCCCTACTCAACTCTTCACGATCATGATCCGAATTATCTTAAACTTCATAGCTTTGTATGTCTCTGCTATCCTTAGCTTCGTCCCTACACATCTCACAAACTAGATACCCGTTCTTCTCCTTATGCCTTCGTTGGGTACTCCTACACACAAAGTACTTACTGTTGACTAGATCCTCTCTCACAAAATATACACTTTATGTCATGTTAAATTTGTTGAAACAGATTTTCCCTTCTCTATACACTTTCCCCTATACACTTTCCCTCGTCCTCTATCTTTGGATGAATGGTGCTCCATCTCCATTTCTATAATTACTTCATCCCCTACGTCATCACCTGCCCCTCCCAATCCATCCCCCACCTGGCCTACTCTTTCAGCCCCGTCCCCAACACCCTCGGCCTCATCCTCCTCACCACTCATGGCTGCCTCACCTCCCAGTTGATACCTCCACTGTCACGACCCTAAACTTAGGCACAAATTTGGGGCACACGTGGAGCGCTTGGGAGTGGGGTGCATAGCATCTCCTGGTAGACATTGTATGATTATTGCACTGTTATGTGGATATTTATATATATTTTGGCCAACTTATGTGAATTAGGTTGGGAATAAAGTAAATTATATTATATAATGTCTAATTGAACCAAATGGGAATTAATGTGTTAAAGTTGTAACATTTTAATTTTAAATGAAAATGTTATAAAAGTATCAAGGAGCTTTAGTGCAATTGTAACTATAAGGTGGTTGTTGTAGTTATTAGATTCTAGAAGGAGCCAAGGTGTAAATATTGTATATAAATATCAACTCATCCCAGAAGCTTCACGGTCTTTACGTATCGTTCTATAAGCCTAGGGTTACCTTCAGAAATTCACAACAATTCAACCGTTGACCCGTTTTCAATTCCGACTGCATATTTGGGATCAGTGCGTCGATTAGAACAAGAGTAGCCGATCAAATCTTATTTTCATTTCGACTAATTTTGGTAAGTTATTATGGATTTTGTTTTATAATTGGTTATACCAAGTAATTATTGATAAGATGATGTTATTACGTGATACCAATGATCCTTGGTAAAGTGGATCATTTTATTGTGATGTTGAAATGGAAAGAAAATGGGTTTGGTTCAACTGGGGAATACATGGCCTAAGTAATGGGTTTGGATTTGATAGATTGTGTTTTAAACATGTTAGATGCATGGAGGGAGTACGTGTGATTGTTAGGTAACTCATATGTTGATATTAGAATTATTTTATACCTCATGGTCATGGCTGAAACTGGGAATGGGTAAGTGTTTTATTGTAACTGATTTCGGTTCAACCAAGAACAAGGATGCTGGTATTGGTTATTGTTGCTGAAGTGGTTCAGCTTAGAAAAAGGGAATTGGTGGTGGGCACGACTCGTGCCCATTAGCACGAGTCGTGACCAAGGTGGTGCAAGTCGTGCGACACTCACTGCCTTGGGTGAAGTCTTGACCAAGCTTGGTCCAGCCGTGGGCAGTCTTGGCTTGACTGGGAACAATTAGGACCAGAACAGGGGTTTGGTGGTGAATTTGCAAGCTTATAACAGTAGGTAACTTAGCTTGGATCTAGTCCCCTTATGACTATACTTTTAGTACAACTTTAGTACTATATAGTAGAAACTTAAATGGTCCAAATTGATATTGAGAAGGACTTTAAATATGGTCCCGAAACTAGTTGAAAGTCAATTGTAACCGTTAGCCAAAGTTTTCAAAATGGGGTAAATTTATATTGAACCTTTATAGATGATGTGCCACGTTATATTTTGAGCGCGTAGGGTTACGTGTATTACATTGTACCTCTACGTGGGGATATCTCTATAGTATTATTGATTCACACAGGCGTGAAATAATTGTGGCATCATTTTATGGGTTGATTATGGATCAAGGGAGTATATTATGGTCTCAACTTGGTTATTTACTGTTTCTAAATCACCTTGCACTAGCTGGGAACTTGCAGAAGTGTGTTGTTATTGCTGTTGATATGCTGATAAACATCAGTTTCCGGGCTTGGGCACGACTCGTGCCCTGTAGCACGAGTCGTGACCATGAGTTATGCATTCGTGCAACAAGAAGTGACCAATATGGTCACGAGTCGTGGTAAGTGGATCAGTCGTGCAGGGTTCTGGAACGACTCATTCCCATCAGCACGAGTCGTGCTCAAAACTGTGTTAAGATAGCAAGGTTACAAGCTTTTTAGTATAGTTAAATGACTATAAATTTAATCACTCTTTAACTAGGCATTGAGTACACGTTTAGTACTACAATGTGGAACTTGAAATAGGCTAAAATAATATTGGGCAGAGCCTTAAATAATGACATGAAAATGGTTAAAAGGCAATTATGAAACTTGAACCAAAGTTTATAAAACTTGGTACTTGAACTTGTAACCTTAAGAGATGGTGTTTAATATTATGTGGTGAACGCGTAGGGTTACTTAGATGATATTGTGTCCTTACGTGGTGACATGTATAGGGTTAATTGTTCTGAGAGTGCATAAAATGTATAGTGCAGGACATCGTTGGGTTGGACTGGAGTAGTAATACCTTTGTTAATGAATTATATAATTTGTAATAACTATGTAGGAGTTATATGATACTTTGTGCCATAAGGGGTACATGTTCATAGTTGAATGTGCACATAGTGTTAAATACGTGTTGCACTACTTTATTTGTTGAGCATGAGTATTATACCATGTTATTGGTTTGGCATTATTCAACCGTGTTTACAAAGTAAGTTGCACTGTGGAAATGGTGTAACATGATTATATTAACATGTTATATATTGATATCCCTATGTGTTGATGTAATTACAAGTGCTTGTTTATGTACTTGGATATGATTATATGATCTATTTATTACGGGTATAGTGAGATACAATCAGGTATAGATTTGTTCTATAAGTGATTGAATTGCATTATACCTATGACATGGCATGTCTGTTGGCCACAGACATGGGATTAGCCACTGCTGTATCGTGCCAAAAGCCTTACAGATAGATGGAAATGTTACACGATAAGGTGACATGGCACGTCTGTGGTCACGGGCGTGGAATTGGCCACTTTATGTGGGATTGGCCACTTTATGTGGGACTGTACTGTGTCAAAAGCCTTACAGATAAATGGGAGTTATTATATTATAATTGGTCACTTCTGTATCGTGCCATCTGCCCTACCGATAGCTGGGAGACTTATATGTTCTATATGACTGATTATTCAGGTGGGAAAGGTAACTTAAAGTGTTTACGGTTTTCCCAATTGTGAACAACCGATGTGTGTTGCATATTACATGAGCAACTGGTGTGTGTTGTATATTATATGAGCAACTTTGGTTGGTGTTGCATAATTGTTATTGAGCGACCTATTAATGCCTTGCACGTTATATGGCATATTGTTGCATGCATAATAACTTATTGAGATTTATTCTCACCCCTTCTCCCTTTATTGTTTTAGATCCAGCTGAGACAGGAGGACCGGACCGGTGAGGCCGGGAAGGAGTGTGGACATCTTTTGGGTTGTCGGGGTATGTTGTGTTGGGAATTGGGGTTGTGGTTCTTTGGTATTCTTTTGGAAAAAATTTGTATATAAAGCTGTTTATAAACAAGGTTTCGATGTGTCGTTTTGTAATTAATCACGAGAGTTGTTTTATGTTAAAATAGGCTTGTGTAAGCTTTGTATATTTGTACTTATTACGTTTAAACGGGTTTTGGGTTTGAAAGGATTTATATATTACCTCCGAGTATAGGGGTTATTTTGAAATGATTTTGAAAAAAAAAGTAATATACTTTTCAAGTTAATTAAAGAAAAGTTTTTGAAAGGTGTATTGAGGACCCTCCACTTAGGACACGAGTATAGGTCCTGGAGTTGGGGAGAGCCCTCACGGTTGGTATCGAGCCATGGCTAGAAGTCAAGGGTAGATGTCTAGTCTAAGGAGGAGTGTGAGATCTCTGACGCAGAGTGTTTAATGCAGGGGATTGGTGAAATGGCTGGATGGTGATGACTCAAAGAGAGGGAACAGTGGAAACATTGGTAATTTGGGTGTTGGAGGAAATCGAACGCTAAGATGATGACAATGTTCAGGTCTTCCTTGAGGAATATGGCGGCTCGGGGTCGGGGACGGCAAGGACAACTTTGAGGCAAGGCCGGCCACGTGGGTTAGAAAAGTTTATCAAATTATCTCCACCAAGCTTCAACGGGGATCCCGATCCGGCTGATAGGCGAGAGATGGTTGGAATCTATGACAAAAATCTTTTTGGCAATGGAAAGTACGAGATGAAGAAAAGGTTAGATGTGCGGTGTTCAAATTAGAGGGTCTGCTTGAACATTGATGGCAAATTCTTAAGGAAAGTTGGGAGGCGGGACCACACACTCCAAACTTGGGACAATTTCACCAGAAGGTTTAAAGAACATTTCATTCCGGTGATTACCGGAGATAAGAAAGAAGTTGAATTCTGAAGCTTGAGCGGGGGTCAATGAGCGGTGGCTCAGTATTCTGCGAAATTCACCGAGTTAGCAAGGTATTGTTCACACTTAGTACCCGATGAAGGAAGAAGAGTTTATAGATTTGTGAAGATAGGCGTGAAATAATTGTGGCACCATTTTATGGGTTGATTATGGATCAAGGGAGTATATTATGGTCTTAAATTGGTTATTTACTGTTGCTAAATCACCTTGCACTAGCTGGGAACTTGCAGAAGTGTGTTGTTATTGCTGCTGATGTGCTGATAAACATCAGTTTTCGGGCTTGGGCACGACTCGTGCCCTGTAGCACGAGTCGTGACCATGAGTTATGCAGTCGTGCGACAAGAAGTGACCAATATGGTCACGAGTCGTGGTAAGTGGATCAGTCGTGCAGGGTTTTGGAACGACTCGTTCCCATCAGCACGAGTCGTGCACAAAACTGTGTTAAGATAGCAAGGTTACAAGATTTTTAGTATAGTTAAATGAGTATAAATTTAATCACTCTTTAACTAGGCATTGAGTACACGTTTAGTACTACAATGTGGAACTTGAAATAGGCCAAAATAATATTGGGCAGAGCCTTAAATAATGACATGAAAATGGTTAAAAGGAAATTATGAAACTTGAACCAAAGTTTATAAAACTTGGTACTTGAACTTGTAACCTTAAGAGATGGTGTTTAATATTATGTGGTGAACGCGTAGGGTTACTTAGATGATATTGTATCCTTACGTGGTGACATGTATAGGGTTAATTGTTCTGAGAGTGCATAAAATGTATAGTGCACGACTTCGTTGGGTTAGACAGGAGTAGTAATACCCTGTTAATGAATTATATAATTTGTAATAACTATGTAGGATTTATATGATACTTTGTGCCATAAGGGGTACATGTTCATAGTTGAATGTGCACATAGTGTTAAATACGTGTTGCACTACTTTATTTATTGAGCATGAGTATTATACCATGTTATTGGTTTGGCATTATTCAACCGTGTTTACAAAGTAAGTTGCACTGTGGAAATGGTGTAACATGATTATATTAACATGTTATATATTGATATCCCTATGTGTGGATGTAATTACAAGTAACTGTTTATGTACTTGGATATGATTATATGATCTCTTTCATTATGGGTATAGTGAGATACAATCAGGTATAGATTTGTTCTATAAGTGATTGAATTGCATTATACCTATGACTTGGCATGTCTGTTGGCCACAGACATGGGATTAGCCACTGTTGTATCGTGCCAAAAGCCTTACAGATAGATGGGAATGTTACACGATAAGGTGACATGGCACGTTTGTGGTCACAGACGTGAAATTGGCCACTTTATGTGGGACTGTATTGTGCCAAAAGCCTTACAGATAAATGGGAGTTATTATATTATAATTGGTCACTTCTGTATCGTGCCATCTGCCCTATCGATAGCTGGGAGACTTATATGTTCTATATGACTGATTATTCAGGTGGGAAAGGTAACTTAAAGTGTTTACGGCTTTCCCAATTGTGAACAACCGATGTGTGTTGCATATTACATGAGCAACTGGTGTGTGTTGTATATTATATGAGCAACCTGGTTGGTGTTGCATAATTGTTATTGAGCAGCCTATTTAGCGACGGAATATAGTATTTAGCGTCGGAATTATTTTGGCGTCAAATTTAGCGACGGAATTTAATTCCGCCGCTAAATTCCGCCGCTAAAAAGAATATTCCTCGAATATTCGTTTATTTCCGCCGCTAATTTGGCGGTTGATTTACCGACGGAAAATTCCGCCGCTAAATCTTTAACAGCGACGGAATTATTCCGCCGGTGAAATTAAATGGTTTTTTTTTTAATAAACACCGACGGAATATTTCCGCCGCGATAATTTAATAATTTTTTATTTATCGGCGACGGAAATATTCCGTCGATGTTTAATAAAAAAAAAATTCAAAATTTCCGGGAGAAAGACCGGCGCCCACTGATGCAAGGGCGAAATGGTTGTACGGGAGAAGAAGGTCTTGGAAGTGGTTGTGGAGAAGGGTATGCAAAATGGACGAGAAAATTACATTCCCGGGAGAAGCCGAGTGAAGCTCTGACACTCTTTCTGGCGCTCATTTAAAATTTCAAAATTTCGAACGAACAACAAGCGAGATAATCCAATTCAAACTTTCAAACCAAATTAATCGAGACACCTAGCCTCTAAATCCCTCACTCCCATCCTCTCTCTCTCTCTCTCTCTCCAGCAATTGAATTTGAAAAAAACAAATATCGAGCCGCTCTTACCACAGTGCTATTTCATCTTTAATTTCGAGGTAATTCCACATTTCAATTCTCTCCCTTCTGTGCAGGTCCGAATCGGGTTCGACTTATGAGACAATAATCTCAGTGTTGTCTAATAGTTGGTTAGTTTCCTAATTTTGGACTAATCTTGTTTTTGTTTTATTTTGGATAAAAAATTTAAAATTGTATGCAATTTACCAATTTGGGAATAGCTACAAGAACCCTTGCAATTCTTATATCCCTAACCCCTAACCCCTAAACCCTAAACCCTAAACCCTAAACCCTAACCCCTAAACCTAACCCACTAAACCCTAACCCTAAACCCTAAACCCTAAACCCTAAACCTAAACCACTATACCTATACACCCTATACCACGACACTCTTACTTGGAGACATAGTCTTTGTACTACAATAGAAAGAGCACCCAAAGTTCAAGCGAAAGGGTGATGACATATTTGTTGAGCACGCGTTGACCACTTGCGAGGCATTATGTGGCTTCCAATTTATCTTGACTCATCTAGATAACGGGCGGCTCCTCATCAAATCCCAACCTGGAGAAATATAGGCAAAGCATTAAGCATATTACCTTTTCCCAAGTCCACCCAAGCCAACGCGACAAAATCTCCGTCCAAGACACGAGCTTGGTTGTTGTTGACTCATTTCCATCCATCAAACTCGGTTCGCAGCAACCAAGTAGAGCCAAGTTTAATGTGAACTCGACTACTCACTCTTCAACTACATCGACAAATTTAAGGTTGGAATACGAGAGATTGCCAAAGTTCTACTATGGTGATTTACTCTCTCTCTCTCTCTCTCTCTCTCTCTCTCTCACTAGGCCTATTGTTTTATACACGGGTAATGTAAATGAAACTCGGCTCAAATGAAATTCAAGTTAAATGAACTTGAAATTCACCTTCTTTCTTTCTCAATTATTGTTGCAAGGACTGGTAAAAAAACAAAAAAAAACAAAACCTCGGTAAACGAAAATGCTAGTACAATCGACCCTTAACTTGCGCCTTTGTAAGTTTGTGTACAAGAATCTTTTTTCCCTTTTGTCGAAAAATAAATAATACTCCCTCCGTCCCAATAATAGCTTCACCGCAGAAGACAATGTACCAAAGACCATTCATGAGGGGCAAATTATACATCCATTTCTCGGTCGACTTCCCAGATTCCTTGACTTAGAGCAATGCGAGGCCACCAGAGGGTGTCTTTGCCTCCTAAGCCTTCATCGCGAGAAGACGAGATATGGAGCTTGATGAGTGCGAGGAGACAACCCTTCACGATGTCAACATTGGAAGCTTACGATGTAGATGATGACATGCACGGTGGTGGGGGCCGAGAGAGTGCGGTGTGCTCGGCGGTAATGATGTGGGTCTTTATTTTACGGATATCTTAATTAGTTATGACTTATGAGACAATAATCTCCCGAGTGTTGTCTAATAGTTGGTTAGTTCATAGTTTTGGACTAATCTTGTTTTTGTTTTATTTTGGATAAAAATTTTAAAATTGTATGCAATTTACCAATTTGGGAATAGCTACAAGAACCCTTGCAATTCTTATATCCACTAACCCAACCCCTAAACCCTAAACCCCAAACCACAAGCCACTAAACCTAAACAAACCACAAACCCACTAAACCTAAACCCTAAACCTAAACCCAAACCCTAAACCCAAGCCAAACCCTAAACCACAAAGCCACAAACCCTACAAACCACTAACCACAAGCCACAAACCACCAAACCACTAAACCCCTAAACCACTAAGCCACTAAACCACAACCCTAACCTAAACCCACTAAACCCTAACCACCCTAAGCCACAACCTAACCTAAACCACAAACCTAAACCACAAACCACAAGCCACTAAACCCTAAGCCACTAAGCCCACAAACCACTAAACCCTAAACCTACCTAACCACAACACAAACCTAAACCTAAACCACAACCTACAACCACAAACCCCACAACCACAACCCACAACCCTACAACCCACTAAACCCTAAACCCTAAACCCTAAGCCAAACCACTAGGGCATAGGGTATAGGGTATAGGGCATAGGGTATAGGGCGTAGGGCATAGGGCATAGGGGCATAGGGCATAGGGCGTATAGGGCATAGGGCATAGGGCGTAGGGCATAGGGCATAGGGCGTAGGGCGTAGGGCATAGGGTATAGGGCATAGGGCATAGGGCATAGGGCATAGGGCATAGGGCATAGGGCATAGGGTATAGGGTATAGGGCATAGGGCATAGGGCATAGGGTATAGGGAATAGGGCATAGGGCATAGGGTATAGGGAATAGGGCATAGGGCATAGGGTATAGGGTATAGGGCATAGGGCATAGGGCATAGGGTATAGGGTATAGGGCATAGGGCATAAGGCATAGGGCATAGGGCATAGGGCATAGGGTATAGGGCATAGGGCATAGGGCATAGGGCATGGGCGTAGGGCGTAGGGCGTAGGGCGTAGGGCGTAGGGCATAGGCGCATAGGGCGTAGGGCATAGGGCATGTAGGGTATGGGGCGTAGGGCATAGGGCATATTGGGCAGGCGTAGGGCATAGGGCATAGGGCGTAGGGTATAGGGCGTAGGGTATAGGGCGTAGGGCATAGGGCGTAGGGTATAGGGCGTAGGGCATATTGCATAGGCATAGGGCATATTGCATAAGGCGTAGGGCATAGGGCATATAGGGGCGTAGGGCGTAGGGCGTAGGGCGTAGGGTATAGGGCGTAGGGTATAGGGCATAGGGCGTAGGGCATAGGGCATATTGCATAAGGCGTAGGGCATAGGGCATAGGGCATAGGGTATAGGGCATAGGGTATAGGGCATAGGGTATAGGGTATAGGGCATAGGGTATAGGGCATAGGGTATAGGGAAATTTCCGCCGCTATTAATAATAATAATAATAATAATAATAATAATAATAATAATAATAATAATAATAATAATAATAATAATAATAATAATAATAATAATAATAATAATAATAATAATAATAATAATAATAATAATAATAATAATAATAATAATAATAATAATTATTATTATTATTATTATTATTATTATTATTATTATTATTATTATTATTATTATTATTATTATTATTATTATTATTATTATTATTATTATTATTATTATTATTATTATTATTATTATTATTATTATTATTATTATTATTATTATTATTATTATTATTATTATTATTATTATTATTATTATTATTATTATTATTATTATTATTATTATTATTATTATTATTATTATTATTATTATTATTATTATTATTATTATTATTATTATTATTATTATTATTATTATTATTATTATTATTATTATTATTATTATTATTATTATTATTATTATTATTATTATTATTATTATTATTATTATTATTATTATTATTATTATTATTATTATTATTATTATTATTATTATTATTATTATTATTATTATTATTATTATTATTATTATTATTATTATTATTATTATTATTATTATTATTATTATTATTATTATTATTATTATTATTATTATTATTATTATTATTATTATTATTATTATTATTATTATTAGCGGCGGAAATTTCAGTGAATTTAAAATCGGCGGCGGAAATTACCGTCGGTGGGAGTGACATGTCATCGATCCGGGTGAGCGTACGTATCGTTTAGCGTCGGATTTAACGACGACGGAATATTCCGCCGCTAAATATTAATTATAGCGTCGGAATTTAATTTCGCCGCTATAATTAATATTTAGCGGGAGAATATTCCGTCGGCAGGTGAAATTATAAATACACAATTTATTTCTCGAAATCAATTACGCCAAATATTTCCCTCTCTCTCTTCCCGCTATCTCTCATCTCTCTGCGACCTAGAAGAAGAAGCGACGACCTAGAAGAAGAAGCTCACGCCGTGGCCGTCTCCTCATCGCCGTCGCCTCACCGCCAGTCGCCTCACCGCCGTCTGCTTGCTCGTCTTCTCCTTCCTTCGTTCGTTCTTCAAGCTCCATCCTCCGTCTCTCTTCCTAATCGCCATTGACAAGAAACTTGATGCGTTTTCTTCCTCTCATTTCTTGAAATTCAGCCTCTTATTTGATTGAAACTCCTAATTTGAACGGTATTTGTAAATCAAATTGGTAATCTTCGTTTGCTCGTCTCCTCATTTTTTGGCACGGTTGATTTTGGTGATGCTTTTTCTTGTGAATTTTATTTATTCCTAAATATTTTTAATTTGGGGTTTTCTTTTCCATAATTTGAATTATCCGTATCCCCATTACCCCTATAAGAAACCCTCGCTAGCTATGTTTCACTTTGTGTTTTTGTCATTGTGTTTTTGGCACGGTTGATTTTGCCGTGCAAAGGTTGAGATTGCGAAGACATGCCTCTTGGGTTTGATTGCTACGCTCCTGTGATTACTCAATATCCATCTCTATTATTTTTTATGCATATCTTTGCTTGATAAGTATTCGTTTTATAATTCATTACAAAAATGAAGTCTTGGAAGCAAAATAGTTGCCTTGCTTTTCTAGCCGCTATTTCACAATTCCAAATTGATTGCTATACTTTTTTGGTTCATTTTATGGTTCGGAAATGAAATTTTAGGGCTTATCTTGTTTGTTAAGGTATGATCGGTATGGAACTATGGATAGGGCAGTTCTTAGTCTTTTTATTGGTGAAGTTTATATATTTTTGGGATTTGAGGGGTATTTGCGTATGAGTGTGTGTCTTGGCGTGGGTAAGAATATTTCTGATTGCATATTGAAGGAAGCTAGAGTTCGAGATGCTTTATTCCTTTAGACACAGCTGGTGATGCTTATGAACACTTAAATTTGAATTGGTATGTACATATGATTTTGCAAAGTGGGTCATTATCGGTTTAGAAATACTTGAATTGTCAAAAGTGTTGATGTTATACCAATATTAGCATTGCTTATTAAATTTTGTTAAATGTGCCTATGTCATGACATCATCTAATTTTTATAAAAATATACTCGGTACACGGTACACAAACCAAACTCATATTTGTATACAGTGTACCAACCAAAATGCATAATGCATGCGGTAGTACCGTACCAAACTTTCGTTATACCGAAGGTCGGTATACCAAAAATTTTGGTTAGTTGAAATTTTTGTACGAAATAGAGTAGGCCATGGTTTGGTTAAGACTTATGAGGGGATTTCTTCCTAACTTTCCCAACATCAGGTGTTATAAGGGAACTTAGTTTGTGATTGACGAGTTAGGTTTTAATTGTTGAGGTAGAGATAATATATACACTTCTTTTCTTATCAATTTTTTTTTTGATGAGGTAGAGAAACCAATACGGGATACATATTAGGGCATTAAAGGAAAAGCATGCGAAGTCAAAGACATTTTTAAAATTTTTGTAAATCCATTTATATGAAACAAACTAGGATACGGTTTACGTATATACGTGTCGCGTAAATAAGTAAACCAACATTTAAGGTGTAGTACAGAAATCATAAAATGTGCTTTGAGAACCATAGCGAGAATAAAGAGTATCTATGAAAATCACAAAAATAATTGATAAAGAGCTAAAGAAAAAACGAATAATGCGTAATCTAAATGGTGGTAATAATTAATTTAAAAACGTAATATTCGATTACAAACAAATAAGTTAGAAAGCTGTGGATGAAATAATTTAGGAACATCTAGTTCTAGATCTCATTTTGGGGCGATTGACGGCATCGCGGACGGTGATTATGTCGCCTACGTTTGAGCGCACAGAAATCAATCCTGGCACCCTAGATGCACCTTATATGAAACAAATTAGGATACGGTTTATGTATCCTAGTTTGTTACATATTTAGTAATATTAACGAATAGAAGAAAACATATGCCACTATAAAGAAAACGATAAATAACCGTACTCATAATCAAATATGTAACATGTTATATTTAATAAAAATTAAAATAAAAATATACATATATGTATATATATAAATATCATTTTTGCACAAGCGTTAGGTCCAAAGATTGAAACTTTGATTAATTATTATAATAATAAATCTACTTTCAAAGTTTCAATCTTTGGGCCAAATGCTGTGCAAACTTGATATTTTCCACCCCACTACTATCACGTTCAACCACTACCATGGGGTTATCTTTGGAGTGGAAAATCTCAAGTTTTTGCACAAGCGTTAGGTCCAAAGATTGAAACTTTGATTAATTATTATAATAATAAATCTACTTTCAAAGTTTCAATCTTTGGGCCAAATGCTTGTGCAAACTTGATATTTTCCACCCCACTACTATCACGTACAACCACTACCATGGGGTTATCTTTGGAGTGGAAAATCTCAAGTTTTTGCACAAGCATTAGGTCCAAAGATTGAAACTTTGAAAGTAGATTTAGCAATTAATCAAAAAACAAGAAAATCCCCAACTTCGGTTTGTAGAAGATACAAAAGCTGCGGTTGGGGATTTTCTTGTTTTTGATTAATTATAATAGTAAATCTACTTTTAAAGTTTCAATCTTTGGGCCAAATGCTTGTGCAATAGACTTGATATTTTCCTTTGGTGTAACATGTTATATTTAGTAAATATAACATGTTACATATTTAATAAACATAACATGTTACATATGCAACAATTAGATAAGTTACTAAATATCTAATTTTCAAGTCTTTTAAAGTCAAAGGGGAGGAAGGGGGTAAATGTATCAATAATGTAACATATTCAACCGCACACTACCTTAGTATGGTTCTAGATCCCATTTTGGGGCGATTGACGGCATCGCGAACGGTGATGTAATATCGCTACGTTTGAGCGCGATATCAATCCTGGCACCCTAGATGCACCTTAGGGTATTGTGGTTGGTGGTTAACATCTTAAAATATAAATAAGATGAGAGCCTTTCTCACCCGCGGCTATCAAAATCCGTCCATCTTTGATCAAGAAATATAGAGCAAATAAGTTCTTGTCGGTTTGAGCAAAGGATTTTACGTTTAATAAGAGTTTTTCCGGTTTGTTTGTCCTCTTCTCTCTAAGGATCTCAAACATCACGGCCATGTTCTTGTCGGTGTCTGTTTTACTCTTCAGGTGTTATACGGTCACAAGTGAAAACAAGGTAACAGTATAACACCAGTGAAGAGAAAACAAAACTTTCCTCCAATTTTTTTAATCTCCACCTTCCATTTACTCGAGATCCTGATGCAGAATCTTTCTCATGAGCTTGAAAGCTGGCGGTGTTGCCCTCAATCTCACGGTTGCTTCGCATGTGCAGCCGTGAGATTGAGGGCAACACCGCCAGCTTTCAGGCTCATGAGGAAGATGCAATCAGATCTTGGGTAAATGGAAGGTGGAGATTGAAAAATTGGAGGAAAGATTTTTTCTCTTCGGGTGTTATCTTTGTTACCTTGTTTTTACTTGTGACCGTATATCACCGATGAAGAGTAAAACGACAGCTGTCAGGTATGGCTGTGATCTTTGAATTCTTAGAGAAGGAGAACGATGAAAGCTGAAAACCTATATTAAGCGAAAATCCTTTGCTCAAGCTGACAAGAACTTATTTGCTCTATCTTTCTTGTTCTAAGCTGAGATAGGGTTTTGATAGTTGTGGATGATAACGACTCTCATCTTGTTTATAAATGTTAATTTAATTCATCGTTGTAAAATTATATATTTTACAACAAAGAATTAAATATTAATATTTAAAATTATTCACAATAGTAATCACGCATTTCGGGATGGGATAGGTTTATCAAACATGCACTTAAAGGACGAGTAGGTGGTTAGGTAGGGACACCATTATCCTTTAGTTTAGTTTGAACTAGAGCTCAAGATTTGTTGATACAATTATTCACAATATTAATAGGTAAAAAGTCCCAGCAGCCCCAATTTAAGGCAGCATGGAGCATTACAATGGAGAAATTGTTTCCCGCGAGTTTCAATTTCAACAAGACATTCTTGAACTCACGCGCTTTCACCAAAAACAACAGGAAACTTATTGACGGGAGGTATAGCATGCCATGCATCTGGTCTCTAAAAGATTGGAAGATTGATTGGGATGCGCTCAGAGCTTCGTGCTTTTGGGATTCGGAGCGACATGTGTTCACCCTATCGTACAACGATCGGGTGCCAACGATGGAGGATTTTCGAGCAGCGGCGGGTGTGGGTGAGTCGAGGGCTGTGGCATTTCCTCGAGACGGACGATCGATTACGGAGCAACTATACGAATTCTTGGGATTATCGGCGGGCTGGGTATCGGGCATTGTCGTTGACGATAGATTCATAGACTTGACTCATATAGCCGGATTGAGTCGGACCGGCCCGGCTGTTTGATCTATCCACTTCCTTAGATATATTCATGTTGCTCATTACGTCTGCGCGCACTACTTACTGCGGCTACATCGGAGTGTGTCCGGCTACGGCTGTTAGAGATCATCGAGCGGGCGAGAGGTGATCGAGGAGTTGACATCCGGCATATTCAATACAGTCGGGGAGCGATGGACATCATTCAAGCTGTTGCTAGCGGAGACATACCACGGCATTGATAGATTAGCGGAGGATCAGTACGTAGGTTCGAGCGGCCCAGATTACTATCATTGTGGCTGTATGAGAGATTTCGCTTGATCTCGCCACTGCCCGGAGGGCGAGACGGCATTACCTTGGGTGGCTGGACGGCGCGAGGATATTGAGGGATGCCGCTGCGAGAGTTGGCAGAGGGGGTTGGCCTTGGCCCGATATGAGACCGCAAACCTGAACTATTGGATTCCGGCATGGGGATTGCAGACTATGAGAGATATTCGGGACGGGTCGGTTATTGTCCGACTTAGGGACTACATGTATCATCCTTTTGCATTCCATCTCTAGTGAGCGAGCGGTACGGATACCGCAGCGGACCATTCGGACTTTGAGAGAGCGGTTGACGACTAATACAATGCCGATGATTATGGCTGAGCCTCGAGACTACACATTTCTTTGGCAGAGCATTTCTAGAGGGCTTTCTTGGATACGACCACTACTCAGTCATACTAGAGGTAGCACATTTCGACCAGAGTATCGACATGGTACGAGGAGCGGCAAGGTCTGTACGGTGATGATAGAGGCTCGGCAGAGAGTGTTTTGGGGCGGAGACTATTCTTCCAGTAGGACATTAAGAGGCATGGAGGCCAAGAGCAACCACTGATGAAATCACTGGCGACATTGCAGCGGATTATGAGAGACGGGAGATTCGGAGGCTGCTTTGAGAAATGATCCCGAAGTGATAGCTCGCAGGGAGGCCTTGAGGCGGAAAGAAGCGTGCGAGAGCTACCGGGCTGATATATCCACCGGCTCACACGATACTGAGCCGGGACGAGGTTCGGCGGCTTTTCAACATACCTAGACCAAAGACCTCCCGGGGACCGAGGCGGAGGAAGAGTAGAGATTCGAGTTCGGGAGCGGGAGCGAGTTCCTAGACACTTTAAGAAGACATGTTAATATATTGTTAAATATGAGTTAGAAGCTTTATATTTATTTTAAGAAGATCTGTGTTGCTTTTAAGTTTGTAATTCAAATTTAGGGAATGATAATACGTTAATTACTTCTAAGCTGTTAATATATTATGAAATCCAATAATTATTAACATCCCGATTTTGTTTCATCCGTCGATTAAATTGAGTGTACGTATAATATATGGATTGCAATGCGGGAGTGATGTACGTTGCGATGATCGTAGTTGGATGTATAAGCGGAAGTTGCCGAATCAACGCGGTATCAATCCTGAGTTTTATAGAGGGTTGAAGGGGTTTGTTGAATTTGCTCAATTAAATAAAACCGGTCACATGGATAAGGATGGTAAGATTAGGTGTCCATGCGACAAGTGTTGTAATGTCAAGTATCTAAGCTTGATCGAGACTCGAAACATCTTTTGCGTAACGGGTTTGAAGTTGGGTACAAACGGTGGACCCGTCATGGTGATGAGATTGCGCACAAATGTTGCGAATAATCCCAGAGAATATTCATGTACCTCCCGAACCCGAACCTATTATTCGGGACAATGAAGAACCACCTTTGAATATGGAAGATATGGTTAGGGATGCGGCCGGTCCTTCCTTCGATTGGTCGAGAGAACCAACGGCAAGAACCAACCCCTGCGGCCAAGAAATTTATTGATGCTATGGACTCTGCAAAGAGAAGGTCTATCCAGGTTGCGAGATCGGTGTGTTGGAGGCGTGGTGAGCTCCTTAACATAAAGGCTGATTGCAATATTAGCCGATCTGCTTATAATCGTATCATGAAAGCAATTAAGCGGATGTTGCCGAAAGAGAATAAGATGGTTACAAACTTTTATGAGACAAAGAAGTTGGTTGGGCAGGATTGGGCTATGTTATGAAAAGATTGATGCGTGTAAGAATATTGGCATGCTATTCTACAAGGAAGATTCACGAAGACGAGTGTTCAATTTGCGGACAAAGTAGATATAAGCCAAGTCGGAGGGAGTTCAAAACACAAGAAAAACATACCACATAAGCGGTTGCGTTACATGCCGTTGATTCCAAGGCTGCAACGCCTCTACGCGTCTAAATCTCTGCAGAGGCAATGCGTTGGCATAAGGAAAGTTTGCGTGAAGATGGTGTGTTGATTCATCCCGGTGATGGGGAGGCATGGAAACACTTTGATGAGACTTATCCTGACTTTGCGTACGAAGCAAGAAATATACGGTTATGCATACGCTCACGATGGTTTCAATCCGTTTGGTCTGGGGCAAAATCTTACTCTTGTTGGCCGGTTATAGCCACTGTCTACAATCTTCCGCCCTGGTTGTGTATGAGTGATCCCTACATGTTCTTGTCGTTATTCATCCCGGCCCAAACAGACCACAGGAGGAACATTGACGTCTATCTCCGACCTTTGATGGACGAATTGAAGCGGCTTTGGGAGGATGGGGTCGAAACGTGGGATGCTTTCAAGCGAGAGAATTTCGGCATGAAGGCTGCGTTGATGTGGACAGTTAATGACTTCCCTGCATATGGGATGTTATCGGGTTGGAGCACCCACGGGAAGTTGGCTTTGTCCGTATTGTATGAGTGACACAAAGTCTTTCACGCTCACGCACTCTGGAAAACCATGTTGGTTCGATTGCCATAGACAATTTCTTGGAGGACCACCCATTCGGGACCCGGAAGAATGCGTTTAAAAAGAACAAGATTGACCATGATGAGGCCCCGATTCGTTTAAGTGGTGACACGGTCTATGAGGAGGTATCTAGATTGCCCGATCCTCGGTGGGGGAAAAAGTTTTCGAAGACCAAAATACAAGGGTTTGGGACTACCCATAAGCTGGATCAAGAGGAGTATATTTTGGGAGGCTGCCATCTTGGAAAACAAATCTCATTCGACATAACCTTGACGTGATGCACATTGAGAAGAATGTATTCGATAATGTTTTTAACACGTTGATGGATTTCAAGAGAACAACTAAAGACAACGAAAAAGCTCGAAAGGACCTTAAGGAAATATGTAGGCGGCGGCCTTAGACTTGGTATACGACGTCGATGGTAAACCGGTTAGACCGATGGCTCAATACGTGCTTACAAAGGAAAAGAGGCTCCTCCTCCTGAAATGGCTCAAGGAGTTAAGGCTTCCCGGATGGTTACGCGTCTAACATTGGTAGCTGTGTCAATGTAGAGGAGGGGAAAGTGCGGGGTTTGAAGAGTCACGATTGCCACGTTTTCTTTGGATAGGCTACTTCCGATTGCTCTCGGGGTCTCTTGCTGACAATATCTGGGTGGCGTTAACGAGTTAAGTGAGTTTTCCGAGCGTTAACATCGACCACCTGCGTGTTGATCACATGAAAAAGCTTGAGGAGAGCATCGTAGTGACTTTGTGCAAACTTGAGAAGATATTTCCTCCTTCATTTTTTGATTCTATGGAGCATTTACCGGTCCACTTGGCATACGAAGCTAGAGTCGGTGGTCCAGTTCAATACGAGATGGATGTATCCATTTGAGAGGTAATTGAATTTATTCTATTTCTAAATAATTTGAGCGTTAACAATATACCTTCTTTAACATTATTTATGTTTTAATCTACGAATGACTTTTAGGTATCTAGGCCAATTGAAAAGGAAGATGAGCAATAGGGCCGTGGTCGAGGCCTCAATTTCGGAGACATTATCATAGATGAGATTGTTGCCTTTGTCGGAACATATTTTCCTCGATGTTGATACGAGATTGACTAGGGTTGGCCGCAATTACGATGGTGGTTTTCCGTCTAAGGGAAACATCTACGTATTTTCATCCCTGGTCGGTTCCTCGGCAAACGGGTTGGTACGCGTACGTTAACCGCTAAAGAGTTTGCCGCGGTCGAAACGTATGTTCTTCTTAAGCTGCGACGAGGTTGGGGAATATATCAAGTAAGTCATTGATGTTATGTTTACGCCTCGTCGATTAAATTATGCATGTTTAATTACCTGCATATGAAATGCCTTGTTTAACCCTATTGCGAGAATGTTTGAAGATTTAGCTCGGGATTTATCTCCAGAACTCATCGCAACTAGGACGAAGAGAATTTCCAAAGCTGGCTAAGGAAATATGTAAATATTTCGTTTCATTCAAATTTATTCTATACACTTCTTTAAACATTCAATCTTAAAATTGTATTAAATTGGTTACAATATTGTCTTATAGATAGCTGAACATCCGGGTGATGCCAAAGCTGCGAGGTTAAGACATTTAGCATCATCTCCGTACTTGAACGTTCATTTATACAACGGTTATTTCGTGAATGGCTATGTGTTTCATACCAAAGCTTACGGGGCTCTAAATTGACGTGGAATAGCGGTGTGAAGCTTATAGGGAATGATTATTATGGCGTCTGAAAGAAGTAGTCGAGGTGGAGTATTTGGGTAGAAACGGTGTTGTCTTGTTCAATTGTGATTGGCGGGATCTTTGTGCGAGGTGTTAAGAAGCACGCCATATTTGACCTCGTCGATGTAAAGGACTCGTCCAGGACATAATGGCGACGACGTCTTCATCTTAGCATCTCGAAGCACAACGGTATACATGACTCCCTACCCTCGTCCGCGACCCGACGGATTGTGGGCTGTTTGGATGACCAAGGCTAGGAGCATGATTGACAACCTACCCTCGTCGACAACTACAGAGTCGTCATTAGAAGCACCCTATCAAGAGGATGAAATGCCGGTGCCACCTAACGTTTCATCGGCTAATCATCCATTAGATGATGTCACTCATATTCCTCAAAATGTTGATGAACCCGAGGAGGATATCTTACCGGTGAATTTGCCAACTCCCCGCCTCGTTCGGGTCATCTCGCGCACATTGATATTGATGAATCGGAGGAAGAGGAAGAGGAAGAGGAAGAGGAAGAGGAAGAGGAAGAGGAAGAGGAACCGAGTTTGATTCATCGAGTCAGAAGACGAAGATGAAGAACTCGAGTTTTGTAGTAATTCGAGTCCAGTGATGATGATGGGGACGAAGATTAATAATAGTTTAAAGTTTAAAATTGTATTGTGAATGCTTTAGATTATTAGAACTTTAAAGTTTTATATGTATTGTGAATGCTTTAGATTATTAGAACTTTAAAGTTTCATATGTATTGTGAATGCTTTAGATTATTTTTAATATCCGTCGTTTTATATATATTGTGAATGCTTTAGATTATTAGAACTTTAAAGTTTTATATGTATTGTGAATGCTTTATATTATTAATAGTTTAAAGTTTTATATGTATTGTGAATGCTTTAGATTATTAGAACTTTAAAGTTTTAGATGTATTGTGAATATATTGTTTCCTATTGTTAAAGTTGTATATTTTAATATTTTCTTGTAGTACAGATGAGTTCTAGTAGAAAGGGGTAAGAGGACCAAGCCCATTTACACTTTGATTCTTGGGACGCAACCGTCCCGATCCGGTAGCGATGGTGTTGACCCCTCACTCGGTAGTACTAGCTCCACCTCTGGGGCCGGTACTCGGACTACCGTAGATTACGAGGGGAGGATATATGTCGGATCTCGGCACTTTATGACCAGTAAGTAACTCTTCATTAATTTGATATAAGTTGGTTCCTTTTTGCTTTATATATAATTCATTATTTAAGTTAAAATGTTATTGTATAAATATACTTGGCGAGGTGGGTAGGTGGATACCCCACCACTGGCACTAAGATCGGGCAATGCGGCGGTCTCGGAAAATGACCGATTTTTGGCCCAAGCTGGAAAAAATTGCCACGAGAGGCGAGAAGGAGGATGCGTGGGATGAGTTTAGGGTAATGTGTTAATGGTTTTTATTTAAAACTTAAATGTTAGTTTGTTATTAAAATGTTATAATTAATAATGATTATACTCTTTTAGTTTTGTAATGTTATCATTATATGTTGTAGGCTAAATATTATTGGGATCCAGGACATCGGCGAGGCGACGGCTAGATATGTTTTCTTTGAGCTTGAGGCTCACAAGGCTGTTTAAGGATTTTATTTGTAAATACTTTTATCTATCCTTAATTAGTTTAATTAACAATGATTATACTCTTTTAATTTTATAATGTCATCATTATATGTTTACAAGATATTCATATTTTTTATAGGTACCACGAAGAGAAATTATTATCTTGCTCGGCTCGCGGCGGGACGGCGGCCCTTGTGTCCTACTTTTATGACCGTTGAGGTGTTTGCTCAATTTTGCGAATATTGGGGGTCGCTGCGGCGCGAGGCATGTATCCGAACGAGGCCAAGGCCAATAGAGCGAGCTCCTCGGGAGTCGGCGGCGTTGCATACTGGGGGACGCTCGCGGTCGCCGAGCATCACGACCGCATGGTATGTATGTTAATTTAAATGTAGTAGTGTATGGATGCTTTTAAATAGGTTTATGTACGTATGTTAGTGGGAGCCAATGTTGATGCTATGAAATCCATAGTTTTAGTGTAAATGTAGTGTATGCATGCTTTTAAATCGGTTTAAATGTTGCATTTATATATACAATTTCAAAGTAATAATCTCGCTTATTTTATTTATAGGAAAGGGAGTATGGTCCGAATATCACTTTTGTGGATGTTTACGCTAGCACCCATATTCGGAATTCTACGGCGCCCGATCAACCTCCGCAATGGGTTGACGATCGATGCGCTCTTGCCTTTGTAAGTAAACTACCATTAAATGACTTGATTTTGAATATGTAAATTTATTTATGTACCTTACATTGTGTATATGATTATAATTGTTTGTTTTATTTTGTTTGCATATCAAGCCGCCGTTGTTCCCGATGGAACGCCTCCCGCGAGCCCGTCCCCTTCGTGCACGATGTTTGGCGGGAGGTCACCTCTCGGGGACATCCAAGGAGAGGAGCCCGAGTGTTAGGGATGGGGATTACGGGCGGCAATGCCGTCGGCGTCGGCCGGCCGTCGGAGAAATGTTGACCGGCCCATGTTTCATGATCAGGGTCGACACTCTGGAGGCTGCGTTGGAGGAGGAGAGACGCGAGCGGGCAAAGCTTGCGGATGCTTTGGCGGTTCGAGACGCGGATGCGGGAGGAGAACGATCGACGCCATGCGAGACTCGAGAGACAATTGGCGGCGGTGATGGCTCGTCTCGGCCCGGACTCCCGGGATAATTCCCAGCGTCCCCCGAGGTTGATTGCGGACTTTTTTAGACATTGTTGTATTAATTTATACTTGTTTGTAAACATTTGAGACATTTGGTACCCGCGGGAGCCCTCCCCGCCTCTCCCCCTCCCCGCTCCACCCCTCTCCCCCTCCCCCGCTCCACCCCTCTCCCCCTCTCCCCCTTCCCCCCTTCCCCCTCTCCCCCTATCCCCCCATCCCCCTCCCCCTCTCCCCCTCCAGAATTGGTACGGTGGTATTTAGTTTTTATTTGAGTACTTATTTGGTATTTGAATTTTAGTTTTTATAGTTTTAGTTTTAGAAATTGAAATGTTATATCGGTACAAAAAATTTTGGTTTTTGATATTTTAAAATATTTTTTTAATTTATTTCGGAATCGGCGACGGAATTTTCCGTCACGAAATTAATCTTGAAAGAAAAATTAATTAAATAAATTAATTTCGGCGGCGGAAATTTCCGTCATTTGTAATAAAAATTAATTTAATTAAATTAATTTCGACGGAATTTCCGACGCTATAATCATTTAATTTTTATTTAATTTTTGATTTGGCGGCGGAAAATTCCGTCGGCTGTAATAAAATTTAAATTAAAATTAAATAATTTCGACGACGGTATTTTCCGCCATTTGAAATAATTTAATTTTAATTTAAATTTTATTACGGCGACGGAATTTTCACGCCGTGAAATTAATTTAATTAAATTAATTTTTATTACGGCGACGGAAATTTCCGCCATTTGAAATGAATATTTAATTAAATTAAATTAATATAGCGGCGGATATTTTCGTCGCTGTAACCATTAATTCACCGGCGGAATTAAATTCCGTCGGTAAAAGAAAAAAATAGCGGCGGAAATTGACCCGCCGGAGCACTGCGACGGGCTGGTAGCGGCGGACCACCGACGGAATTTTTCCGTCGCTGATTATTTTTAGCGACGGAATTTTAATTTTAGCGACGGAAATTTCCGTCGCTAAACGACCTTTTTCTGGTAGTGTTTGGTGGTGAATTTGCAAGCTTATAACAGTAGGTAACTTAGCTTGGATCTAGTCCCCTTATGACTATACTTTTAGTACAACTTTAGTACTATATAGTAGAAACTTAAATGGTCCAAATTGATATTGAGAAGGACTTTAAATATGGTCCCGAAACTAGTTGAAAGTCAATTGTAACCGTTAGCCAAAGTTTTCAAAATGGGGTAAATTTATATTGAACCTTTATAGATGATGTGCCACGTTATATTTTGAGCGCGTAGGGTTACGTGTATTACATTGTACCTCTACGTGGGGATATCTCTATAGTATTATTGATTCACACAGGCGTGAAATAATTGTGGCATCATTTTATGGGTTGATTATGGATCAAGGGAGTATATTATGGTCTCAACTTGGTTATTTACTGTTTCTAAATCACCTTGCACTAGCTGGGAACTTGCAGAAGTGTGTTGTTATTGCTGTTGATATGCTGATAAACATCAGTTTCCGGGCTTGGGCACGACTCGTGCCCTGTAGCACGAGTCGTGACCATGAGTTATGCATTCGTGCAACAAGAAGTGACCAATATGGTCACGAGTCGTGGTAAGTGGATCAGTCGTGCAGGGTTCTGGAACGACTCATTCCCATCAGCACGAGTCGTGCTCAAAACTGTGTTAAGATAGCAAGGTTACAAGCTTTTTAGTATAGTTAAATGACTATAAATTTAATCACTCTTTAACTAGGCATTGAGTACACGTTTAGTACTACAATGTGGAACTTGAAATAGGCTAAAATAATATTGGGCAGAGCCTTAAATAATGACATGAAAATGGTTAAAAGGCAATTATGAAACTTGAACCAAAGTTTATAAAACTTGGTACTTGAACTTGTAACCTTAAGAGATGGTGTTTAATATTATGTGGTGAACGCGTAGGGTTACTTAGATGATATTGTGTCCTTACGTGGTGACATGTATAGGGTTAATTGTTCTGAGAGTGCATAAAATGTATAGTGCAGGACATCGTTGGGTTGGACTGGAGTAGTAATACCCTGTTAATGAATTATATAATTTGTAATAACTATGTAGGAGTTATATGATACTTTGTGCCATAAGGGGTACATGTTCATAGTTGAATGTGCACATAGTGTTAAATACGTGTTGCACTACTTTATTTGTTGAGCATGAGTATTATACCATGTTATTGGTTTGGCATTATTCAACCGTGTTTACAAAGTAAGTTGCACTGTGGAAATGGTGTAACATGATTATATTAACATGTTATATATTGATATCCCTATGTGTTGATGTAATTACAAGTAACTGTTTATGTACTTGGATATGATTATATGATCTGCTGTTACGGGTATAGTGAGATACAATCAGGTATAGATTTGTTCTATAAGTGATTGAATTGCATTATACCTATGACATGGCATGTCTGTTGGCCACAGACATGGGATTAGCCACTGCTGTATCGTGCCAAAAGCCTTACAGATAGATGGAAATGTTACACGATAAGGTGACATGGCACGTCTGTGGTCACAGACGTGGAATTGGCCACTTGATGTGGGATTGGCCACTTTATGTGGGACTGTACTGTGTCAAAAGCCTTACAGATAAATGGGAGTTATTATATTATAATTGGTCACTTCTGTATCGTGCCATCTGCCCTACCGATAGCTGGGAGACTTATATGTTCTATATGACTGATTATTCAGGTGGGAAAGGTAACTTAAAGTGTTTACGGTTTTCCCAATTGTGAACAACCGATGTGTGTTGCATATTACATGAGCAACTGGTGTGTGTTGTATATTATATGAGCAACCTGGTTGGTGTTGCATAATTGTTATTGAGCAGCCTATTAATGCCTTGCACGTTATATGGCATATTGTTGCATGCATAATAACTTATTGAGATTTATTCTCACCCCTTCTCCCTTTATTGTTTTAGATCCAGCTGAGACAGGAGGACCGGACCGGTGAGGCCGGGAAGGAGTTTGGACATCTTTTGGGTTGTCAGGGTATGTTGTGTTGGGAATTGGGGTTGTGGTTGCTGGTATTCTTTTGGAAAAAATTTGTATATAAAACTGTTATAAACAAGGTTTCAGTGTGTCGTTTTGTAATTAATCCTGAGAGTTGTTTTATGTTAAAATAGGCTTGTGTAAGCCTGTATATTTGTACTGTTACGTTTAAACAGGTTTTGGGTTTGAAAGCAGATTTATATATTACCTCCGAGTATAGGGGTTATTTTGAAATGATTTTGAAAAAAAAAAGTAATATACTTTTCAAGTTAATTAAAGAAAAGTTTTTTTGAAAGGTGTATTGAGGACCCTCCAGCTTAGGACACGAGTATAGGTCCTGGAGTTGGGGAGAGCCCTCACAGTTGGTATCAGAGCCATGGCTAGAAGTCAAGGGTAGATGTCTAGTCTAAGGAGGAGTGTGAGATCTCTGACGCCGAGTGTTTAATGCAGGGGATTGGTGAAATGGCTGGGACTGGTGATGACCAGCAGAGGGAACAGGGAAACATTGGTAATTTGGGTGTTGGAGGAAATCAGAACGCTAAGATGATGACAATGTTCCAGGTCTTCCTTCAGAATATGGCAGCTCAGGGTCGGGGACAGCAGCAACCTGAGGCAAGGCCAGCACATGGGTTAGAAAAGTTTATCAAATTATCTCCACCAAGCTTCAACGGGGATCCCGATCCAGCGATAGCTGAGAGATGGTTGGAATCTATGACAAAAATCTTTTTGGCAATGGAAAGTACAGATGAAGAAAAGGTTAGATGTGCAGTGTTCAAATTAGAGGGTCCTGCTGAACATTGATGGCAAATTCTTAAGGAAAGTTGGGAGCGGGACCACACACTCCAAACTTGGGACAATTTCACCAGAAGGTTTAAAGAACATTTCATTCCAGTGATTACCAGAGATAAGAAAGAAGTTGAATTCCTGAAGCTTGAGCAGGGGTCAATGACAGTGGCTCAGTATTCTGCGAAATTCACCGAGTTAGCAAGGTATTGTTCACACTTAGTACCCGATGAAGGAAGAAGAGTTTATAGATTTGTGAAGATAGGCGTGAAATAATTGTGGCACCATTTTATGGGTTGATTATGGATCAAGGGAGTATATTATGGTCTTAAATTGGTTATTTACTGTTGCTAAATCACCTTGCACTAGCTGGGAACTTGCAGAAGTGTGTTGTTATTGCTGCTGATGTGCTGATAAACATCAGTTTTCGGGCTTGGGCACGACTCGTGCCCTGTAGCACGAGTCGTGACCATGAGTTATGCAGTCGTGCGACAAGAAGTGACCAATATGGTCACGAGTCGTGGTAAGTGGATCAGTCGTGCAGGGTTTTGGAACGACTCGTTCCCATCAGCACGAGTCGTGCACAAAACTGTGTTAAGATAGCAAGGTTACAAGATTTTTAGTATAGTTAAATGAGTATAAATTTAATCACTCTTTAACTAGGCATTGAGTACACGTTTAGTACTACAATGTGGAACTTGAAATAGGCCAAAATAATATTGGGCAGAGCCTTAAATAATGACATGAAAATGGTTAAAAGGAAATTATGAAACTTGAACCAAAGTTTATAAAACTTGGTACTTGAACTTGTAACCTTAAGAGATGGTGTTTAATATTATGTGGTGAACGCGTAGGGTTACTTAGATGATATTGTATCCTTACGTGGTGACATGTATAGGGTTAATTGTTCTGAGAGTGCATAAAATGTATAGTGCACGACTTCGTTGGGTTAGACAGGAGTAGTAATACCCTGTTAATGAATTATATAATTTGTAATAACTATGTAGGATTTATATGATACTTTGTGCCATAAGGGGTACATGTTCATAGTTGAATGTGCACATAGTGTTAAATACGTGTTGCACTACTTTATTTATTGAGCATGAGTATTATACCATGTTATTGGTTTGGCATTATTCAACCGTGTTTACAAAGTAAGTTGCACTGTGGAAATGGTGTAACATGATTATATTAACATGTTATATATTGATATCCCTATGTGTGGATGTAATTACAAGTAACTGTTTATGTACTTGGATATGATTATATGATCTGCTGTTATGGGTATAGTGAGATACAATCAGGTATAGATTTGTTCTATAAGTGATTGAATTGCATTATACCTATGACTTGGCATGTCTGTTGGCCACAGACATGGGATTAGCCACTGCTGTATCGTGCCAAAAGCCTTACATATAGATGGGAATGTTACACGATAAGGTGACATGGCACGTCTGTGGTCACAGACGTGAAATTGGCCACTTTATGTGGGACTGTATTGTGCCAAAAGCCTTACAGATAAATGGGAGTTATTATATTATAATTGGTCACTTCTGTATCGTGCCATCTGCCCTATCGATAGCTGGGAGACTTATATGTTCTATATGACTGATTATTCAGGTGGGAAAGGTAACTTAAAGTGTTTACGGTTTTCCCAATTGTGAACAACCGATGTGTGTTGCATATTACATGAGCAACTGGTGTGTGTTGTATATTATATGAGCAACCTGATTGGTGTTGCATAATTGTTATTGAGCAGCTTATTAATGTGTTGCACGTTATATGGCATATTGTTGCATGCATAATAACTTATTGAGATTTATTCTCACCCCTTCTCCCTTTATTGTTTTAGATCCAGCTGAGACAGGAGGACCGGACCGGTGAGGCCGGAAAGGAGTTTGGACATCCTTTGGGTTGTCAGGGTATGTTGTGTTGGGAGTTGGGGTTGTGGTTGCTGGTATTCTTTTGGAAAAACTTTGTATATAAAACTGTTATAAACAAGGTTTCAGTGTGTCGTTTTGTAATTAATCCTGAGAGTTGTTTTATGTTAAAATAGGCTTGTGTAAGCCTGTATATTTGTACTGTTACGTTTAAACAGGTTTTGGGTTTGAAAGCAGGTTTATATATTACCTCCGAGTAGAGGGGTTATTTTGAAATGATTTTGAGAAAAAAAGTAATATACTTTTCAAGTTAATTAAAGAAAAGTTTTTTTAAAAGGTGTATTGAGGACCCTCCAGCTTAGGACACGAGTATAGGTCCTGGAGTTGGGGAGAGCCCTCACATCCACCTCCCCATCCACCTCCTCCATTCAATCCCATAACTCGCCTACATAAAAACACCAAACCAATAAATCGACTTAACCTCTCTGCCTCCCTATCCCACCCCTCGGCCGAACCCACAACAACTGCCCAAGCCTTCAAAAATCCTGTTTAGCGCCAAGCCATGCAAAATGAGTATGATGCCTTGATTCGTAAAAGCACTTGGGACCTTGTACCACCTTCCCCTTCTCACAATCTCGTTAGTTGCAAATGGGTGTTTCAGAAAAAGTATAAATCTGATGGCTCTATTGGCCGTCACAAAGCCCGTCTTGTGGCCAGGGCTTCCATCAACGTCCCTACCTTGATTACTCTGAAATCTTTAGTCCCGTTGTCAAACCCGACACCATTCGTACTATTCTCTCCCTTGCTACTATATATAGTTGGTCAATCCGTCAAGTTGACATTAACAATGCCTTTCTTCAAGGCTACTTGTCTGAAGAAGTTTATATGGTTCAACCTCCCGATTTCATCAATCCATATCTTTTCCCTCGAATGTATGTAAATTAAAGCAAACTTTTTATGGCATAAAGCAAACCCCTCGGCCATGGTACAATGAGCTTAGGTCTTATCTCATTTCTCGTGGGTTCAAGAATTATATCTCTGACTCCTCTCTTCACTTTTAGTCACCTTCACGGTCTACCTTTTCTTCTTTTCTATGTCGATGATATCGTTTGTCACCGGTTCTAATCCCTCTCTTTTCTCCTCTTTCATCTCTAAATTGTATGTTGTTTCTCCCTTAAAAACCTCGGTCCTCTCTCATAATTCTTGGGTTTTGAAGTTCTTTCGTTCTGTAATTGTGGCATTAATTTCAATTTTCCATGCTAGATATTTTCTTGTGTACTTTGATATGTTCTTTTTTTACCGATCATACCAAATCATATACTCCCTCCGGCCCAATCTAAATGTCTCAATTTTTTTTTTGGGCGTCCCATTTAAATTGTCTCAACTTAAAAAAGGAAAGTTTTTTTACTATTCCAGCCACTCATTCTCTCTCCTACTTTACTTTTACACTCACAACGTTCTCTCTCCTAACTATTCCTCTCACTCATTCTCTCTCATATTTAATTTTTCATACTCACAACATTTAAAAATTTTTTCTTTCTTACATCACTTTTCTTAATTCCCACATCGAACTCATTTTAAGACATTTAGATTGGGACGGAGGGAGTATAATTAAAATAATAGAAAAAAGATGTACTCCATTCGTTCCAAAATATCCATATTTGAGAATTTGTTGTCCCATCATGATGAATTTCATTTAAAAAAAAATTGTCCCTAATTATTTGTTACCAAAAAATTTTTCGCTAGCATTTTATACTTATAAAATTAGATGTTTAAAAAGTGAATAACAAAAATATTTATACATATTTTTCATTTTAGTGTATGAATATGAATATAAATATTTTTAGAATATCCCATAAATAAAATTTGGACAATGTAATGTAAGGAGACGAAAGGAGTAACTTGTAAGTAAATTTTATTTATTTATTATTATAATTATTTCTGGTTTTCCTTGGAAGTGAGTTTTAGTGTTTTTAATTTTATCAATGTGCATTTTAAATGTTTAGTATATTACAGAGAAGAGAAGAAAGGTAGAAGTTAGCTTAGGTCATGGTCATGGATCTTGGCTTGTACACAAATCAACAAAGTAATGATTCTCCCATTCCAACGGTTTGTTTGTTTGTTTGTTGAGAATTAAGATGGGCATCCAATCCACTATTATTACACAAGACATTCATATGGTTTACTATTCTTTTTTTCTAAAAAATGGATAGGATTTTTAGACATTTAAATATTTAATTTCATCTTTAGTTTAATTATAAAAAAAAAAAATAAGTTACCATTTTGTTTGAGGAAATAATTTGTAACACAGTAATAATTATCAAATTGATAGTAAATTATATTTAAGGTTTTAATTTAAAATTAGTACTGTTTTACCCCAACAAATCACTCTACATGTTCCGCATCTTAACTATCCGCCTTGAGGTAACGTCTTGATTTACATCTTGGACTAACACTTCGAAATTATTTATTGTATATTTCCTATTTTTCAGGAAACGAATCATGATAACCTTATCACTGGAAAACAAAGACCTTGTCAACGATGAAATAAACTTCATAACGGCCACAATTTTCACAGATAAACTAACGACTGCTCATCATCAATAAGGGGCGAGACAGTTACACTTATACATATATGAACCATTTAGCATGCACATGTATTCACGTTACACACTCTATTCTACTCTCATACTGCACTTTGTACTCAAGAACTACTAAATTTAATAACACTTTTTGGTTAAAGTAGGCTTTTCCTAAAACCTCCCGAGGTTTTTCCCTGCGAACGTTTGTTCAAAGGTTTTCCTTGATACATCTTCGTGTTCATCTTGATTTGAGGGTTATATTTCATTTGTGCTCAAACATCCTTGATAGATAAATTTAATTGTTGAAATTTGTCCAAAACAAATACTAAGTGAATTAGCCCTTTCAATCTAATCGTCTTCGGTCTCTTATTTAGTAAATATTCCAAAAGTGTGTTTCTTATACCTATAATATTATGATTAGAAATATTCATCTTATAATTGAAATAGCTTATGAAGAAATTATATAATCATCTTGTTTGTGATAGAAGAAAGTGGTAAATGCACTGCACGTGGGTGGGGAACCACTTTTGATTAACCGTAAAGAATAGCATCTCAAGAATTCCTTTTCTTTGTCCTAACGAATCTCTACTAAAAAATAAATGTATCATTAAAAATACAAGGGTGCATGGTGAAAGTAATGTGAAAGATGAGGGGGGAGGGGTGATAGAAGATTGAAGAGCACGTGATGTTTGAATGTTGGGAACATTGGAAAGAGAGAGGAGAATGATGATGTCAGTGATGATTCATGCATGTGCTAACTTTATTTATTTTCTCGGGAAAATCATAGCTATATCAAATCAAAAGCTGTTTGGATTGGATTGGATCCAAACCTGATATTTCTTCAGCGCACTTATCTCAGAAAAATAGTTGCTCAGATTTGAAATTCAATCTTCTAAATAATGAAGTAATAATTATATGAATCATTATAAAATTGTTATGTATTGTCATGAAATGAAGTCCCTCTAAATTCATAATGAAGTTAAATGAGCATATAAAATACTCATCCCTCCCTCCCTCCCTCCGTCACATAATAATAATTCCATTTAACAGCTCAAATATTATAGAAAGTTTAAGTTAAAATTCTCTTAATGTACTTTTGAGACCATAAGTAAGATTAAAATCATTTAGATCATCCTCTCTCTATTATTATACTGCAGAGGCACAAAAGGTTTTACTGTTCCTAATTGGAAATTATGCCATTTTAAAGAAGTACTTTCCTTCCCTTCCCCTAATTTAGCAACCTTTTCATAAGACACACTTTAGGAGATAAAATATTGGTAACATGAACACAAGATGCTAATTAAATTAGTACAACTAAAATGAGATAAAGTCATCAAATGTGATTTAACTTTACAATCTAAGAAAGCTAAGATAAAGAAAACTTATTTAACTAAATGAAATAATGCAATTTCAACATCATTAATCGGAAAAGGTATAAAAGCCTGAAGTGCAGATACATACTGAGCAACACTTTCTATGCTTAACTTTCATCCATAGCCAAAAAGACAAAAGTCAAGGCCCACAGGGCACAGAGCCCAACAGACCTCATAAGCCTTTTCTTGCTTGTGCACTTTGAGTCCATTACTGACCCCAATAAGTTTGATTCAAACCCATAAAAAAAAAGGTATGATCCAGTGGGCTTATATATGTAACAGGGTTAAAATTGCAGCAAAAGTGTAAAAGAATACAAGCTGCAATTATATTAATTTACAAATCTTGTAAAATATATTTTAAATCTATCAAAAACATTATTACATTTACAAAACTAAGGTGACTATCATCCTGCAAAACTGAAACAAGAATGGTAGTAGAAGAAACTCACTTTCTTTTTGATGTGGAAGATTTCTTCTTGGTCTTCTTTTGAGGGGTATTGCTGCTACTGGTCTTACTACACTTGGGACAATACCAGTCTTCTTCAGGTACACCGTCAAGCGGAGGATCACAGCAGTCGATATGGGTGCCGACCCCACACCCTGTTGACCCACTTTCGTCCCCACAAATCAACATCACGTCCCCTCTGTCCCGTGATCCACAAACCTGACAAGCTACATCATCATCACACGGTGGAGTTGATGGCTCAATTATCTCTTCTAACCGGTTCTTCAGGTTGTTACATGACTTTTCTGCCCATGCATGTGTATTGTACTGAACATGTCTCTCAAGCGAGTAACCAGGCTTACATACAAACTCCACCAAGTAATCAGCTACAACGCATGGTATCTCGTGTCTTAAGAATTCCTGAACCCAAACGTCGACATGTGGCATCCCAGGACTAACAATAGCAAAGTCGATTCCTGATCCAAGGAAACGTGTATAGGGTGGAGAAGTTGCCAGTATGGTCCCATCTCCAGCCATTATGACACGTTTAAGAGTATCCTGATTTATTACCCGCAATGGAAAGAGAAAAGTCAAATGGCATAAATGGAAAGCATTAAAAAAAAACTTGACTTTCTTTGACAAGAAAATCTTTTTTAAAAAATGAAGCTTTACTTGCTTGTGAACCTTCGTGATATTGCACGAAAGAGTGTATATATATATATATATTCAGAAATCAGAATGATACAATTGTTGGACAAATCGAAAAAGAAAGAGGACCATTTTTTGGAGAGAGTATTATTTATTGAACAATTGTAATCCTTAAGTGTCGAATTTCAAAGAAAGGTCCATCTACCAGAAAGAAATTAGTAGAAGCAAGAGGAATATAACTGTACATACCAAAGGAGGCGCAATGCATTCCCCGTATATGATAATACGCATTCCATAGAAGGCACCATGACCAGTTTTCTCCTTCAAAAGGCGCCACTTCCTAGGGGCCTCCAAGTTAATCGCACTGTCTTCACTCAGGCCTTTCTTGTGCCATTCATAAGGCTCTTCTGACAAGAACTTACCAGACTGATTGCTATCAGTTAAAAATTCAGTCCTCAGGATCCATCTGAATTTGAGAAAGCATTAGTAAAATGTTAGATGGAACAAATAATACTCCCCCAGTCCCTAAATGAATGTCCAAAATTCATTTACGGGACATTCTAGAAACGTTTACTTTTTGTACAATTAAATGGCAAAGATGCATAAATATTCTTGTTTTTCACTTTCCAAATATTTAGTTTTGCAACTATAAAGTAACTAGTGAAAAAAAAAATTGGTATAAAAACATTTAGGGACAAAGTTATTTCCAAAAAAGGACATTCATTTTGGGACAAAAACCTCTTGAAATGTAAATTTAATTGTAGAAAAAAATACGAGGATAATCGATTGAGTAAGGTCTTACCTTCCAGATGCAGCAGCAGCAAAAAACTTCTCTGTCCTTCGTATTGGGTCTGGGACTATAAAGTGTGTTGCTTGATATGACCATTGATGAGAATCTCTGCATACTCTTCCTTTCAAACGCTTAAGGACCTGCCGAAATTCCTTTCTTTGTAACCTATGCCCACTCAATATAAACCACACAGGTTCAGTTTGTGGGACGCGTTCCTTTGGCGACAGATCTGGAACTGACTCGCCAGCCGTAGGGTTGCTCTTCTTAGAAATTTCACAAGCCGTCTTCCCCTTCTGATTTTTACTCTGATCTTTATTTTCATCACCAATGTGAATTGGCTGGTTTTCCTTCACTTCCCTAGTGTTCTTCGACGTATTTCTAGCTAGCGTTCTCTTGCTTTTACCTACTGAACGGGGAGTTGTATCTTTCTTTGTTTCTTTTTTCTCATTTTCGTATTCATTTGCAGATTCATCCTTGCTAGCCTCTTGTTCAGTGGTCACACACAAGACAGAAGGAACCGCTTTACTCTTAGATTTACTCAAAGAGGATTTTTTCCCTTTAGTAATCTTCTTCTGTGCTGATTTCTCTGTAACAATTGATTTCCCCAGTTGACTTTTCTTGCCCTCATCTTTGGCCTCTGAACCTTCTTTACTCTTAGATTTACTCAAAGAGGATTTTTTCCCTTTAGTAATCTTCTTCTGTGCTGATTTCTCTGTAGCGATTGATTTCCCCAGTTGAATTTTCTTGCCCTCATCTTTGGCCTCTGAACCTATTGTATTGTTTGGTTCAGCTTCTTCACACTTCTCTTCTCCAACTTCTTTTTCCTTTGGTTTTGGAGACTCAATTTCACCATCCACAGACACCATTTTCTCAGTACTTGCATGCAAGATAGAGGGAACAGAGGTTTTCTTAGATTTGCTCAAACAACGTTTTTTCCCTTTAGTTATCTTCTCCATTACCTGAATATCTGTAAGGTTTGATTTTTTAAGTTGACTTTTCCTGCCACGAGCAGCACTTGTTTGTCCAATTCCACCTGTGAGTTGTTCCTCATCATCAACGATCATAGCTTCTATGATCTCTCCTTCAACTTTGCCACACTTCTCTCCAGCTGGTGCTTCTTTGTCTTCTGGGGACTCAGTTTCATCATCTCCGCATGCAGAGTTAATTTCAGCTAAATTGTCAGAGTGTCCACCAGCTTTCTTCATCACCATTTCTATCTCTGAAATCATAGCTGCACCAGCCATCTCAACCTTGTGAAGGTGTTCCATCTCTTCAACCGCAGTAGAACAAGTTAAAGAATCATTCAGTGGGTCAGTTTTCTTCAAGAATATAGAACCCTTCTGATTCGTAGTTTTCCCTTTTCCTAGACTTCGTTTTGGACCCAAAAGTTTCTTGTCAACCTTCTTCCTTCCAAGTGGTTTTGAATCGGATTGCAGAACTCCACCTATTTGCGGTTCCAAGTTGCCAGAACTAGGGGATTTCTCAATACCTGATCTTTTGTTGTTAGAAGACGGAATCAAAATGTGCTGCATCACGTTATGAAACTCATGGTCTTCATCAGCTACATGTTCTGGTCGGCTCACACTAACACCCCCACTTTTCGTGTTGGTATTGGATTTCGTGATATTCAATTTCTCGGTACAAGAAGTTCTAATAGCAATATCTTGAGCCTCATTCTGTTGCTTCTGTTCTTCTACTGTGGTAGGTTGTGGAGTGCTCATACCAACATCTTCGCGTCCATTGGAATTTAAGGTGGCCCTCTTTAATCCCTTTGAATATGTTTGTACACCCTCCAGATTTTCTTCTTGCATAATCTCAGAGGCAACAGTTTTGGAGATTGGGGAACTACGTTTCACTGATTTCCAAGTAGAGCTTGAGGACTTCGTAGCAGAAATGGAGGAAGACTTTCTTACAAGATCTAATGCAGCTGTCTGGTTCGACTTGCAGGGTGAAGCACGTGTACTCATGTCAACCGGTTCATTTCCCCAAAAATTCAGGCCTACCCCTCCGGTTCGACTAGCCATAACAGAATGTTCTGGGATGTGTGTTTTTGCATTAGTTCCTATCTTTTGTAGCTTGGAACTACCGGAAAGAACTTCTGTTTTCCTCTTTTCAGAAAGCGTACCAGTTTGCTTCTCTTCAGAACCTAATGGAGATCCCTTGTCAGGAGTTTTGAAGACAGCAGCATCAATCTTTACATTTTCATGTGGTACCGAGGAGGAAAAGAACGCGTAAGCTTTATCCAAATTGAGTTTACCTCTCTTTATGGAACTGTTCAAATTGCCTGCACCTTCTCCGGAGGGTGTTGGAGGTGTGGTTCTCCTTGGGGTTTTCCTAGAGTGACTTTTAGTACCTAATTTTGAGGCATCAGAATTGGGAGTCCTCACATCTTTTGAAGTAGAGGTCAACTCATTTTCACCAGTTGCATAAATTGCTGTTGCCTTAAATGGACTTGACGGCTCACCAGCATCACGAAAGCCGAGCATCTCTGAACGTTTGTTCTGCGTCTCAAACAGGTTTGGCACTTGAGCAGATGTGTTTTTCTCCGTTACTGCTGATGTGCCCTTAATATTGCCAAAGCCTTTAGGAGCAAAACAATCCAGTGGTTCTCCATAAGTTTCTTCCTTTAACATAAAAGGTTGCTGGATACTTGTTACTCTCCCTGCATGTTGCTTTTTAACAGCACCTTCTACTTCTTCTTCAGAGTCTTTGGCTTCAGCCTCCATCACCAACTCATATCCACTAGAAATAAATAGATGAACCAATAAGGTTTAAAAAGTAGATGATAGATAAATGCACATAGGCCGACTGATATGGATGACATGCTAAATAGCTGATGATTAACACACGCGGAGCAGGAGAGATTGACGTCATAAGCTTTTGTAATTGATAAGTAGACATAGGATGCTTAAGCTTCAAACAATCATCAGGTTCGTAGATAGTGAAGACCCTATCCGGGGATCGAGTGAAAAATGAATGAGCAAATATGCGTGCGTGTGTGTGTGCAAGAGAGACCTAGAACTTAAACAAAGACTTTGACACGTTATTACTTATCATACATTTGGAGTGGAATATCTACACAAGTAGCATTTCACAACATTGATGTTCTTGAAAATAGTAAAACATAGGTCATTCTAAGCTTCTATTATAAAAAGAAGTAAAAAGAGACATAAAAAAGTACTCCCTCCATTCCATGTAAAGAGTCCACGTTAGAACCTTTGACGTATTAATATTGTACTTTACGCAATTATATTTCTTATAGTTTGCAGAAAAGCTATACATTTTTTCTACAATATGTTAGAAAACTATCATTTTTAAACATGAAAGAGAATTTTGAGAAGTAAATATTGATAGCTCAATTTTTTAAAGTGGACTATGAACATGAAATGGAAGGAGTACAAAGGAATATGCAAATGTAATCGCTCTATCACTAGCATGCTGACTGCAATAAATTATAGCAAGAAATACAGACACTAAATTCTCACCTCTTATCATAATTTGTTTCTGAGAGAATTTCCCAGGCCCTAAGACTGCAAGACAGGGAAATGGAAATAAATTTTAAAAGAACTATAAATTTCTAAAGTAAACTAACATCAACATCTAGCCCAAAATGCATGAAGAGTAGAGCAAATCCAAATCGTACCAGTCTTCCAACCATTGGTGGTTGACGAGCTTTATTCTCTTCATTTTCTTGGCAAGCTCATACTTCTCCCCTGTTAAAATGAAAGTCCACCTCTTCAATTTACATGTATTCAAATGGGCACGTACGACAGGGATAATATTAGCATGGCCCGATAATTCATAAATTTTGATTGTTCTCAGAAGAAGAATATGTCAAACAGGATAAATCCGATAAAGTATAAATTTGCCACAAATAAATTTGAAGAAAATGCACCTTCAAATTTGTAGCAAACAAGATGGGTAACTTTATGAGCTACCAATGGCTTTGAAAAGGTCGCCCCCATTAATCCAACCATTGTCTAAACACGGAACAACAAATAATCAGTACATAAATTCATTAATTAACTTCTTAAAAGTAGCTTCATTTTCAAGATCCTGCCTTGATCAGGAGGATGCAAGCATACTGAAAATGTCAAACTACAAAAGGGATTCATACATAGAATATATATAGCAAAGAAAGTGCAAACCATGATGTCCTCACGATCTTGACGTTGGTAGCCAGTTAAGCATATCACAAGGAATTTTGCACCAGGGATCCCATTTAGTTCTCTCAGCGGTCTGTACATTATCTGTAGAAAACATAAAAATATAACTTTTAGCTGAAGAATCATCTAATATAGCTTATATTATACTCCATTCGTCTCATAATAAATAATGCATTTGACTTGTCAAACTTTTAAAGAATGTACTTTACTTGTTTGTACGTTGCTTGTACTTTGAAAAAATTGCACGAAGACTATTTTCTTACTTGGGAAGGCAACACTTATTTTGGGAAGGACCAAATAAGATGAGTGCAACACTTATTATGAGACAAGGGAGTAACAGATACAACCAGAGGAGAGGTCAGACAATCATGACTTCAACTACGGCCACAAAAACACATTGAGCAACGAAGAAAGTTACAAACATTTGAGAGTTGGCAAGGGGGGGGGGGGGGAAGCTTGGTAATCGAGATAAGTTCTTAATGGTCAATGTACTGCTTTTATAAGTTAGTAACATGATACAACAACTATCTGAAGGTTCAATTGGGTCTTAAACAGTCTAATGATTGCAACTCTATGCGCTGAATGTGATTTACAATCCAACAAATATCTTAAATCATCACTGAAGAAAGTCACAAAGTCAAAACCTTTGAGAGAACAATAAGTGATACATAAAATACAAATTTATCAATGGTGCGGCATATCCTAGTATGCATCTATAATAAAGCCACAAATATGGAATTTTTAAACAAAAATGCGCCCAACACGAAGACAAACATACACGAGTATGAGCAGGTTGAAAGAACTCACCGAGGAGAGATCAGCAGGCATTCCAGCATCAAAACTATGATCAACCCATAAGCTAGTGACAAGTGTCTTTCCATTTCTTCGAGCAGCGATGCATAGAGGATCATCCTGTAACACCAGCAGAAAAATCACTTTTTTGAAACTGCCTGGAAACAAATACGAGTAGTAACTATAAGAGAAACACATTTCGTCTATTCGGCTAATATGACCATCCTAGCACATGAAGTATCACTCTTGAAAATTTGAGTGTGCAGCACTACCAAAATTAACCCAAAATAATATGTAATCATCAGGGCCTTAATTACAGTGAATAGGGATTAATTATTACATAAACTAGCCTGTGAACTATGACATGAGTGCAATTGGGCCCAAATTGACCGGCATCAACCGCACCCCCATCAATAAGCTTCTTCAAAACCTAAAATACAAAAACCAACCAACAATCAATAACATAAATATAAAAAATAGGCCAAAAATCAAAGATCAAATAAAATAATCCTAAATAGAGAGAGAGAGAGAGAGAGAGAGAGAGAGAGAGAGAGAAATTGACATTGGCTTTGTTCAGGGGGTCGAAACCGAGAAGAACAAATCGGACGCCGTGGAAGATATTGGAGGGGTGGTGTTCAAGCGGGGAACCCAACATTGATAAAAATCAATAAATTAAATCGACCGGCGAACTTCACCGGCTGAATGTCTGTGTCTAAATTGAGGAATTGTCGGCGGTGAGTAAAGCCCTAAAAGCGGGATTAGTGACTGTGTGGGTGACTGAAGGGATAGAGAGTGTTTGGGAGGGAGGGAGGGAGGGAAGGAAGGAAGGAAGTGAGGGAAAATGAAGAAAAGAGGTGGGAAAGGAAAATACTAGTAGGGTTTAGTATTAAATCGTTTGAAGCTTGCTTTGGAAGATTTGGAACCAAGACTGTTTGACTGACGGAGTTCAAAATGTTTTTATTTTTTGTGAAAGTGGCGGGAGCAGGAAATTTGTGATTCAGACTTTATTTTTTTATTTTTTTAATGTGGAGTATTCTAGAATGATGTTATCTCTATCTCTATCCCTATATACTCCCTCCGCCCATTAATAACTTCACCTTTTTGTCATTTTGAATATCCCATTTAAAGCTTCATCTTTTTTTTTTTGGCAAGAATCTTTACTATTCCACCCACTCATTCTCCCTCCTATTTTACTATTACACTCACAACATTTTTCAAATTTACTATTTCCTCCACTCATTCTCTCTCATATTTTACTATTACACTCACAACATTTTCTCCACCCTTAATTTGCGTGCCGGGCCAAAAAGGGTGAACTAATTGCTGGGACGGAGGGAGTATATAATAACAAGACAGTCAAAATCCCGCCCAAATCAGGGGCAATTTAGTAATTTCACAGCGTGGCAAAGTTGTAATTAACAAGGCTGATGAGACACGTGGGACGCTTGGATTGGGCGCGCGACAACGGCGCGTGTACTCGTAAAGATTTTTCTTTTTTTTAATAAAGCGACACGTGGCACAATCTGATTGGATGGTTTATTTTCAGATTTTTATTATTCATCCCCTTTTTTCGACCTCAATTATTTTATAAAAAAAATTAAAAAAAAAATTACACCAAAATTCATAATTTTTTTTCCTCTTTAATTAGAGACTAATTTCATTTAATTTGGACACAAAAAAAAACACTCTTTCTTAAATATAATTTCTTAATTATCCTTTCTTTATTTTTCTTTTTAATTTTTCAATATCTTTTTTTTGTGAAAATTAATTAAGTGTGAAGTATATTTTTTTATTATAAATGATGATAATAATAATCATAATTTTACTAATATGAATATTAGTACTGCTTCATTCGCCTAAAAAATTAATGTTTTTAATGTTAGTTCCTTCGTTTCAAAATTTGACATTAATTTTTTAAACATATTAAGCGATATTTTATAAATTATTCCTTGGGACGAATATAGTAATTTTTTTTTTACCCGAAGTAGTATTATTTTGTAAAAATTAATGTTTATAATGTTCGTGTCTTCGTGTCAGAAAATGAATATTAATTTTTGCGACAAGTAAATTCATCATTTTTTTTTATATAGAAAGTAGTATTAATTATGGGATGAAAGTAATATTCATTTTTGAAATAAAGGAATTTTTTTCGTTAAAAAGTAGAATTTTTTTATATGTCCAAAAAAAAATGAACATTGCTTCTTTCGTCTCAATGAACATTTTAAAACATAATACTACTTTATTCATCTAAAAAATTAATGTAATATTATTGTGAGATGAAGACACTAACATTACGAACATTAATTGCAGAGGCGAATGAAGTAGTATTATTTTTTAAAATATTCATTGGGCTGAAGGAAATAATGCTCATTTTTTTTTGAAAAAAAAATGTAGTATTATTTTTGGGTTATTCATTTCGAATCGAAAGTAATATTCATTTTTAAAATATTGTAATGTTAGTGCCTTCGTTTCAAAATATGACATTACTTTTTTAAACAACGTAAGTAATATTTTATAAAATATTCATTGAGATGAAGATGGTATTTTATTTTTTTAGCCGAAGTAGTATTATTTTGTGAAAATTAATCTTTATAATGTTTGTATCTTCGTGTGTCAAAAAATAAATATTATTTTTTGAGACAAGTAAATTCATTGAGGCAAAGGAAGCAATTTTCTTTTGATATAGATAGCAGTATTAATTATGGGACGAACGTAATATTCATTTTTGCATTGAAGTAATTTTTTTCCTTAAAAAGTAGAATTTTTTTATATGTCCAAAAAAAATTATCATTGCTTCCTTTGGCTCAATGAACATTTTAAAAAATAATACTACTTTATTCGCCTAATAAATTAATATCATATTTTGAGACGAATGTCATAACATTACAAACATTAATTGCAGAGGCGAATGAAGTCGTATTATTTTTTAAAATATTAATTGGGATGAAGGGAATAATGCTCATTTTTTTATAAGAAATGTAGTATTATTTTTGGGTTATTCATTTTGAATCGAAAGTAATATTCATTTTTGAAATGTTGTAATGTTAGTGCCTTTGTTTCAAAATATGACATTAATTTTTTAAACAAATTAAGTAATATTTTATAAAATATTCATTGGGACGAAAATAGTAATTTTTTTTTTAGCTTAAGTAGTATTATTTTGTAAAAATTAATGTTTATAATGTTAGTGTCTTCGTCTCAGAAAATAAATATTAATTTTTTGAACAAGTAAATTCCTTGAGGCAAAGGAAGCAATTTTTTTTTTTTTTGATATAAAAAGTAGTATTAATTATGGGATGAAAGAAATATTCATTTTTGAATTGAAGGACGATTTTTTTTCTTAAAAGTACTTTATAAACAATGAAAAACATATTATTATGAATTTTCATTGAGTTTCTTTTTTTACACAACACTTTATATTAAGTTCGTCTAGACCGATTTTTTTATTTTTTTTTTGAGAAACAATTCCTATTGATCTCTTTTAAAAAATGACGGCTTATTAATAAGAACTTTAGATTAATGATAAAAAAATGTGGAAGCCATTTGATATAATATTTTTTAATTTAAAGAGTAGTTACAGTATATTAGTAAAATTAAAAATCTTATTATTGGCTATAAATATAATTATTAGAACTATTTATGTTTTAATTTATATTTTATCAAAATTTGATGGATTATTAATCTTGGTTTTATTTATTTGTGCCTTTTTATATATAATTGATGCCGCAGAAAATGTGCTTATCAATCTTCCTCCACGTGGCAGGACTGATCACCTAGCTCCTTGACCTGAAATCAGAACCCACGACTAGCCGGATGTGTCTCCGGCTTAGACCCTCGGGCGTGAGAGTAAGTGTTTGAAGATTGGAGAGCAAAAATGTATTGAATAAAGATGATTCAGATAACAAAATTGCAGTTACTTCATAACTGTTGTAGTGGTAATCTATTTATAGTTTGAGGTAGGTGGTTTATTTGGTAAGGCTATGTGAGCTCCGTGATTTTAGGGACAGTTATACATCATGTGAACGTGTCCTGAAACGGTCCCTGATTTGTAGGGAAGCAGTTATGGAAAGAGTAATTGCACGTGCGCCTGTAACCATTAGGTTGACGCTTGCTTGGCAGGTCGAGGTCGACACTTGTGTTTGGGTCGACCTGACTGTCGAGTAGAGTTGGATCGTACCCGAAATCTCTTGGATCATAGGGTCGGACTAAGTTAGGTCAGGACCTGGTAGGTCGGACAATAAACTTAAGTCGACTGATCAATAAGAGGGGCCTTGGGCCGTGTGATAATTGGGCCTAGCCCACTAAGAATGTGGTGGCAATAATTGCTTGTGGACTGGACTTTACTCGCTTGGCCCAACTCGATACTTTTGGTATGTTCAGTGGTCCCCAACTTTCGAGTTGACTTTGTCGACTAGGAAGTTAAGGAAACTTTGATGAAGGTTGCTGTGACTCGCAAGTCGCTGCTCGCTTTGATGCTTAGTCAACTAGAGTGACGTGACTCAATCCTGAGCGTTGAATGTTGAACGGCTAGAACTATGATAAATTGGGAGCTGCCTTAACTTTGAACTGAATAAAGGGCTTGATCTATAAGTAGTACTTGATAAGGTGAGTGGCATGCCATGGATGCTTCAACTCCTCACCATCTGGATGAGCTATCATGTAGGTCCCCTCCTTGATGACTCGAGTAACAATATAGGGACCTTCCCAGTTAGGAGATAGTTTATTCTGTTGGGTTCTCCTTCCTGTTGCTTCAATTTTTCTCAACACATGATCTCCTACTTGGAATGATCTTGCCTTTACCTTCTTGTCGTGGTAACTTTTAGTCCGCTGCTTGTAGTTGACCATTCGAAGGTAGGCTGTATATCGCTTCTCGTCGACTAAGTCTAGGTCGATCAGTCTGTTGATGTCGTTTTGCTCTTGGTTGAAGAAGGTTACTCTAGCAGTGGGAAATCGCAATTCAGCAGGTGCCATGGCCTCTGATATATATGTAAGAGCGAATGGGGTTTCCCCCGTAGGCCCCCGAGTGGTTGTGCGAACTGCCCAATGAGCAAGGGGAAGTTCGTCCAACCAGTTACTGCGACGACCTACAAAGCCCGTCTTAAGTGAGGATAGTACGAGCTTGTTTGCTGCTTCAGCTTGCCCATTCCCTTGAGGATAGGCAACAGATGACTGCCAATGCTTGATTCCCACTCTATTCATTTCTTCCTCAAATGCTCTAGAGAACTGTAAGCCATTATCTGATACTATAGCTTGAGGAATCCCAAATCGACACCAGATGAAGTCATGGATGAAATTGATGGTGTTTTCCTCTGTGATGCGAGCTAATGGCTTTGCTTCAACCCACTTGGTGAAATAGTCGATTGCAACGATCACATACTTGCAATTTCCCCGGGCGGGAGGGAAGGGTCTGATCAAGTCGACGCCCCACATATCAAATGGCCAAGCAGCGATCACTGGAGTCTGCTTCGTTGTAGGCATATGAGGTAGGTTGGCAAGCCTTTGACATTGGTCACATTGCTGGACAAAGTCATGAGTGTCAGCTCTCATGTCTGGCCAATAATATCCCAAAATGATCAATTTGTCGGCTAGAGTCCTGGCCCCCGGGTGTCCACCACAAATCCACTGTGCACTTCATGCATTAACTGAGTGATTTCTTGAGGGTGAATGCACTTCAAGAGTGGCCTGGTGTATGATCTTCTGAACAGCATGCCTCCTTGGATAACATACCTCGGAGCTTTCTTTTTGATAGCTCGAGCTTTCTTTTCGTCTTCAGGGAGCTCGCCACTTTCCAGGTATGCCTTCATTTCCTCAATCCAACACTTGTTGTAAGCCCAATTCCTTGAAGTGTCCTCCACACACTGAATTTTAATCCTCTCATAAGTTGGACTCTCGAGGTAGGAGATGGGCTCTTCGTGCGGTTCGTTTGTTGTGGCCAGTTTTGAGAGCAAGTCAGCCAACTCATTATCTTCTCAACCAATCCTTTAGATTTCCCAAAACTCTAAGTCTTTTGCCAGCTCCTTCACCAGGTCGTGGTATTTAACTAAGGTTGAGTTTACCACCTCATACTCGCCTCTAACCTGGTTGACTATTAGTTGGGAATCACAGTACGCCATGATTTTGGTCGCTCCGAAGCACTTGGCGTACTCAATGGCTGCTACTAGGTCGCTTATCTCTTCTCCGGTCAGGCAGTCCTCGGCCATCTACTACGCTGTTAGAGCGCGTCGCCCTAGCATGATGACGAGGTGGAGGAGGAGGAGGCAAATCAGAGTTTGCATTGGTATTAGCGTTGGTGTTGGTGTTGACATTCACTTAATTGAATTCGTCAGAAGCGTCTGTAACATGCCCGTTTGGGGTTACCATAGTTGTGGATTGGAGGAAAGCTTCGAGGTCAAGCTATGCACGAGTTCCCGGCAATGGAACCAAACTGATGCCGCAGGAAATGTGCTTATCAATCTTCCTCCACGTGGCAGGACTGATCACCTAGCTCCTTGACCTGAAATCAGAACCCACGACTAGCCGGATGTGTCTCCGGCTTAGACCCTCGGGCGTGAGAGTAAGTGTTTGAAGATTGGAGAGCAAAAATGTATTGAATAAAGATGATTCAGATAACAAAATTGCAGTTACCTCATAATCGTTGTAGTGGTAATCTATTTATAGTTTGAGGTAGGTGGTTTATTTGGTAAGGCTATGTGAGCTCCGTGATTTTAGGGACAATTATACATCATGTGAACGTGTCCTGAAACGGTCCCTGATTTGTAGGGAAGCAGTTATGGAAAGAGTAATTGCACGTGCGCCTGTAACCATTAGGTCGACGCTTGCTTGGCAGGTCGAGGTCGACACTTGTGTTTGGGTCGACCTGACTGTCGAGTAGAGTTGGATCGTACCCGAAATCTCTTGGATCATAGGGTCGGACTAAGTTAGGTTGGGACCTGGTAGGTCGGACAATGAACTTAAGTCGACTGATCAATAAGAGGGGCCTTGGGCCGTGTGATAATTGGGCCTAGCCCACTAAGAATGTGGTGACAATAATATTTTGTGGACTGGACTTTACTCGCTTAGCCCAACTCGATACTTTTGGTATGTTCAATAATATTTCTTAATTTATTGTAATTTGCCGTATTTAAGAATTAAAAAAACTATGAAAAGTCTAATAAAAACCAAAGTGAACCAAATAAAAACATCGATTAGAATTTGCTTTAGTTATTTTTATATATTTCGAGTAAAGAAAATCAAATACTCTGTAAATAAAAAATCTTCTTAATACTTATTTATTCAAACAATTGCTATTTTATATTAATATTTTGAGATTGCTTGGTAACTTACTTATTTATGATTTATTATTTATATTACCTATTCTTACTTTCTCTCAGATATCCCATTAAGAATATGTTTACAAAATAAATTATCTTAGAATTTGTTTGTTTGGAGAATTATTAGAGTCAAGAGTTTCGAATTGCAGTTGAAGAGAAAGATTGAGAGACTTATAACTAGATAGATTACGCTTTCCCAATCGTTGGCGAAAATTAAGTGATACCGTGGGCAAATTACGCACATATCACGTTTAATACACAATAAATACTATGGTTTACATAAAAAATATGCGTTCAATTCCCTAGCATTGAAAAATTCATGCCAAATGTGAGTATTATTGAATAGAACGGGAATTTACGTATAAAACGCGTTTTGTACAAACTAACTATGCCTTAAATATAGATTTCTTTTAGTGACCTTCAATCTGATATTTGTACTGATAATATAGTTTTCAAATAAGTGTTTTACAATGGACACAAACATTTCTATTTCATGTTGCATTTGTATTATTACTAAAAAAAACTAAATAGAAATATTATTTTTTCCATTTCAAATAAATAATTTACAAAAATATACTTCTATACAAAATTATATTATTTATGAAATATTCATTGGGACGAAAATAGTAATTTGTTTTTTAGCTGAAGTAGTAATATTTCGTCTCAGAAAATGAATATTAATTTTTTGGACAAGTAAATTCCTTGAGGCAAAGGAAGCATTTTTTTTTTTTTGGATATAGAAAGTAGTATTAATTATGGGATGAAAGTAATATTCATTTTTGAATTGAAGGAAATTTTTTTTCCTTAAAAGTACTTTAAAAATAATGAAAAACATATCTATCTATATATAAAATATATAAAAGGAGGAAAGTCTCACTTTTCCCCCAAAAATCGTGAGCAAAATTGTAATTTCACATAGTGGCAAAAATGAAGATAACAAGCAAATACTTTAAAAAATTATAATATAATAATTATTAATAAAGAAAACTCAATAGAAATATTATTTTTTCATCTCAAATATACTCCCTCCGTCCAGTTACATACTTCACACATTTTGTTTTGGGCGTCCAATTACATACTTCACACTTTGTCTCCTATATTATTTTAATACTCACAACACCATTATAATTTACTATTCTCTCCACTCATTCTCTCTCCTATTTTACTTTTACACTCACAACATTATATCATTATTTTTTTTCTTAATCCACGCGTGAACAGTAACCGTGAAGCATGTACTTGGACGGAGGGAGTATACTTTAAAAAATTATAATCTTCATTGGGATGAAGAAAGTAATATTAATTTTTTAAAATATTCATTGGGATGGATGAAGGAAGTAATTCTCATTTTTTTTTGGAAAAAAAATTTAGTTTTCTTTATTGGTTATACATTTTGAGTCGAAAATAATATTTATTTTTTAAATGAATAATATATTTTTTTTATAAAAGTATTATTTAAAGAATTTATTTGAGATGAATAAAATAATATATATATTTTTTTAAATGATCCAAACAAACCAAGGCCACAATCGGTCAGCCACAACCCTCAACCGATCAAAACAAACCAAGGTCACAATCGGTGATTCAAACAAATCAAGGGCCACAACTCCCAACCGATCCAAACAAACGAAGGCAACAATCGGTGATCCAAACAAACCAAGCCCATGCACAATCGGTCATCAAAACAAACCAAGGGCAAGGAATCGGTCAGCCACTTCAAGGCCATGGACAATCGGTCAGCCACTTCAAAGCCGTGAACAATCGGTCATCCAAACAAACCAACCCATGCACAATTCGGTCACCACTCCAAATAAATCAAAATAAAATCAAAGTTACAAATTCCGTCTCACTTTAAATTACAAAATAATAATTATTAATAACGAAAGCTATATATAAAATTATTTTCTCCATCTCAAATAAAATACTTTAAAAAATATACTTCTATAAAAATTATAATCTTCATTTCAAAAATAAATATTACTTTCGACTCAATATGAATAACCAAAAAATAATACTTCATTTTTTGTCCAAAAAAATGAACATTACTTTCTTTATCCCAATGAACATTAATTTGCTGATTGAGAGGAAGGACATAATTTATTTTTGGATATAAAATATAGTATTCATTTTGAAACGAAAGTAATATTCATTTTTGAAATGTAGGAATTGTTTTCTTAAACAACAGTAGAATTTTTTATTTGTCATAAAAGAAATAAATATGGATTTCTTAAACAGTAGAATTTATTTTTGGATATACTCCCTCCGTACCGATCGAAAAACCACAAATTTCCTTTTTGGGTGTCCCATTTAAAATGACACTTTTTCAAAAAGAAAAGTTTTTATTACTATTCCACCCACTCATTCTCTTTCCTATTTTACTTTTACACTCACAACATTCTCTCTCCTAACTATTCCTTCCACTCATTCTCTCTCCTATTTAATTTTTCATACTCATAACATTTACACTTTTTCTCTTTTCTACATCACTTTTCTTAATTTGCGTGCGAGACACAAACTTTGCCTTTTGGGCGGGGACGGAGGGAGTAAATTTTTTTTTTTAGCATTTAAAGAGTGAAAGTTAGGGGCAGTAGACGACTCTTCTTCCACATCCCCAATTCATTTCCTCTCCTACAAGAAAAGAAAAGAAAGCGACGATCGGAAATGGGGTGGATAACGAGATTTTTGGCAGCCGTCACCTTCTTAGCAATCGGAATAATCTTCTCCCCGGAAACGTTCGGTTCATCGAATTCCCCAAAACTCTCCACTTTCGTCAAGCTCGCTCATGTTCTCTGTTTCTCCACCGCCTGGGGCGCCGCCCTTTGGGTCACTTTCATCGGCGGCATCATCATGTTCAAGTAATACCCTTTTCTCCCCCATTCCTCAACTCAATTCCAAACCTTTAACTAGAATTCGGAATTCATTATGTTCTTCAAATTTTAAATCAAAGACTTGAAATTGACATGCAAAATACACTGTCACTTCGAATTCGGAATTCACTTTGCGATAGGATCATCGATGCTCTACAATAGTGGTCTATTCAAAACATACACAGATAAGTAGGTACTAATGTGCTTCACTCAATTGATTGTGTGTTTGTTTATTTCAACCATTTTAGGAACCTCCCAAGGCATCAATTTGGTAATTTGCAAAGCAAAATGTTTCCCGCATATTTCTCTATGGTCGGGGTTTGTTGTGCGGTGACCGTGGCATCATTTGGGTATCAACATCCATGGAAGACGGCTTCTACTACTGAGAAGTACCAGCTTGGGTTCCTGCTTTCCGCTGTCGCTTTCAATCTCACCAATCTTTTTGTGTTTACTCCCATGACCATTGAGGTAATATTCACCTCCGTTGCCAAGGTTTTGCTGTTGGAATTGACGATTTTTTTGAACATTTTCTTATTAGGACTTCAAAATTGTGTGTTTATCTGCACAGTTGTTTATGTTCCTTTTTCCTTAATTTGTCATTGCTTTAAGAACTCCCTGCTAAAAAATTGCATTGAATAAATTTGAAATTGAGCATTGAAGCTTTTAGTGAACGTCTAAGTGCATAATAGTTGATAGCAATTTAAGAAGTGTCCTTATGCTTCCAGCTTTCATACTTGTAGTAAACCTTCGAGGAGTAGTGTATCCTAAATGAATGTTACTTGTTTAATTGGTCCATGAGTACCGAAGTCTTTAAACTGCTGCATCAGACTGTCCCCTAGTTAATGGACCATTGCCTTCCAAGTTTATGTTCTTCAAAGTTTTAATGCTAAGAGCTTCCAAAAACATGTAGGCAGTAGGTACTGAGCTTCAGAATGAACTATAGTGGTCAATTTGCCCCAGTCTTCTACAACACAACTATGATGCTCGGAGTCTTTGATTTACCCTGTTGGACTCGTGTCAACACAACTTGAAACCAAAGAGTCTGCGCATCACAGCAAAACAATGTATTCACACAGTTTAAAATTGTCACATTCGAACAGATTTTGAATTTTGTTTAGGCCCGTTCTATTTATAAGCTAATTAATGTTGTTAGGGGTCAATGTCGTCTTCCCACTGTGTTTTGGGATAGCAGCTGTTCTCCAGACTTTGTACCTGGTAATATCACACCAACTATTATAATCAGTGCTTCGCTACTGACTGCACGTAAGAATGTCATTGAAAATATTTTACTTAAGTGTTAATTATGCATCATGAACCCAATAAATTGATGATGTATACTTAAGTTGGCAGTGGTGTGAGCTATTGCCAAGGATTTTATGAAGTTGCTTTGTGTTGGGTTCCAGCCATGAGATTTCTTAAAACTAGAGAACATTGTTGTCCTCCAGCTCCACTGAAGGACATGCTTGCTGATTGTTTGGGGCTTGGCTAAGGTTTTTGATCTGCCAGCCATGTTAAACACTTGAGTTACTATACAACATGGGTTTGCATATATCCACGATGGAGCCTAATGTGTATATTCCTACCAACGAGCTTTAGCTCAGGTACCTGATGTCTTGGTAAGGACTTCCCTGTAGCCTGTAGGGGAGGTCCTGGGTTCGAAACCCACAAGCCCCATAGAGGTATGTTGTATCTCTTGTTTAGACAAGTGATAGCCTATTTATAGGCCAATTGATGTAGCCTAAATGACATTTTATCTATCATTAATAAAATAAAAAAAAACCCATATATTTTTTAAAAACAATGTGTTTATATATATGTGTAACCTTTAGTGCGTAGACTGCAGATAAATATTAAGCAGAGCGTAAAAGAATGCAAAGTTAGACCACTCTTATACTACCTCCATAAGTGAAAATTGGGCAGAGATGCTGTTTTCGGATAACCCACGATGAAAATTGCGTTGAAAATTGTATGGACTGAATGATGTTTAATAACAAAGAATCACGGACAGTTTAGTGAGCCATTTTGCTTTATTCCATCATATTCCCAAGCCAAAAAATAGTGAGTCTTTGACTCCATTGGAAATGATGGATTTACCTCCGTAAATGAATGTCCAAAAAAAAAAAAAAATCAAATTTACTCTTAATCAAGAGCAAATTTGAAAATATTTTGGACATTCATTTTGGGACGGAGGGGTTCAGAGCCACTTTGTTTCTTGCTTGTTTTCGAAGTGCTTTCAAGCTTTCTAAGGTGGCAGCTGTGTTGAGATTATGAATAACAGAGAGAAACGACATTGAGTAAATGAAATAATATACTCTCTCCGCTTCAAAATGAATGTCCAAAAAAAATCAAATTTGCTCTTGATCAAGAGTAAATTTGGACATTTTTTGGACATTCGCTTTGGGACGAAGGGAGTACTTATTTATATATTTGGGCCTTTACATGATCATGTCTAGTTCTACGTCAGTTTAGCTCATAATGGGAAAAAAAATCTAACAACAATCTGTTGGATTGTAGATGTGTTCTGGTTTGGTTAAGATTTGATTAAACTATCATGCAGACTTTAACTTGAGATCGTAATATCCAAAAGGATATGACGAAATCTTAAGTACCGAGAAATAATTGAGCTTTCCTCTTTCCTTCATCTCAAAATTGTGTCTTTGTAAGGTTTTGGATTTGGTATGGTAGCATGGTCATCCCCGGTAATTATCATCTCATAACATGATGTCTTATTTAGTTGATAGCTAGACTGAAAACGTGTTAAGTAGCTGCTTTGTAATGTAACCCACCCACCCACCCACCCACACAGTAACACTCAAGTCTAAGCAGGCATGACCGAAAACAATTTGCGTTCCAAAAAAGTAGTCCGTGTTTCCTTTGCAGTTTGTCCCAAATACCTTATTTGAAAAATAGACTATTCAGTGCAATCTCAAGAAGGTACAATCATCTTAAGCTACCTTGTTAAAAAGTTTGGCTTGTCGAATAAGACTATTTTGTTGCAATGGAGGGAGCGGGTCATGGAGTTTTGGTATGATTCCCTAGAGGGAGGGCTGTGGTTGAAAGTGAGTGATTTTTGTTTATTGACAAAATTGTTTATTTTTGAAATGTAGATGATGAAGCAAAGGCACAAGGTGGAGAGAGAAGCAAATATTGGGGAAGAAGTTGGGTGGACCAAGAGTCAGGAAGTGGCAAAGGTGAACCCAAAGCTAGCGAAAATGAACAAGAAGTTTGGGATGATTCACGGATTATCCTCTCTTGCAAACATTATGTCATTTGGTAGTCTTGCCATGCATTCTTGGTACTTGGCAGGTAAAATTGATCTTTAATCAAAATAGAGATAAAACGTTAACAACGATGTTTGGATTTAAGAGTAGAGTAGGTAGTTATATCTCTATTAAATCGCCTAGACATTGTAATAAAAGAAATCGATAGACATATGAAATTAAGTGTTATTTGAAAGATGTTCTTCATGTATATATAGTTGGTGGTGGATGTGCTTTCCCAGTGATCGTAATTTGTCCAATGGCCCAAACAGGCCCCAAGTTGAGAAGTTGAGAGCTTATTCATATTATTTGTGTCGCATTGAATATGAAGTATGACTTGATAAATAACCTTTTCATTAGTTAGTGGCGTCGATATTAAGAACAATCAACACCATTTTATCAATCGCAATAACTCACGTTATACCAAATAATTAAATTTATTGCACCCTCTCAACTACTAACCAAATCCATCCCCATCATAATTCTGTTGTTTTCGTTATTAGCAACCCAACAACCACAATTCTTTCTTGTTTTTTGATACAAAACCCTCCTCAATTAGTCCCAAAGAAAAGGAGCCCCATTACCCATCACTAAATTAGCATTTGAAACCTCTCTATGTGGTCTTTCGTGAGTACTATTTCATAAAACAAAGGCATGACAAGAGATTAATAAAATAAAGGGGAGAAGGGGGGATCTACATTAAGATTTCCCCATCTACAAAACAAAGGTAAGTTGAATAAAATGAGTGCATAACCCTCCCTACAAAAAAAGAATCCAACCTAATTCTTCCCCGACCTATGCAATGCACCCACCCATATACAATGCTTTATTACTGAGTACAGACCTTGTTCACTGGTCAACAAAACCGATTAACAATCGTGCAGGCAACAACACCACCACAAGCAAATGCATGTGTTGGGAAGCAACCAGCCTAGTGAACCTTCTCAAAGACTCCCTCCCATTCCGCAAAACCCCACCAAAGTTAAGTTGACCTTGACCTTGACCAGCCATGTTACCGGGCCCCACGGGATTCTCCACCACAACACCGCCACCAGATTTGGTGCTGTGTGCTGCCACGAGGGGCCACCATACACGGCGTCGTTTTTCTCTCCTTGTCTTTCTCATATGGTTTAACTCTTGGCGGATCACGCTTCTAACTGACTTTAAGTAGGAATCCATGTGGTGATCTCTTCGGATGGTTCCCTCGGAACCATAAGCAGAACGGTCACTCAATATCTCTAATGGGTGAGGCGAGTTTAAGAACGCTGACTGTGCAGCTCTCAGTTGCGCTTCTGCCTCACTGGCATTTACGACCGGGGACGTTAATATGTATAGACCGCTGCCTGAAGGAAGGAGGTGATGATTTGGCGACATCTTGTCGTCAGGCTGTAGAATCAGAAACTCCCCCATTGGAGCATACAATAATCTCTGTACAAATTTTAATCCCATCTCAATCAGTACAAAAAAAATAAAAATCATACATATTACTCCCAAACAGCGCAAGTCTTACCTGATTATTGAGACACGGATGGTTTCGGAAATTTCCATTAATGGCCTTAAGAAGCTCGGCAACACGGTTGGGATAGTTGCAAGAGAAAGCTCGGGGCACAATATCCCGGTGCATTGTGATTGCCTGGAGATGACTACGAGGAAGGCCAAGCTTGCGAAACAAACGGTCCCCACCGCACATAATTGAAGGTGCACCAAAAGTTATGACGGGTAGTAAGGATGAACGAGGGACTTTATCTCTTATCAATAACATGAGATTTACAAGCAGAGATAAGCTTCCTCCAAGAGAATGCCCAGTGAAACGGAACCTTGCACGACCACCATAATGTTCCAAGTGAGCTTGGACTTCAGGCAGCATTTGTTCGTATGCTCCCTTGGCGGCCTCGTATATGCCTCTGTGCACAATTACATCCAGTCCCTAAACATGGGCAAATATAAAACATTCCTCTTTAGTGGAATTAATGTTTTGACATCCAAAATCAAAATTGAAACTGAGACTACAAGAGCATAAGAGAACTTTTGAGAACCGTTGTACCTCAAATTCAATGGGCTCAAAGAGTAGATTTGCCTGCCATGATGCCAGTGACTCGGATCCCTACAATCAAAATTATTATTATTATCATGCACAATGAACTGCCACAAGAAGTATCTTAATATGAACACTGAAAATGCATAATAGACCACTAAAATGCAAACTTGAACCTTTCTATTGAGAAAATTAAGGCTATATTATACGAGATTAGCACATAAAAGTCACCAAATTTTGGTCACAAAATCCTGGTGACAGTCATATTTTGGTGTTACAGGACTTTGTTGCTGCCAAAAAAATTGTGGCTTTTGTGTGACCGAATCATGAATCAGTACTCATTAAACAGATAAGTGATATAATCAAATAGCTCTTCTTTCTACCTGAATAACAAAGAATCTTGTGCTACTTTGATCATCATCGCAAATGAACCACTCGCAAGGCGATGAACGTATAGAGTTCAATTCATCAGCAACAGCCTGCTTCACTTCCTCCTTTGCAGCCACCACAGCCGTAACTGAGTCAGTAGTTGCCATTAAAGATGCCACCTCTGCATTCATCATATTACCATTTTTAACCCCTTCACAAGCACCTCCATTCATGCCACTATTGGAGGATTTGAACGGAAGAATGCTCATTGTACGACTCTGCAAATAAGAAGCACCAGATGATACAATCTTATAAGCAATATTTGCACTTATTTGATTCCCATCACTCTTTTCTTTCGCCTCAGCCTCTGCCGGTTGTTCTACAGCCTTTTCAACCTCCTCTAACGCCTTCTCTTTCTCAGCTTTCGATTCCAGCTGAGCTTTCTTCTCCGGTGAAGAGGTAACAAATCGAAGACCATGTTTTTTCAATAGATTTCCAGGCTGTGCCACCAAAGATCCAAAATTTTATCACCATAATCAAAGTTCAAACTTCAAACTACTCATAAACTAGTACAACATTTTCCCTATTTTGAACATCAAGCAGAGCAATAAATTACCATTCAGAAATAATTCTAATAGAAATTGGGGATGAATTCTAACAAATTTTGTAGTCACAATTCAATGCAATCATAAATTAACTAACAAATTTTCATATCAAAATCGTCATTCAACCAAAGCAAGATCAAAGATAGCTGAATTCGTCTTAATAAGACAATAGCATAAGCAAACAATAATTGTGATCAAATTGTGAATAAAAATACCTTAATTTCGGGTATTGAATAAGCTAAGCTTCCCAAATAAGACAATTTAGAATACAGCCGCGCTTCAGGCAACGACACCCTTCTAAGCAACTTCGAAAACGTAAACTTGTCGAATTCAATTTTCTCGTCTTTTTCGTCATCAACATCAACCTTACACACATCGCATTCTTCATCGTCGCCGGAAAATTCATTCCGTTCATCTGAATCAATTTTCAATTGATTTCCGGCATCAACCAATTCTTCAACAGCATTTCCCCCTTCTTCCTTCCACAATGACCTAACATGTAGTATTTTCAAAACCCAATTCTCATTCCTCTCGCTTGTAACGCATTCCTGCTTTTCCTCGTTTTCCTCAATGGAAACCGCGTCGTCCACCGCAACGGCGTCGTATCTGCTCCGACCACCGGGCCACAACGTTTTAAGAGGGTACCTGAACGGGAACCCCCACGGCGCAGTACTCTTATGTTGCGGCGCGGCCCCCGATATTGACGGCTTTTCCGCAGAAATAGAACTTACAGCCGACGTAGACGACCGGCCGATTGCGGCGCTAATGTGTGAGGGGTTTGAACGGAGGTCTCCGGCGACGGTGATTTGCGGCGTGATCCCCATAATCCCCGCCTTCAAACAGATACTATCCATTGTAAGCTTCAAGAAAATGCTTTCCTTTCTGTAGAAATGATAAATTTACATATGCAATTATAAAAATCCGAAGGAAACGGCGGAAAATCAAGCACGGTCTCTGAAACTCTGTCTAATCGTTTTGTTCTTCGATCAATCAAAGAGAGAGAGAGAAATGGGAATTAGTTCGGGGAAGAAAACTTAGAAAAGAAGCTTTATAAACACGGCCATGTTATTTGTGTGTTAAACCAAACTGGTAACCAAACAAATCTCTACTTTTACACTTTACACCCCTAATGTTCTGATATTTTTCTCATATGAACAACGCAATACATATATAGTAGGGGTGTAAATGGTTCGGTTTGGTTCGGTTTGGGATAATTTACGGACCGAACCACTAGTCATCGGTTTGGAAAAATCTCAAACCGAACCGAATCATGAAAAAATTCAAACCAAACCGAACCAAACCGCTACGGTTTGGTTCGAACTGCGGTTTGATTTTACGGTTCGAACCGCGGTTTAAACCACAATTCAAACCACGGTTCAAACCATTAAATAGAACATTGTTTAAACCACTAATTAGAACAAGGTTTCAAACTACACAATTCATTGTCATGTTTGTTTGTATTTTCCAAACATAACATAAATAAGAAATTAAGTATTTAAACACAACTTGAAAATGTGCTTCAATGTTTATAATAACAACCATTTGAGTATTTGTAATGGTATGTGCTAAAGAGTAAATTAACATTATTACAAGAAGATTAACCAAAAGAAAAAATGGTTATGGGCTAAAATCCATTAATAGAATTAGGAGTTTTCAAATCTAAATGTAAGGTGAAAATGAAAAATATACATATCTACGGTTAATATTAAACGGTTTGGTGGTTTGGTTTATTGGTTCGGTTTGGTGGTTCGGTCTCGCGGTCTCGAACCGTGGTTTGGGGGTCCAAACCGCAGACCAAACCGAACCACACGGTTTGACAATTTTGGAACCGAACCAAACCACTATTGCTTGAAAACCGAACTAAACTGCATGGTTTGGTTTGGTTCGGTTCCGAACCGCGGTTTGAACCGAACCACTTACACCCCTAATATATAGGGAGAGCGATATTTCTAAAAAATAATCATAATGCCCGAGAAATTCTTTCATCGTCGTGTTGTATTATAGATGCAGTATTATATTCACATATGAATGAATATAATAATATTGCATACAGTATTATATATTACTGCATAAAAACTTTTAGGTCATTTCGATTTAATGAAAAACTTGAGAAAAAGTGATTTGTTACAAAAGAAATTTTCGAATTAAATTTCCATACATATATTGACGTGTGGACTTCTACTTCATTAGCTAGCTGTCTGTTCCCCTCTTGCACAAAATCTACACGTTGTTGAGCTACTAGGCTCTCTCGACTGAGCCTTTCTGTTATGGATGGGCCGAGTCATCGTTTCCTTTTTTATTATTTTCCTCGAAATTAAGTACTCCCTCCGTCTCATCTCAACTCAAGGTTCCACCTTTTCCTTTTTCTTTTGGATCGTTCCACTTCAAGGTTTTCTTTCTTAAATGAAAAGTTTTTCATATATTTATACCTTTATCATCTCCATATATTTATAAAAAAAATCATTCATTATATCCTTATAAAGTTAACATATTTACAAAAAAATCAATCATTAACTTACTATTTCTTCCACTCATTCTCTCTCCTATTAAATATTTTTAAATTTTACATTTTCTCTCCTATTTCCTACCACACATTTAACTTTTACATTCTCTCTCCTCAAATTTTCTACCCACTTTAAAAAAAATCTTAAAAAGCGTGTAAACCTCAAGGTGGAACCTTGAGGTGGGAGGAAGGGAGTATTTACTTTTTGATATAAAAATATTTTCAGTATAAATTTTATATAGTGTAAATAATGTGTGAACATATAATATACAAGTGTTACTCCCGTGCGATGCACGGACATCTACTAACACAAAAAAAACGAAAATTCATACAAATACAACAGAAAATAGAGATGTTTGTATACATTGTAAAACACTTATTTGAAAACTATATTATCGGTACAAATATCAGATTGAAGATCACTAAAATAAATCTATATTTAAAGCATAGTTAGTTTGTACAAAACGCGTTTTATACGTAAATTCCCGTTCTATTCAATAATACTCACGTTTGGCGTCCGTTTTTCATTGCTATGGAATTAAACGCATATTTTTGATGTAAAACATAGTTATTGTGTACTGAACGTGATATGTGCGTAATTTTAGTTAAGAAACATGTGATTAAGGGAAGTAATTTGCCCACAATGTCACTTAGTTTTCGTCAACGATTGGAAAAGCGTAATCTATCCTAGTTCTAAGTCTCCCAATCTTTCTCTTCAACTGCAATTCAGAACTCTGGACTCTAGTAAATCTTCAAACAAAAAAATTACATGAATCTTTCAAGTATCATCAATTTCGATTTTTGATAAGTTATTTTGTTCTTGAGCCGTATTCAACTTCTACATCCACGTTTGATTTTTACATATTTCATTAATGTTATTTTTATATAATATTTTAAGATTTATGTATATAGATTAATATAGTCGTACTATTTCCTCCGTCCCAAAATGTATAATTAATTTTCATTTTTTAGAAAAACAATAAAGATTGTTATTTTTTTACATTCACGTTTGATTTTTTCTTTCTTTCTTTTCACGTGAGAGTTAAGGCATATTTTTATAAATATATTATACTTCTAAAACATTAGGTAAATGTATAATTAATATTCATAATTTACCTATATATATTTATTATATTTTTCCTATACTTTTACGTATGTAATTTTGACTATGATACATATAATACACGTTATATAAAAAATACACAATTTTTATATTCCACTTTTTTCATGCTGTATTTTTTGGGGTATTTTTAAAATAAAATTCGTACACAATTAATACTCATCTCCTCGCCTCCTGACATAGGATAAAGTAAAAAAAAATAATGCGATATACTCATCTTGTTTTTTTTTAAAGAAACATATACTCGTCTCAATATATATATATATATATATATATATATATATATATATATATATATATATATATATATATTGTATAATTTACACTTAATAATTATTATTTCAAAAAAATAAAAAATAATTTATTATTTAGATGGGTTGTATACAAAATTGTAAAAAAGGTTGAATTAAACAACTTAAAACAAAATGTTTTTTAAAATAAACTTAAAATAAATAAATTATTAACTTATAATTTTTTTAACTTGAATATAGGAATAGTAATACAACATCTATTTGAATTACTTTTTTGGATAAAATAAATAAAGTAATAATTTATGAATTTTTAATATTTATAGGTCAATTTTGAAATATATTTATAAAATAAATCTTTTTTTTTAAGTCTTGAAATAAAACCTTTGTTAAAAGACCTAAAAAACGTTTTTTTGTAAAAGTCTTAAGATTTTATGAATATTACAACTATATCCTAAAGTTGGAAGACAACCATGCCCTTAATGAAACAATGTGTGAACTATTTTGCCCTTTGATGTTGACACTTTTGAGGGGGAAAGCAACTTTAAAAAATAAATGGAAAAGCCATGAGAATTGTGAAGTGTTTGTTTTATTCAAAGGATGAGAAATGTCAGATTTGCCCTTTATTGTTAAAAAATTTACCACTTGCTTCCTTTTAATATAGTATAGATTACCTTCATTCCGATTTAATGTTTTAATTTGAATTTATGCGCTTATTAAAGAAACCAAGAGAAAATTGATTTAAACCAAATGGAGTGTTGCATTTAAGACAATTTGGTATTTTGGGCATTAATTATATGCGTAGAAAATGGTAGAAATGCATTGTTTATGTTTATGACAATTTGGTGTGTTTGGGTACTCATGTTTGGTCTAAAATAAAATGGTAATAATATGTCTAGTATTTAATTTAAACCATGTTGTTTAATACAGCGGCAAATTTGACTCGCACATATTTTTAGTCTAGCTCACTATCATTCAATATTTGATTAACACAATGTCAAATTCGCACTGCTAACATTGTAATGCTTTCAAATTCCACAAAATCTGGGGAGAAACGCGTTTCTCCGTCGCTTATGGAGAAACGGGGCTTGTTATGTCGTGCGACATACCTAGCCACAAAAACTGGATATCACTTCATCAGCTTCTGGATATCCAGAAGCTTTGGAAAGGATGAAGCTTTGAAAAGCGATATCAAAACCAAATATTTTTCTGGATATCCTTTACAAAACTTCCTGATATCCATTTCAAAAACTTTCGGATATCCAGTAGTTGTAAGCGATATCCGTAAAAATACTTGGTTTCTGGATATCCTTTACAAAGCTTCTGGCTATCCATTTCAAAGCTTCTGGATATCCAGAAGCTTTGTAAAGGATATCCAGAAACTGGCTACTTACGTCGCGCGACATAATAAGCCCCGTTTCTCCATACGCGATGGAGAAACGCGTTTCTCCCCAGACGCACTCTTCAAATTCACTATCAAGTGTCTTTATCTTCTTCAACTAGTCTTCAATTAGTTAGTGTAACGCTCGTGCGTTAAACACTTTGATAAAAATAAAGTCATAAATAAAAAGTCAATATAAATATAAGGATAAATATTAAATTGATTTTTCTCTTAGACTTTGTGTAAAGAATATTTTCTGAGTAAATGAATTTTTAAAATTTATTAAAATAAAAGTACAACAAAATATTTCAAGTGATATAAAATTTATCATACAATTAATTATATTCGATAATGTCTGACTAGTATAAATGTGATGATCGTTTTAACTTCTACCATGTGATGATCGTTTTAACTTCTACCCCCTGTAATAATGTCTTGCAAATAAATATTTTATGCACTTAAATATATAAATCAGATTAGGGCTGTTACACGAAACGAGCCGGCTCGGGCTCGGCTCGTAAAAGCTCGAGTTCGAGTGGGCTCGAGGTGAACTAGAGCTCGAGCTCGAACCGATTTTCAAACTCGTTTTTTTTCGAGTCGGCTCATGTTCGGCTCGTATGTTCGACGAGCTCTGTCCGAGATCGACTCGTTTGAGCTCGGCTCGTTAAGCTCGTTAAAAAGCTCGAATGAATTTTGTCCGCAAATGACTTGTTTAGGCTCGTTTAGGCTCGATATCGATTACAACTTGAATTAGTGCTCGATAAAGCTCATTCGATTTCAGATTTTTACAAAAAATAAGTCCAAGCTCGAGCTCGGCTCGTTAATACTCGAGTTCGAGCAGCTCACGAGCACGATTCGATCCGAGCTCGAACAGATATACTGGGCTCGAGCTCGATAACTTTTATACGAGCTTGAGCTCGAAACTTTAAAACTCGACTCGGCTCGTTTACAGCTCTAAATCAGATATGTTGGAAGAATATAAAGAAAACTATAAATAATATATAAAAGTTATGTAAAAAAGAATATAATATCATACTCCCTCCGTCCCACCAATTGCTTCACCATTTTTCTTGGGCACGGGAATTATGGTAATGGGAGGGAAAAAAATGTTGTGAGTGTAATTTGAAAATAGGAGAGAGAATTAGTGGAGGGAATAATAAATTATAATGGTGTTGTGAGTATTAAAATAATGTAGGAGAGAGAATGAGTGGAGGAAATAATAATATTTTATGTCCAAAAAAGGAAAGGTGAAGCTTCTAACGGGACGCCCTTTTGGATAATTGGTGAAGCTTTTATTGGGACGGAGGGAGTATACCACTTTCTAAAACAATAATTTTCGACAAAAAAACTTACACATGTTAATAAAATAATATTATAAATTTTGGAAAATTTCCTCGTAAACAACATTAGTTGTTTGACTTGTTGGCTTCTCATCTTCATCACATATTAAAATTTTCAAACCAACACGATTAGTTACTCTTGACAATTCAACATAAAGCTGACCATGACTAAATACCGGTCTTTTGAAAAAACTTACTTGAAAACGACATTAGTGGTACTGTCTGAAGTTGCATTGTCACCGTCTTTATGGGTGATTGAAATATGAAGAACTTGAGGATTGGTAACTCGTGATAAAGCGACATATATTTGATCATGACAGAAAAACAGGTTTTCTTAAAAGAACACCGACCGTGAATAATGATTGACCTTGACTTTTGTTAATCGACATCGCATAAGAAACCATTAACGGGAACTGTATTCACTCGAATTTAAAAAGTATCCTCGAATATGATTGTAACGACCCCAACCCTAGGCACTAATTTTAAATAGTATATTATATGCTTTTAATATTCATGTTATCTTTATGTGTTCAATTATGTCTTTAAAATTCGTAATTTAAGATAATTTGGGTGGGAAGTAAAATTAGAATCTTTTATGAATTTATTAGACATTAAATAAGAACCTTGAAGAAATAATAAAAATGGAAATATGATAAATAGTGCAAGGAGGTTAATTGAGTAGGATGAATTATTGGAGTAAAGGTTAGTTAAATTTAAAGTGGAAGCCTTAGATAATTTTCCCACGGGGGGCCAAAGTCTTACTCCCTCCTAGGCTTGCCATGTGCCTCCCCCATTCTCCCTCCATATCCGGCCCCCCCTCTCCATCATCCTCCTCTTACTCCCTTCCTCCTCCTTCATTCATTCACCACTTCCTTCTTAGAGAAAAACCTAGAGAAGCTCCATGGAAGCCCCTTCCTCCAAGCTTTGAATGCCAAGCTACTTCTCCAAATTCAAATCTAAGGGCATTTTTGAAGTGGAATCACCTAGGAGAATTCATCAAGCTAGAAAGATCAACCTTCCCTTTTCAAAACCCTAAGGTGAGTTATTATGACTTTCCCTTCTTTAATGTTCATGAACTATGTTGTTGTTGTTGTTATAATGTTTTTGATGATTGGAAACCTTCTTGGAGCTTGGGAAAATGGGTTAATGTTAGAGAATGATGTCTTGGTTCATAGTAGCTGATCAAGGGTATAAGAAAATGTGTTTGGTTGGATTAAGAGAGTTTAACTTGAAATATGTTAATGAAATGGGTTGGAATTCTTGTGGTGAGTAATCTAAATCTATATTACTTGGGTTTGGGTGATTTGAGATGAGATATGTAAAGTTAGAAAAACCTTTGGTGTTCATATGATTAAAGGAAATTTAAAGGGAAAGAAACTAGGTAAAAAGGGATTGGAATTTCGAAGATGGCTGATTTTGGTCATGGGCGGTCGCCCATGGGGGCTTGAGCGGCCGCCCATGTAGGCAGACACTTGGTTTCCCTTTTGAACACTCTTGGGCGGTCGCCCAAGTGACATGGGCGGTCGCCCATGTCACCAGACTTTCCCCAGTTTTCTCTTTTGCTGATTTTTTCCAATAAACCTCGTGGTATGACTTCCACCCATTATAAATTAGTAGAACCTAATCAACCCGGATACGAATTGATCCTCTTTAACCTAGGTTAGAGTAGGATACCTTGGCTTGACCATGACCTTTTAATTGGTCAAAATGGAATTGTAGGAGTAGTCAAATATTGTTCGGAAAGTGGTCCAAACTTGGGAAGTAGGTCTTGCACTTTTAATAAGATTTATTCAAGGTTGAGTAATGACTTCGTAGGATTGGTTTATGATACTCGGTGACCTTACTTGCCCATACTCTGGGTAGTTAGCTTGAATCATGTTTAAAACCATAGGCCACACTATTGTGTTAATGTATATGTATCACTGTAGCATGATTATCCCAATTGTGGATTATTTGGTATATGGTTGTGTCGTTTTCCCGTTATGGATTATCTGGTTTGTTGCTAGTATTGTATCCCGGTTGAGGACTATCTGGCTCGTTGATTTTATTGTATTCCGGTGTGGATTATGTGGTTATATTGTTACCTTAAATTGAGTTCATATGCATTGATGGGTTATGCATTGTGTATTACATGAATTGTTGTACTATGGTTCTGTTTAGCATGAGTATACATTACCATGTTGTTATATTGTTATCCCGTTTTGTGGATTATCTCAAGTATCTATTATGTGCTTGAGCGTGTTTATGTTCGAAGCGGTATGATGGATTTCAATCAATTATTGATTTGTTCAATAAGTGATTGAAGGTTCTCATCTGGTGACCCTTCCCACTCTGTGGCCACGGAGTGGGGGCTGTGCTAACGATGTGCATGACCCAAAAGGCTTTACGGCTGACTGTTGCGATCGTTGTAAGGAGGGACGATATTATTGTTGGATACTCTAATATAGGTATCCTTTCTTATATGGATCTCTGGGGTATGAGTCCTATAAGAGGTGAATGTGCTGGAGGCAATTCACCAAAGAGTGGAGTTTTACTCCCACGTTGTACGACTTATTGTTCAGACGGGAAAGGTAAAATGAGGTAACGAAAGGTGTTTACCGCTTTCATAATGTGTTATGTGCTACCATGCTATGTGTTGCACTTTGTTTGGCATATTGCTGCATATCATAATAGCTCATTGAGATTTATTCTCACCCCTCTCCCTTTACTGTTTTAGATTCCGAGACAGGTGACCCGAACCCGTGAGGCCGGGGATTTCATTGTGGACTTTTGCTTTTGGGGCTTGACAAGTTAAGTATAGGATTCGGTTGTTAGGAGTATTTATTAAGTATTCTTCTTTTGTAATTTGTATGGAAAACTCTTTTGTTAAACAAGGTTAATTAAGGTTTCCAATGTAATTGGTTAGATTTCGGTTTATTAAAGTTGTAGTTGGATTTCCTTTAAGCAGGGATATTATCAATTGATTTTTATTTGGAAGTTTGAAAAGTGGTTTTCCTTTAAAGGCAAATAAATGTTTTAAAAATTTAGATGGATTTTTCTTAGTTTGAGCTCCCTTAGCTCGGGACACGTGTTAGGACCCGAGTTGGGGTGCTCACAGTTGGTATCAGAGCTTAGTTTAGAGGTCAAGGGTAGATGTCTAAACTAAGGGGGAATGTGTGGAAATTGACGCCGAGTGTTTAATGCAGGAGTTCGTTCTAATGGCCGGAAGCAAGGATGATCAGCGGAAGGTTCTAGAAATTGAAGGAGATATGGGTATAGGTGGAAATCAGAATGAAGAGATGATGAAATTGTTCAGGATGTTTGTACATAATATGGAGACTAGAGGATCGGTTCCGAATCAACCTGAGGGATACCAAAGTGATGGATTAGATAGATTTGTGAGGATGAACCCACCGAGCTTTTACGGAGATCCGAATCCGTTAAAGGCGGAAAAATGGTTAGCAGATTGTGAAGGGAAGTTGGGAGCGGGATCATACGCCCCAGACTTGGGATAATTTCACTCAACAGTTCGAGGACTATTTCATTTCCATGGTTACAAGGGATAAGAAGGAGATTGAATTCTTAAGACTAAAACAAGGGAGCATGACGGTGAATCAGTATTCGGTCCGGTTTGAGGAATTAGCTAAGTGTTGCCCTCATTTGGTATCGCATGAAGTGAAAAGGGTTCAGAAGTTTGTAACAGGTTTGAGGAGTGAGTTTAGGAAGAAATTATGGATTGATAGTTTCATTGATTATCAGACAGTCATAGATAGGGCATATAAGGTCGAGAAGGACATTGAGGAAAATAGTGGAAGATCCGGAAGTAAGATTGGAAACAAGCCAAAGTGTATAGGACAAGGATCCAAAATCATTAGAGGACAGCCAAGGACCTTAACTTCAGGAAGTGTGAGAGGAGAGTTTGTTGTAGCTTCTTCATCTAGGCCAAAATCCAAACAGTATGGGATGAATTGTAAATTTTGCAAGAAGATTGGGCATACCGAAGATCATTGTTGGAGTAAACAAGGTAAGTGTATTAAGTGTGGAGAAATGGGACACTTTAGGAGGAATTGTCCAAAGTTTCTTCAGGGACGAGTTTCAAGCAGCGTCAGCCGGGTGGACGTCAAAGAGGTGGTACCAAAAGAGATAGCGAAGGAGAACCGAAAGAGAAGGTCTATGGTCGAGTACATGTTTCGAACCTAGGAGAGATAGTTTCCTCAGAGGTTACTAAAGGTATATTCCCTGTCTCAGAATTAGGGGTCATATTTTATGGATCCTGTTGCATATCATTTATGCTTGGCATCACATTTTGCTTATATGTGACATATATTGTTTGAGATGTTGTTTTATTGTTAGAGGATTCTGCTCTTATGAGAGGATACCTCGAACCTCCCTTGATTTACCACGATAGTGATGTGGTCATGACTGAGTATGTATTGCCGCTTGATTTGGTATGATTACCAATTTGTAAAAAGGAGATATACTTGACCTGGAGGGTTAAGTAGTTGTTATGCATTGGTAGACTATCATAAGAAATGAGTCTTCTTTTCTATACCCAATTTGATTATATTGGTATTTGATATAGATAAACCTTTATATGGTATTCTTGTTATATATGCGCGTAAGCCAGAAGAATGTTGGTTAAAAAGTGTAAAAGGTATTTGGTTGGTGTTAGACTTGCATAAGAAGTCTTTCCGGAAAATTTTCGTGCTAGTTGTGAGTAGATGGTAATTGTATTTTCATCAAGGTATCGTATGTGTTTATTCTAAGTATGATAAGCAGAATTTTTAAGCCTTATTTTGATGGCTTTATGGTAATTAGAATTGAGGGTCTCTTGTTAATTAAAGTTCCGAGAGGATCAGGAAAATCATTGGAGGATAGGGTTAAGAATCCTTGGTGAGAAGTACTTGTATGCAAAGTTTAGCTAGTGTGATGTGGCTCGAGAAGTTTTCAAAATTTTGGGTTCTATAGTCTTAACCGTGAATGTTACCATGGATCTTGTGAGGATTAAGTCAGTGATCTTTAAGTTGGCAAGTGTTACCTAAGAAATTTAAGGAATTCTTAAGAATTGTAGAGTCGTTGCTTTAGTTGACTCTAAAGGACGTATAAATGGTGTAGGATGTAATAAGGATGAATCATGTGGTTAGTAATGGAGAATAAGTTAGCTTTGAACCCGATCCTTACCTTACCTAGTGGATGTGAGGATCTTGTGAAGTTTTAAGTATGTATTACCGGAAGATCAGGGTGTTGTGTTATACAAAATGGGAAGGTGATAGCGTATGTTCCGGGGAAGCTAACTTAGGTAAAGCGGAATTTTCTTATCATTTATCGAGAGTGGTTACAATTGTTTGTGTGGTTTAAGTGGAATCTTATCTTTTGAAGCTCCCTTCCGGGGTTAGTTACCGACCCTAAGAGTTGAAAGATTTAGTTAGTCGAAAGGAAGAGATTTGAAGACTACCCAAATTCTGGAAGAATAGGTTATGTTTGTGTGACAGATTTCCCTTCAACTTGAGAAGTTTAATTAACCTTAGCGAGTTTGCGTAAATAGCAGGTATCATTCTAGCTTTGAGATAAAATCGTATGAGGCGTAGTTCAGTGAGATATTATCGATCTCCAATTTATTGGGATGGAATTAGTAAAGTTAGGCCTAAGGTAATTTAGCGCCAAAGTTTGTTAACCCAATTGAAGTTCTAGAAAAGATTCACGATTTGACTTATAGACCGACTTGGATCAACTTATAGAATATTTGAAGTTTTAAATATAATATCGTGATATATTTGGTAACTTAAGTTGTAATACTTTTATTTAATGGTACTTTCTTGAGGTCGTGGAAATTCGGGTAGTAATAGTTGTATGGTATTCTTGGGGTGTTGCGTCGTAAAATCGTATTATTAATGAAATTAGAAATCTTGGGAAGAATCATAGAAGCGAAGAGACTAATTGGGAAGTGAAGTTCTAGAGTACTCGGGTTGTGAGAATGTATAGTAGAATCTTGCCCTTGAAAAGTCTAATTGAAAATATTAAGTTAGAATGTGTGAAAGGTAACCTTTGCTTTTTGAACCTTAGGGTAAGCGACAATCAAATTCGGGATGAATTTTCTTTAAGGGGGAGTGAGTGTAACGACCCCAACCCTAGGCACTAATTTTAAATAGTATATTATATGCTTTTAATATTCATGTTATCTTTATGTGTTCAATTATGTCTTTAAAATTCGTAATTTAAGATAATTTGGGTGGGAAGTAAAATTAGAATCTTTTATGAATTTATTAGACATTAAATAAGAACCTTGAAGAAATAATAAAAATGGAAATATGATAAATAGTGCAAGGAGGTTAATTGAGTAGGATGAATTATTGGAGTAAAGGTTAGTTAAATTTAAAGTGGAAGCCTTAGATAATTTTCCCATGGGGGGCCAAAGTCTTACTCCCTCCTAGGCTTGCCATGTGCCTCCCCCATTCTCCCTCCATATCCGGCCCCCTCTCCATCATCCTCCTCTTTACTCCCTTCCTCCTCCTTCATTCATTCACCACTTCCTTCTTAGAGAAAAACCTAGAGAAGCTCCATGGAAGCCCCTTCCTCCAAGCTTTGAATGCCAAGCTACTTCTCCTCCAAATTCAAATCTAAGGGCATTTTTGAAGTGGAATCACCTAGGAGAATTCATCAAGCTAGAAAGATCAACCTTCCCTTTTCAAAACCCTAAGGTGAGTTATTATGACTTTCCCTTCATTAATGTTCATGAACTATGTTGTTGTTGTTGTTGTTGTTATAATGTTTTTGATGATTGGAAACCTTCTTGGAGCTTGGGAAAATGGGTTAATGTTAGAGAATGATGTCTTGGTTCATAGTAGCTGATCAAGGGTATAAGAAAATGTGTTTGGTTGGATTAAGAGAGTTTAACTTGAAATATGTTAATGAAATGGGTTGGAATTCTTGTGGTGAGTAATCTAAATCTATATTACTTGGGTTTGGGTGATTTGAGATGAGATATGTAAAGTTAGAAAAACCTTTGGTGTTCATATGATTAAAGGAAATTTAAAGGGAAAGAAACTAGGTAAAAAGGGATTGGAATTTCAAAGATGGCTGGTTTTGGTCATGGGCGGTCGCCCATGGGGGCTTGAGCGGCCGCCCATGTAGGCAGACACTTGGTTTCCCTTTTGAACACTCTTGGGCGGTCGCCCAAGTGACATGGGCGGTCGCCCATGTCACCAGACTTTCCCCAGTTTCCTCTTTTGCTGATTTTTTCCAATAAACCTCGTGGTATGACTTCCACCCATTATAAATTAGTAGAACCTAATCAACCCGGATACGAATTGATCCTCTTTAACCTAGGTTAGAGTAGGATACCTTGGCTTGACCATGACCTTTTAATTGGTCAAAATGGAATTGTAGGAGTAGTCAAATATTGTTCGGAAAGTGGTCCAAACTTGGGAAGTAGGTCTTGCACTTTTAATAAGATTTATTCAAGGTTGAGTAATGACTTCGTAGGATTGGTTTATGATACTCGGTGACCTTACTTGCCCATACTCTGGGTAGTTAGCTTGAATCATGTTTAAAACCATAGGCCACACTATTGTGTTAATGTATATGTATCACTGTAGCATGATTATCCCAATTGTGGATTATTTGGTATATGGTTGTGTCGTTTTCCCGTTGTGGATTATCTGGTTTGTTGCTAGTATTGTATCCCGGTTGAGGACTATCTGGCTCGTTGATTTTATTGTATTCCGGTGTGGATTATGTGGTTATATTGTTACCTTAAATTGAGTTCATATGCATTGATGGGTTATGCATTGTGTATTACATGAATTGTTGTACTATGGTTCTGTTTAGCATGAGTATACATTACCATGTTGTTATATTGTTATCCCGTTTTGTGGATTATCTCAAGTATCTATTATGTGCTTGAGCGTGTTTATGTTCGGGTGGGTATGATGGATTTCAATCAATTATTGATTTGTTCAATAAGTGATTGAAGGTTCGTCATACGGTGACCCTTCCCCACTCTGTGGCCACGGAGTGGGGCCGTGCTAACGATCGTACTGACCCAAAAGGCTTTACTGCACTGTTGCGATCGTTGTAAGGAGGACGATATTATTGTTGGATACTCTAATATAGGTATCCTTTCTTATATGGATCTCTGGGGTATGAGTCCTATAAGAGGTGAATGTGCTGGAGGCAATTCACCAAAGAGTGGAGTTTTACTCCCACGTTGTACGACTTATTGTTCAGACGGGAAAGGTAAAATGAGGTAACGAAAGGTGTTTACCGCTTTCATAATGTGTTATGTGCTACCATGCTATGTGTTGCACTTTGTTTGGCATATTGCTGCATATCATAATAGCTCATTGAGATTTATTCTCACCCCTCTCCCTTTACTGTTTTAGATTCCGAGACAGGTGACCCGAACCCGTGAGGCCGGGGATTTCATTGTGGACTTTTGCTTTTGGGGCTTGACAAGTTAAGTATAGGATTCGGTTGTTAGGAGTATTTATTAAGTATTCTTCTTTTGTGGAAATCCATTCCAAAAATCAATTAAGTTTTAACCCAGTCACAGAAATGCTTGTAAACCTTCTATCAGGCACCCTAGGTTCCATTCCAGGAGGGATTACCCTTTGCATCACTCCAGGAGGTGGTTGAGACAAGGAACCAGAAGAGAGCACATTACCAGCTGATGCAGAAGATTGAACAGGCTGAGACATGGTATCTAGAGGTCCACTTTCCTCCTCTTCTTCGACCAAATCAATTATTCCTTCAATTTTCTTGAATTGAAACCTACTTCTTAGTCTAGCAGACCTTGGCAACCTTATCAGTTTTGGCTTTTCTGGATCTGGTTGTTGTTGCTTAGGTTTTCCTTTGGGTTTAGAAACCTAAATGAAAAAACACATTCATTTTAAATCAAAAAACAAGTTAAATAAGAAATCAAGGAGATTCCATTTCTTTTTAAATTATAAGTTGCATTTACCTTTGAATCTGGAATTGATCTAGGTTTTACAAATGGTTTTGGTGGTAGTGGTGGTGGTGATCTTCTCAGTGGTGGCTGTGGTGGTGATCTTCTCAGTGGTGGCTGTGGTGGTGATCTTCTCAGTGATGATTGTGGTGGTGGTTGTGTTCTTGGTGATCTTCTCAGTGATGTTGTTTGAAGTGGTGGTGGTGTTTGAAGTGGTTGTGGTGGTGGGGGTGGTGTTTGAAGTGGTGGGGGTGTTGTTTGAAGTGGTTGTGGTGTTGTTTGAAGTGGTGGTGGTGTTTGAAGTGGTGGTGGTGTTGGTGGTGTTGTTTGAAGTGGTGGTGGTGTTGACATTTCTGCTGTTTGTTGGCTTGTTGATGGGACTGTGTCTCCCATTCTTTTTCTTTTCCTTGGCTCCTTTGATTTAGAAGCCTAAAACATTAACATCCTTAAGTTAAACATAGTTTGTAAACTTAACAAAAAAACCAAAATAATTGACACACAATTAACCTGTTGGGTACTTGTGCCTGCTTTTGAGATTCCAAAGTCTCCATCCCCTGCTCTCACATTGCTTTCCACCTACCATTGACCAAAAAATGAATGTAAGAATTTAATGCTTAGAACTTACAACTTTTATTTAAAGTTAGGTACTCACATTGGTTGTTGGTTTTGAAGGACATTTTTTCTTGTTGTGTCCTGACACCTTGCATATACTGCATTTAACAGTCCTAAGGTAAGTATTCCTCTGTAGTTTCTGAGTTTGTTGATCAAACACCTCATCTACATTTGGTTCTCCCCCTCCCTCTTGGTTTGCAGCCCCTTGTACTCCAGGTAATGCTCCTTCTTCACCACCTTGTCCATGTGGTAAACCTTGGTTAGTCCTCTTTCTTAATTTCTTTGGTCTTCCAGGTTGTGTTCTTTTGCTCTTTGGGGGGTGGACAGGATCCAATCCCGTAAGTCCCCACATGTCAGGACCATCCATAGGATTGATGAGGAATGAATAAACTTTGTTATATGTGACAACACTGTAACAAGGATCAACATAATCCTCTGCTTCTAAGCCTTTAGTTAACATACATGAGATTGCATGATTACAAGGTATGCCACATAATTCCCATTTTCTGCATGTACATGTCCTGTCATTTAGATTCACTGAGTACTGACTATGAACTGTGCTAACTTGAAATTTCCCACCACCTGCAGATATTGGAATGCAATCAGCAACAAATTGTTTCCTCTTCTGAAGTTCCTTGTGTATCTTGGGACACAACCTCAACCTAGACCACTTTTTAATGGCAATTTCCCTATTCTCATCAAGCCTTGCCATGATCATGTTTCTGATTGTCTCTAGGCATGCAAGTATAGGTTTATCCCTAGCATCCAAAATGAAACTGTTGAAACTTTCAGCTAAGTTATTCAGAAGAATATCACACTTTGTCTCAGTTCTGAAATGAGCCCTAGACCAGTGTTGTGGAGGTTTATCTGAGAACCAATCAAAACACTCTTGGTTATATGCTTTAATATCCTCCATACATGCCTTATACCTACTTTCAGTAGTTGCACATGCTGCACTCCATAGCTGATCTCTGTAAATCAATCCTCTAAATCCAACTGATCTCATATTAGCTAACATATGCATTACACAAAATCTGTGTTCAGCATTAGGCAAAAAAGAAGCAATGGCATCAATCAAACCCTTTTGTTTATCAGACATTATAACATACTTGCTGTCATCAACAATTTCCAAGTCATTCACGATTAACTCAACAAACCAATTCCATGTCTCCTTTGTTTCAGCCTCCACAATTGCATAACAAACTGGAAACCAGTTATTATTTGGATCAATACCACATGCTGCTAATAACTGACCACCATATTCCCCTTTTAGAAAACAACCATCTAAACAAATGACTTTCCTACACAACTTAAAACCCTCTTTCAAACCTCTTAGACAAACATAGAATCTCTGAAATATTGATTTACCATCCATCATATTGTCCTCAACTGTCATGTACACAGAACTTCCAGGATTTCTTAACCTCGCCTCCTTCGCATAATCCCACAATTTGAAGTACTGATCTTTCACACTACCTTCAATCAATTGAAATGTTTTTTTCCTTGTTCTGTATGCTTGTTGCATAGTAATGTCTGACTTGTACTTGTTCATAACAACTTTCTTAAAAGCATTTGCAGAGATCCGTGGGTTTGATCTCCAATCATTGACATGCTCTTTTGCCAACCACGTAGGCTTCAAGTGTCCACTCTTGAACCGATTTGGACAGTGTGGCAAGTGTCGAGAGTTTTAATCACCAGATTTGTATCTCCTTGACATGTTGAAGCAAACAACAACCATGGACAAGTGTCCTTACATTTGGCCCTAACTCTTTGTTTCACTTGCTTCACAAATATGATAGGCCTATGCTCTGAAATTGCATGCTTTCTTATAGCATCAACCAAGACTTTATGATCAAGAACCGCATCCCCAGTTCAAAGACAGGTTTATCCATATCCACTTTTGGATTGAACACTCTACCCCTACCCCTATCATCATCACTTGCATAATCTTTCAAGCCATCGTCAGCATCATACTCAATTTCCACATTTCTACCCTTTACACCAGCCCCATATGACCATATCAACTATTTTTCCAAGATCCCTACCCGTAGAGGTCACTTTAGATCCTCCAAATTCATCACCATTAACCTCAACCTCAACTTCCATGTCATCCTCTCTACCCTCATACTCACTATCATGTAAAGATTCATGTTCAGAATCCTCCAATAATCTTTGTAAATCACCAACCACATCAACATCAGTCATTCCCTCACATCTCCCATCTATTTCCACATACAGTTCAACAACCCTCTTCTTCTTAGACATAAACATTGCAATATCCAATTTTGCATCATTATCATTTTTAATTAACCTTAGTTCTAGATTTACCATTGTATCAACCGTAAATCCCCAACCTTTTGGTACAAAGTATAATTATCTCGATTCCACACCACCTCTTTAATGCCTAACTTAAGTTCAAGCATTGACACACAATCAACCTCAAAATAGTCAAACCAAGTGACATTTCCTCCATTGTATGTACTCATACCCATATTGCCTGTAGTAAAGTAGCCCCCATGATGAAGCTTTATAGAAAATTGTTCTTCAGACTCTACAAATATGAAAATTGAAGAAAAGAAAAGCATAAAAAGGTGTAATAGGTTGAATTTATACATATTTAATGGACAATAGTTAAAAAAAAAAGTATATTCAAACTAACATGGGACCACTTCATGAAAAACAACAAAGGACTACATTTTTTAACACAAAATCGAATAAAAAATCACAGAGCATATTTGGGACCACTTCGTGCCCTAATTTTTCCATTAAAAATTACCGTAATTTGGTGTGGATGGATAGAGGCAACCCTTCTTCTTTCGCTTACACCAAGTCATTTTTCTTCACTGAAATCACCAATCGATTCTATGAAATCGATTCTTCAAGCAAGGAAACCTAGGTTGCCGTTGTCTTCTTCAATTGATTCTCCCTCCATGGTCGACGTTAAACAGCTTATTTAATTCAGTCAATTGCGAAATCACCAAATTACCCTCACAAAATGTCACGTGCAACGCACAGGATCAGTTAACGGGGCTTTTGGACGGAAAACGTCAAAAAGCCCCAATTTGATAAAAATTGTAAATTAAGGCCCTAAATTGATAGTTTTTGGACTTCGGGCCCCAATGTGGTAATGCCCCTATACTACAGGCCCTAAATTGTCATTAACCCATAAATATATTAATCGTTCTCAACATTCTTTTGACATTGTAGGAACAAATAATGTAACAGTAGCAAATAATACAACATTTTTATCTCCTACTGTGAATTTAGGTAATGATTTTTTTTAATTGTTTAACATTCGATATTTTTAAATAAAACTATTTATTATTACAAATTATTATTCAATAGTTTATGATAAAATATTTCATTAATACTAAGTCATATATTCCATTTGTATACAGAATCCGCGTTAATAAATAATTCTCGCATGCATGCGACAACAAGTAAGTCGTTAATAAATCAGAAGGAAAAATCCAAGAAAGCGCGCGTCGGTAGAAAGCAAAAAGATTCGGACGAACAATATAATACATGTGTTTATTATTATTTTTTTCTCAAGTACATATTATATTATTATTTTCTCTGTATAGCCAATGAATTAATAACATAATTTAAATATTTATCAATATATTGTAGTTTATGGGAATATAGGCGATCCGGAGTACGAATGTGCGAAATGTGGTGCGATGTTCTGGTATGATGAAAGGTTAAAAAGTACGCAAGCATCAACACAAAATTCCCTAACCTTTTCATTATGCTGCATGAATGGAAAAGTTCAGATTGACCCATTAGTCCAGCCACCTAAGTTATTGAGTGATCTCTTAGAGAACAAGCATGAAAAGAGTAAAAATTATAAAGACAATATTCGAGCGTACAATTCTATGTTCGCATTCACTTCAATGACCGGTGCAGTTGACCATGGCATAAACAATGGTCGTGGTCCTTATTCGTTTAAATTGAAAGGAAAGAATGATCATATGATAGGTTCTTTATTGCCTAATGACGGCCATCCCCCCCGTTTTTCTCAGCTTTATATCTATGACACGGATAATGAAGTTAAAAATAGAATTAATGCTTTCAGGTACGTTTTTATTTAATTATTCGAGAATTATAATGTATATTACATATATTGTATGACTGTCTTCTATTTATATGTCTGATTCTTTCACACAAGCAGGAAAGATAAAGATAAGCCTTCTCCATTCGATGAGTTAATTGTTGCTGATTTGAAAAATATGATAGATGTGCATAACCCTTATGCGCACGCATGTAATGGCCAGAGCACATATTGGAATGAAGAAAGATATTAAATTTAGGCTTATAGGAAAGCGGGGTAGAGATGGAAAATCGTTTAATATGCCGACAAATCGTGAGGTCGCTGCTATAATTGAAGGTGATATTGATGATTCGGGTGATGTCAGGGACATTGTTATTGAAAAGCAGAATGGGATCTGAAACATATTCATGAATTTGATAAATCTTACCTTCCTCTACATTATTCTCTATTATTTGTATATGGTGAAGATGGATATTTCACAGACATTCCGAGAAATAAACCTCCCGGGGCAAAGAGATCAAGTTTGTCAATAAAAGAGTTTTTATCATTTCGACTTCAGGAGAGGATAAGAGAAGGATCATAGCTTATGAGAAGCGGTCGGTTGCTGCAGCAATTTATGGTTGATGCATATGTTATGATGGATACACAGAGGCTTCAATGGATACATTATAATCAGCCTACTCTTCGGATGGAAACTTATAAAAATCATTTGATGCATCGGTAAGGGGAGATACCGCGAAGCATCTGAGAGACGAGTTATATTGCCATCCTCTTATACCGGCGGGCAGCGGTGGATGACTCAAAATTACTGTGATTCTCTCCCTATATGTAAAATGGACCGGGTATCCGTCACTTTTCATAACATTTACGTGTAATCCTAAATGGCCTAGAGATTACGAGATTCTGTAAAAAATATGGCATTAGGCCTGATGATAGGCCTGATGTATTAAACAGGGTATTTAGAATGAAGCTTAATCAGATGATTGCAGATTTCAAGGAAGGCAAAGTATTTGGCACCCCAAAAGCAAGTAAGTAAATCTTTAAATATTATTTGTTTTCCTCTTATTGTTTTGTCATTTATATTTTTTTATTAGCATGTTCCTCTTATTTTGTTAATTGATTCATGCAGTTATATACACGGTGGAGTTTCAGAAGAGGGGTCTTCCGCATGCTCATATTCTTCTTTTTCTTAACCGCCATGATCAGGGTCATAATCCTGAAGATATTGACAAGTGGATTATTGCTGAGATTCCTGACAAGGAGAAATATCCTAGATTATACGAGGCAGTTGCTGAATATATATTGCATGGACCATGTGGTGCTGCTAATCCTAAATCTCCGTGTATGGATCACAACAGGTGCTCAAAAAAATTCCCTAAATCATTCAATGATCGCACTCGTGTAGACGAGAATGGGTATCATGTATATAGGCGAAGAGACACGGGTTTCATAATTGATAAGGGTGGAATTGCTCTCGACAATTGTTCAGTTGTCCCATTCAATCCATATCTTTTGCTAAAGTACGAAGCTCACATAAATGTCGAGTACTGCAATCAGAGCAAGGCAATCAAGTATTTGTTCAAGTATATAAACAAGGGAACCGACAGGATATGCCTTGCAATCGAAAATGATGAGGTGAAAAGGCAAATTGATTGTCGATATGTCTTTGCGTGTGAAGCTATGTGGAGGATTTTCGGATTCGACATACATTATCGGACCCCTCCTGTTGAGCGCTTGGCTTTTCACTTGGAGGGTGACCATAGTATCCTCTTCAAGGACGGAGACTTTATTCCTGATGTTTTGGATAAAGCGACAATTAAAGAATCTCAATTTATGAAGTGGATGGAGTATAACAGTATTCATTCAGAGGCTCGAAAATATAAATACTGTGAATTTCCTCATCATTTCGTATGGGATAAAACTAAACGTGAATGGCGTCCGAGGAAAGATAAACGTTTTGCAGTGGGGCGTATTTATCATGTTCCAATGAATTGCGGGGAATTGTATTACCTCAGGATAATGTTGAATCATGTAGCAAGTCCCATGGAATTCAAGGATTTGAGAACTGTAAATCGCGTTGTTCATACCGATTTCAAATCTGCATGTTACGCTCTGGGATTATTAGATGATGACAAGGAATATGTTGATGGAATTATAGAAGCGAGTCATTGGAGGTTGGACGATAGTTTGAGAAGACTATTTTCTATGTTGCTACTATCTAATAGTATGTCGAATTCGGGAGAGGTATGGGAGAAGACTTGGCGCTTATTATCTGATGATATAGAGTACAAGTATCGGAGGATGCACGATAATCCGGGTATTCCGTCCCATGTTTACATATTTGTTTTACAATAAATATCAATTATGATTTTATTTCTACTTTACAGTTATACAATATGATTCTATATATTTATCTATATTAATATATTTATTTTGTTTTTTATAATTTCAGGTTTGAAATTAATTAATGAACAGTGTCCGTAATCTTGCTTTGGCGGAAATTGAGAAGTTACTGATCGAGAATTGCAACAGTCTCCATAAATTTAAAGACATGCCTAAACCGGTGGGCAATGTCATTGGTGATGCGATAAATAAGCTCATTCTAGATGAGACATCTTATGACATTGATGAGATGAAAGTTGAGCACTTCAGATTACATCCTCGCCAATGTACCGAGCAAAAGAGTGTTTATGATAAGATTATGTCGGCTGTTGATCGAGGAAACGGTGGTGTGTTTTTCCTCTATGGTTATGGTGGTACGGGAAAGACCTTCTTATGGAAAACACTGTGTTCTGCATTAAGGAGCAGGAGAGATATTGTTCTTCATGTTGCTTCCAGTGGCATAGCTTCATTGCTCCTTCCGAAAGGTAGGACCGCGCATTCTAGGTTCGGTATTCCGATACAGTAAACGAGAGCTCAACTTGCGTAAACTAAAGCTCGGGTACGGATGAGGCAAAGACTTCTACAAAAACCAAACTAATTATATGGGACGGAGCTCCAATGGATCATAAACATTGTTTTGAGGCTCTCGATCGTAGCCTCCGAGATATTATTCGTACACCCGAGGGGAGATATTCCAATAAACCATTTGGTGATTTAGTTATTGTATTCGGTGGTGACTTGCATGATTTTACCCGTTGTTCCTAAAGGGAGTAGGCATGATACTGGGCATGCTGCACTCTGTTCATCCAAAATATGGAATGAATGTGAGGTTCTCAGATTGACGCATAATATGAGATTGCAGGTAATTCGTAAATAGCCTTTATTCATTTACTTAAATATTTTTATTTCAATTTAAGTAATTTGTATATATTTAACTTAATGTAGGGTGATTCTACTTCTCATAATTCCGAAGAGATAAGAGATTTCACTCAGTGGCTCTTGAGTGTCGGAGATGGGATTGCCGGTGGAGATAATGATGGGGAAATTGACATTAACCTTCCTGACGATATATTGATTCGAGAGGCTTCGCATCCTATTGCAAAAATAGTCGAATCTATATATCCTGACTTATTGCAAAATAAGGATGTCGAAGGATTCTTCCAGACTAGAGCTGTGCTTGCTCCAACAAATGAGATTGTCGATAACATAAATGATTATGTCATGTCACTCTTTCCGGGAGACGAAGTTGAATATATGAGTTCTGATGCCATTTGTAAGGATGAGGATGATGAAAATGGTGCTGAAGATATATTCTCACCTGAATTTCTAAACACTATCAAGTGTTTTGGATTGGCAAATCACATTATTAAGTCAAGGTTGGGTGCATAGTAATGCTTTTGAGAAATCTTGATCAAGTTTGTTGAATTGTGTAACGGCACGGAATGATTGTCACTCAATTAGGTAAATACAGTAATTTTTTATTTTTTATATACATATAATTTAATACTTAATTTTGTTACATATATGTAGGTAAGCACGTAGTCGAAGCCAAGATGCTTTCGTGAAAGAATGCTGGCATGAAGATGCTTATTCCTAGAATGATAATGTCTCCGTCAGATGTGACAAAATTTCCGATTAGATTCCAAAGAAGGCAATTTCCACTTACCGTTTCTTTTGCTATGACAATCAACAAGAGTCAGGGACAATCTCTTTTCCATGTAGGACTATATCTTTCACACCCTGTTTTCAGTCACGTACAACTTTATGTAGCATTTTCCAGAGTAACCAGCAAGAGAGGACTTAAAGTTATTATTTGTGATTCAGATGCTCAAACATATGACAAGACGCTGAATGTAGTCTACAAGGAAGTTTTCGATAGACTCTGAGAATTTATGTCGCACAATTTGTGGTTAAACAAAAGTATTGCAATTTCTTATTATTTTCTTTGTTTTTATTTTGTTTTTCTTTAAATATATAGGAGATGAAAGAGATTATGTTGACACTTAGGCACACACTATTAAACTCACGCTATTGTAACCATATCTCTTCATCTTCCAAAGTTGTAACACTAAAATCTTAATAATGTTTTTTGGTTAGGCAGGGACCTAACATCCCGTGGTTTTGTGCCGGCGAGATAGTTGTCTCAAGGGTTTTCCACGTTACATCATGTGTCAACATCTTTTTTCTGTATTAATTATACTCCTAATATCCGCTACATTGATTATCAATTTCGATTTATATTGTTACTTAAAAATCAATTAAAACACATAAATAATTATTTACTTAATCAAAAAAAAAATGATTCACCGTCGGGTACCGACGGGTTACTGACTAGTTCTTTTTTAAAAAAAAAATTCTTGAAATGTTGGATTCCTTCAAATAAAGGAATTTATCATTCCATCATAAAATTGATGGAATATTGAATTCCTTTGGCAATGAAAAAAAAAATTACCAAAATATCCCCAAGCCCTATCCACCCCTACCCCTTACCTAGCCCCTACCCAGCTCCTACCCCCCACCCCTCCCCACCCCACCCCCACCCCCACACCCCCACAAATTTTTTTTTATTATTTTTTTTCTGCCTACCCTCCCCCCATCCAGCCCTCCCCCCCCCCCCCACGAATTTTTTTTTTCTGCCTACCCCCCATCCAGCCCTGTCTACCCCCCCACCCCCACGAATTTTTATTTTTTTTTCTGCCTACCCCCCACATCCAACCCTGCCTACCCCCCCACCCCACCCCCCACGAATTTTTTATGCCTACCCCCCCCCATCCACCCGCCACCCCCACCCCCCACGAATTTTTAATTTTTTTCCGCCTACCCCCATCCTGCTCGCCTACCTACTACCTCCCCACCCCCTCCCAAAAAAAAAATTAAAGGGTAAATTGATCATTTTATATGCTTTCAGTCCATTCCTATAATTTGTATTTTCAAATCAAACATGATTTGTCAAGGAATTGAATGACAATTCCATTTCATTCTGTGCCAACCAAACGGAGGGGGTTGACCAGTTTTTTTCCATTCCAATTCCTTAAGGAATTCAATTCCATTGACAATTCCATTCCTTAACTTTTTTTCCACCGAACCAAACGCCACCTAAGGGTCCGCTCCCGAGTTTTGCAGGGGGAGGACGGGAGGGGAAGGGAAGGGAGGGGAAGTGAAAGGAGGGGGAGGAAATGGCGGCAACATTTCCTTTCCTCCCAATCCGCCCACTCACGAGAGGATTGAAATGAAAGGAAATGAGGCCTCCATTTCCTTCCATTTCCTCGCTCAAAAAAACTCAGGAGCACGTCATGGGAGGAAATGAGCTCCCATTTCCTCCCTTTTCCTTCCCTTCACCTCCATTTTTAGACTCGGGAGCGGACCCTAAACCCCGGGCGCCGCGCCTTTGTATATTTATGGTCTAAATTTTTTGTGTTTTTTTTTTCCAGTAGCCCACTGGTAAAAATCAAATTCAGTTAACAACATCCATCCGAGAAAAAGAAAAAAAAAAGAATATTAATATAATATAATATAATTTTTTAAAAAATATGGATAATGCTTTTACAAAAGAATCTATAACTATATAATGAGCCAAGTGCAACACCAGATTTCCCGCCTAAAGAAGATTCGGGACAGAAAACAGTCCAGGTACACCCATCAAATTATTTTCCGAGATAACCCCTCTGATTTTTATGAAATTCCAAACTACTCCAAAAAGTTAAAAAGTATATCAGATTTTTTAGATTCCCTAATTAATAACTGGAACATAATCTCTTCGCTATTATGATTCTACTTTTTTTCAAGAAGTAATAATTACTACACAAGTAAAATTATTACAGTTTAAAAAAGAGAATACAATTAATTATTTGAAAAAAAAATAATAAATCTAATTATTACCTCCTGATTTACTATTTACAAGCCAACTTAAATTAAATACAAATAATATAATACAAAAGTTCTTTTTTTTTTTTTTTACATATAATCATCTTTAAAATGAATATAAGTTAAGAAAATTTGAACAGTCCTGAGGTATATGAACAGTCACTAATTTGGTTGTTTAAAAGTGGCATTTTTCTTCATTGTGCAAGGTTTACTCATCCTCTTTTCACCCAGCTTTATTTTCATCGGATATGGTTGTCCCAAGCCTAATCTCCCTCTTCAATGAACTCAAGAAAGGTAGGTCAAATTGGTATGCGAATGTTCGCATTGCCCGAAAATGGAAGATTACATTAGAGAACACCATGAAGCTGCCTGCAAGTATTGAATTAATGTTGGTCGATAAAAAGGTATATGTAATTTTTTTTCCCATTTTTTAATTTTTTAATTCTGCATTTCTTATTTTTTTTCTGTTTTCTTTCTCATACTATTCAACTCATTTATAACATAATTAGACATACGAAAAGGTTGAACATATTGATATAAAGTTGTTCAACATCTACACATACGAAAAGTTTATTTAAGGTTATAATGTGTTAGATATCACTGACTTCCAATCATTCTATCACTATATTACATTTACCCTCTCTCTCTCATTTGTGTATGATGGAAAGTTTTTGAAAGCCAAAAAATTTAGTCTTTGTCGAAGTTGGTTTTTATTTATTCGAATTTGTTCACTTTCAAAGACTTACGCACTTCTCTTTTAGTTTGTGCGTGTTTGTAGTTTACATTACTTTCAATCAGTGTTCTAAAAAGCGGCCTAGGCGGCCGGCCGCCTAGACGTTAGGCGGTGGTCGGGCGCCACGATTTACGTCAAAGCGGGGAGATTAGGCGTTGGGTGGGCTGGGCGAAGAAGCTAGGCGGGTTGGGCGGACTGGACGGGTTTGGGCATTTAAGCTGAATGGAATGGGCTTTGAGTGTGGGCTTTGGGTTTGGGCCTTGGGGTGAAGCATCACATGGGTTTGGGCATTTAAGCTGAATTGAATTTGAGCATTTAAGCTGAGTGTAATGGGCTTTTGAGGGTGGGGTTTGGGTTTGGGCCTTGGGGTGAAGTCTCAACTTATGTGTTACAAAACATGAGTGACACTATTTTATATATATATATATATATATATATATATATATATATATATATATATATATATATATATATATATATATATATAATATTATTTATTAAAATGTTAGGATTGCAAAATTGGATTAGATTTTTATTTTGCATAAAAAATATTATTTATTTTTGACAAATAATAAAAATAAGTTGCACTGTTTTTTGGATATATATATATAAATTAATGAAATATATTTTAAATTTGTCTAATTTCTCGGCCCCGCCTAGGTCCCTAGGCGCTAGGTCCGACTCCGCCGCCTAGCGCTTTTTAGAACATTGCTTTCAATTATAGAGTAGAATGTGGAAATAAATTTATTTATAAAAATTGCACGTAGATTAATATTAATGGGAAAAAGCGATTGAAGATGGACATCACAGATGAGCAAGGCAATCTTCACATAGCTTTTATTTGTAATTCTTTTCGACTTGCTTCTGGGAAACCAATAACCTTAGATATTGAAATAATTAAAGTGCATGATTACATTCAAAATAAAAATGTATTTTTAGTGGGACGGAAGGAGTATAGTTGTATTTTTAAGTATGAATTAAAAAAGAAAAGGTAAAAAAGTCGGGGGGGGGGTGTGTGGCCCCTGCTTGCCACTTCTAGCTCCGCCTATGATTCCTAGGTTTCTGCTAAGAGCAACAATGGGTACAGTTTACGGTTTGCTTTCTAATATTTGTGCCTAAGATATTTTACGAGCATATCTTTCAAGGTTGATAAGCAGAACTTGAACTGAAATAGGTTAAAGGGTATGAATTTTTTTTACAAATAGAGACAATCTCTAGCTTTCAAAATGTAATGGTTGGTAATTATTGTATTTGGGAGATTCTTCACTATTTATTTTGTAACGACCCTAACCCTAGGCACCTATTTTAGTATCATATTATATACCTTTTATATTAATTGTCGACTTTAGGTGCTTTTAATATTATTGTTAATATTATGTGTTCATTCTATATCCTTGATTTCTTATATTAGGATGAGATAATTGGGAAATTAAATAAAGCATCTTGGGAGAAGTATAATAATAGAAATGGATAAAATAAATAAAATGTGGGTAGTTAGGCTTTTTTGTGTGGAAATTGGAAAGCCTTTAATCATTTGGCATGGGGGGCCATTCCTTTCCCCTTAAATTCCTCACCCTTCCCCCTCATTAGTCAAAGATACTACCCTCCTCCCATACTTCCTCCATCCTCCACATTCTCCTTAATCATTTCTTCTTCATCCTCCTTCATTCCATCCATGGAATTACTTTGAAGGTCTCACCTCCAAGTTCCTAGAGCCTTCAATCCTTCTCCATTTTCCAATCAAATTGTACTTTTGTGCTTGGGGCAACTAGGGGAGTTTATCAAGCTAAGAAGATCCTCATTTCCATCCTAAAATTCTAAAGTAAGTTATTATGACTTCCTTCTAAATATTGCTCACTTTATGTGTTAATTAATCTCTTATTGAAAGAAGATGATTTTGGTATTTTGAATAATGTTATTTGAGTTGGAATTGATCTTAAGTTGTAAATTGGTGATCTAAGTTGAAAGAAGAGTGGTATAGAAAAATTGGGGATATTAATGGTATAAGAGTAAGTGTTTAATGTGGGTTTGGCCAATTTACTAGAGTTAGAAAGTGAATTATTAGGACCTTCCTCCTATTAAATGATCATGAATGATCTGATGTTAATGTTGTGGTTAAATGGTGGTTTGAAATGTTATGACACTCTCTTGGGTTGAGAAATGGAGTAATGACCTAGGATAAAGTTGTTGTTCATAGAAGTGATAAAGAAGGTAAGAGAATGGGTGGAATTAGATTAAGAAAATAAGTGTAAAATGTGATGGTTAAATGAGTAGGAAATCCAAGTGGGAGTAGCCTAGGTTAATGGTACTTTGGGGTTTAAATGGTTTGTAATGACATTAGGAAGGTTGACAAATAATCTTATGTTCACAATTTAGAGGAAGCCTAAGTTGGATTTTTGGGTTTTCTTGACTTAGTGATTTAAGGATGCTGTGATACCTGAATCTGGCCGTGGCACGAGTCGTGCCCCTTGGCACGAGTCGTGCCCATGGCCAACTTGTGGTAACGAGTCGTGCAAGGAGTGCCAAGTCGTTCTGATCAACATTGGGGAAAATTGGCACGAGTCGTGCCAAGTGAATGTCACGAGTCGTGCTGTCAAGGGACGCATGATTCTGAGAAGGGACAAAAGGGCACGAGTCGTGCCCTGGCCTGGTTACGTTGCACCAACTTTAGAGCTGTTTAAACCTAATTAAACTGGAACCAAAATGAAATCTCTTTAACTTAGACTAAAGTAGAATGCTTGGGCTACACAATGAAGTCTTATTTGGTCAAAATGGAATTGTGGAAGTAGTTTAAATATTGTTCGGGAAATGGTTGATAAGCTTGAATTGTAACTTCACCAAAGTGGTTCAAACTTGGGAAATAGATCTTGAACTTTTATTAAAGTTATCCGAGGTTGTGTAATGATTATGTAGGAATGGTTTATGATACATAGTAGCCTTACTTGCTCCCATACCCTTGGTGATTAATTTGAATAGAGTAGAAACTATAAGTTACACTATTACGTTAGTTGAGAACGTATATATATTACATTGTTGTACTGTATTCCCAGTGTGGATTATTTGGCATATTGTTATGTTGTATCCCAATTGTGGATTATCTGGCATGTTGATATTATTGTATCCCGAGTGGGGATTAATTGGTACATTGTTATGCTGCATCCCAAATGTGGATTATTTGATATATGGTATCCCAGTTGTGGATTACCTGGCATGTTGATTATATTGTATCCCGGTGTGGATTATGTGGTTATATGGATACCTTATTTGAATTTAGATTCGTTAATGGTATTATGCATAGTGTATTAAATGAATGTTGCACTATAGTATTGATTTAACATGAGTATACATTACCATGTTGTTCTTATCCCCTTTGTGGATTTTATTTCAAGTATCTATTATGTGCTTGAACGTGTTGATACTCGGGGGTATAATGGAATTCAATCAATTATGGATTTGTTCTATAAGTGATTGAAGGTTCATCATACCTGGAACCGTCCCCTCTGTGGCCACAGAGTGGGTGTGCTAGCGACTGTATTGAGCCAGAAGCCTTACAGACCGCTGCGATTTGGTGATTAGGTGGAATGCTCTGTATGAAGCCAAAAGCTTTCTGTAGCGGCGATATTATATGATACTCTGAATAAGGGTCATATAAGTATCCTATTTTCTTATATGGATCTCTGGGGTATGAGTCCTATAAGTGGTGAAGGTGCATGGGGGCAATTCACCAAAGAGCGGAGTTTTACTCCCATGTTGTACGACTTATTGTTCAGACGGGAAAGGTAAAATGAGGTAACGTAAGGTGTTTACTGCTTTCATAATGTGTTATGTGTTACAATGCTATGTGTTGCATATTGTTTGGCATCTTGATGCATTCATAATAGCTTATTGAGATTTATTCTCACCCCTTCCCTTTTACTGTTTTAGATTTTACTGAGACAGGTGACCTGAACCAGTGAGGCCGGGGATAAAATTGTGGACTGTTGCTTTTGGAACTTGTCAGGTTAAGTATAGGAGTTGGTTGTCTGGGAGTATTTATTAAGTATTACTCTTTTGAAAAGTTGGATATAAACTCTTTTGTAAACAAAGTTATTTTGGGGTTTACGATGTAAATTATTAGATTATGGTTTATCGAAGTCATTGTGGAATTTTCTCCAAGTGGAGATATTATCAGTTGATTTTAAATTGGAAGTTTGAGTAGTGGTTTTCTTTTAATGTGAAATAAAATTTTTTGAAAATCGAAGATGGGATTTCTTAGTTTGGGCTTCTCAAGCTCGGGACACGCGTTAGGTCCCGGGTTGGGGTGCTCACATATTTCCTTTTCAACTTATCAATTAATATATAATTTCGTAGAGAGTAACGAGAATGTACAAAATTGGTTAAAAGGTTGGTGGTCTCAACTCTCATCACAATGAAATAAGAAGTAACGAAGGCGCTACACTTTTCCCGTAAAAGTTTTTATTGAATTTTCTTTGAGGATTAATTATTATCTCTTCTCTTATTTTTTTCTGTTTTCTTTCTAGGGTACACGTATTCAAGCAACCATTTCCACCTCTTTAATGAGACAGACATTTTAGGGTGGTTTAAGCAAAATTAGTACACGTTTATTAGGAATAAAATTATTGAACGTTGTAATCTAAATTAGATCTACATATTTCTTTCAAAATGAACTATAATCAAAATGGAAATAGTGAGTTTATGTTAATGAAGTACCAGATTTGTGGCATTAAACTCATTTTGTTGTGTTTGAGGACCTTTTCTGACCATCGCCGTCTTTTTCCATTGTTACAAGTGATTACTCACTTTCTTTGCCACAAAAACACCGGAATTCGCAGAAAGAAAATAGCTTATATGATTGAAAATCGATTTGTGTGCTTAGTCTAGGGTATTTTTGTTTGGGTTTTGCCAATTTGGCTTCATAGATGTAGGTATAATGGTTTTTTTTTTCCTTCTCGAGGTTTCTAGGGTTTCAGGCTTAGCGGCGAAAGAGATTAGAAGATGGAGAGAAAATTGAGAGGGCATTATTTTATATTTATATTTAGTTTTTAGTGTTTTTTTTTTTTTTTTTTTTTTTTTTTAATTTGGGTCTGACTGAGTCCTAAAGATTTTAAAAATTATGATTAAATCTCATTGAATTCTTTTGGTTTCACTCTTGGGCCAAATTAATAGGCCCACATTGATACTCATTATCTAAATATTTATCTAAATATATAATGTAATAGTTGATTAATTAGTAGTTGTATTTTTTAAATGAATATGTAATTTAATATTTCATTGCTTATTTGGTATAGAAGTATAGGAGTTTATTGTCTCATTTAAGTATGTGTAATTTATTACAAGAATGTCGTTGACACCATCATTGTGAGCACCCCAACCCGGGTCCTAACACGTGTCCCGAGCTAAGAGAGCTCAAACTAAGAAAAATCCATCTAAATTTTTAAAACATTTATTTGTCTTTAAAGGAAAACCACTTTTCAAACTTCCAAATAAAAATCAATTGATAATATCCCTGCTTAAAGGAAATCCATTCCAGAAATGCTTGTAAACCTTCTCTATTGTACATGTGGTTGAATGGTCTTTTGGATAAACAATGTTAGGTTAAAACTTAATGGCCTTGTGTGGTCCATTCCTAGTGTTATGCCATATGGGCAGTTTCCTTTACTTTTGGATATGTTTTGTTCAAACTTAAATGTCTTTTTGTACCACAACTATTGATATATAACATATGACCTTGGAATCCTTTATTTTGTAGCTGTTGTGATTTACATGGGTATTTTTCTTCAGTCTTTCTTCATTCAATCACTCAACAGAATAAACATACAACCACAAGAACACAACAATAGTAGAGACAAGAACAATGTTTTACCAAACTCCAAACTTTCTTCATTCAATCAGTCAACAGATATTACAAAGACTACAACAACATATCTATTTCAAATCCAATATCACAAAAGCAAGTCCACAACAGCATACCTAATACAAATCCAATGTCACATAAGCAAATCCATCACCATTACAATTCTTTCGAACATAAGCATAGACTAACTAAACAAACAGAAGAAACATACAACCCAAGAAAACAACAATAGTAGCCACAAGAACTTTATTTGTCTTTTCAATCTTCCAATTTCCTCCTGCATTTTGTTTCTATTACGGATCAAACCAGGTATGACTGCCTTTGCTCTTCCACATATCTCTGGATCAACCCATGAAAAATACCCACAATTCCCCGAATAAAATTTGGACAAAATTTAGACCAAAAACAAATTAAACTTACAGAAAAAATTAGAAGTCAAAAATTACTTACAGATGGGCATTGTAGAAATCTTCTACTAGGATTCCTTTCGGTCCATGATGTCTGCAATCGTGCTACTTCACCGCATCTGCATCTTCGATTCTCAATGCTCATGATGAAAACCCCAAATTTTGCCCTAATTGTTGCAAGGAACCAGCGTCGCAAGGAAACCTAGGTTGCCGTTGTCTTCTTCAATTGATTCTCCTCCATGGTCGACGTTAAACACCTTATTTAATTCCGTCAATTGCGAAATCACCAAATTACCCTCACAAAATGTCACGTGCAACGCACAGGGTCAGTTAACGGTGCTTTTGGACGGAAAACGTCAAAAAGCCCCAATTTGATAAAAATTGTAAATTAAGGCCCTAAATTGATAGTTTTTGGACTTCGGGCCCCAATGTGGTAATGCCCCTATACTACAGGCCCTAAATTGTCATTAACCCTATATTTATTATAGCTCTTTAAAATATATAGTTGACTAATAAATCAAACATATACTCCCTCCGTCCCACGGTAATCTATAAAATTTCCATTTTGGGCGTCCCACAATAATCTATAACTTTCCCAAAATGGAAATGGGACCCACTACTCTCTACTCACAACACTTTTTAAATTTACTATTTTCTCCACTCATTCTCTTTCCTATTTTACTTTTACACTCACAACACATTACCTTTATCACTTTTTACCTTAATCTCCGTGCCGGGCCAAAAACTCTACATTATCATGGGACGGAGGGAGTAACTTACCAGATATAGGACTGTTTTTCATTAATTCAACTTCAATTGCATAACTGAATCCATCAACATCCAAATTTATCTTTGAAGATTCCAAAATAGAAGCAGCTACCTTTCTTGGTCTCCCGATTTTTCTTTTCTCACCGTCTTTTAACAAATTTGTCGTAATAGAATCCAAAGAAGAAGAAATAGTTTTTCTCGATCGTCCAATTTTTTTTGGCTCAAGGAGCGTGCCGTGGAAAGTGTTATGTACACTTGATGCTATGCTTGTAAATTTAGCTGAATAAGAAAAATAATTATTCTTTAATAAAATATTATTAAGAAATTAAAAATAAAAATAAAATAGGAAAATATTGTAAATTAACAAAGAAAATCATACATATAGATCCACGGTCGTGACTTGAATTAGGAGTAAAATTTTCATTTGTATGGTTCACACAAATACCTGTATATCAAGTATTATTATCTTAGATCTAAATTAATTAACAAATTTATATAAAAAATCACATTATATATATATATATATAAACATTTTTTTTTTAGAATTTGTCTTTATAATGAAAATACTTCAAAATTGACAAAATTCAATAACATATTACCTTGAGCCGTAATACAACTTTGATGATTACTCGGTGAAATCAAATGACTACCCGATGATAAATCCACTAAAAATAAAAATAAATTCATTTAAAATGATAGTAAAAAAATAAATATAAAATCATGCATTCTTATAATTTAATTTTATACACATGATATTAATGGATATGCTAAAATAATAATAAAGTAAATAATAAAATTACCATTAGAAATATCCGCCAATGGTAATCGTTGAGAAGATCGTTGCGATAAATTAATGGAATCGTTGTCCACACCAGTAAGATGCGTTTTTCTTTTCATAAATGATCTATACATTTGTATAATCTAAAAAAACTCAAATATTAATGAACATATATTTAGATAATATTAATAATTTAACAACAGTCTAAAAATAAATAAAAATAAAATAACAAATCATATACTCCCTCCGTTCCAGCTCAGTGGAGACTTATTTCCTTTTTGATTTGTCCCAGCTCAATGGAGACTACCCAAAATGGAAAGAAATCTTCACTATTACCCCCACTCAGTCTCCCTCCAACTCCATCTACTCCAATTTTACACTCACAACACCAATCAAATCACTATTCCTCCCACTCATCATCTCTCCTATTTAATATTTCCTACTCACAACACTTTCATTATTCCTTAATCGGTATGCCCAAATTTTTGGTCTCCACTGAGCTGGAACGGAGGGATTATAATATATAGAAAAATAAGTTATAAATTTTATTTATTAAAAAAATTTAAGACGAAATTTTACATTGTATAAATATAACTTTTGCAAAAAATTAAAATAAAAATATAAAACATAAAAATGAAATAGTGGAATGGGATATTTGCTAACACTCCATTTAATCTAAAAACAATACACAGAGTATTAAAATGTACTAATGTATTAAATATAATACTATGTATGATGTATCTATCTATATAGAGGTTGTATGTACATATATTTTATGTACAGAGTATTAAAATGTACTAATGTATTAAATATAATACTATGTATGATGTATCTATCTATATAGAGGTTGTATGTACATATATTTTATGTCTATAGTGATGTGGCTTTACAAATGAGAGTTTACTATGCAACGTATCAGTAAATATTTGATGTGAAATATCATTAATGACCTTTTGAGGTGATGTGAAATATTGAATTGGGTTATTTTTTTGTTATGGGCTTATGTGCATCAAGCCTGAATTGTTTTGATTCATGGAGTTAAATTAGTTAATTGTTTTATTTTTAAAATAAAAATGTGTAAAATTGCTAACATATCCCGGTATTCAATGTGTAATAAATGTTTGCTTGTCATTGAAATGAATATTTAGTAGGATATGAATTGTATCCTTAACCGATAATACATTGTCAAATTTTCTCTTATCAATTTTTAAGATAGATGAATTTAAAATCATCACTTATCCATCCAAGTTTGAATTTTAGATAGAAGTTAAATGAATAATACTTTTTATTTTCAAATAATTCGATTTTCTATTGATTTCTGAAAACTATATACGAAATTTATGGTTAAATTGTAATTTATTCTGGCATCTCTTTTAAATTTTGAAAATTACAAACTATTTTAAATTTTCGAAAATTACTAATTATTTTAAATTTCGAATTTCTATTGATTTCTAGAAACTGTATACGAAATTTATGGTTAAATTGAAATTTATTCTGGCATGTCTTTTAAATTTCGAAAATTACTAATTATTTTAAATTTTCGAAAATTACTAATTATTTTAAATTTTGAATTTCTATTGATTTCTAGAAACTGTATACGAAATTTATGGTTAAATTGAAATTTATTCAGGATGCCAACAGATCTGAAATTTACTTCTTTGTTTGGTGACCCATTTGAGCTTCCGGCTACCATAGGCTTTGATTCAAGAAATGTCCTCGTTATTAGTTCTTCGAGTTGCACCGTTATAGTTCTCTTTTAATCTAGACTGTAACTCCAATCTTGAATGTTCATAGCTGAAGTATGTGGTAGGTGAGATACTCTTATTTTTGAAAAATGTAGACATCTCTTTTCTAGAGAAAATATTGGAAGGAGGTAGCGAGAGTCAAGAGGGTTGACTTCGCAGCGAGAAATCCACCGGCGGCCCCTACTTGATTGTCAAGTGTCTGTGTTAACATAGTCTCTATGCCGTCAGACTCTCCATTGCTACTCAGATATTTCTTTTCTTTTCCGACATGGACTACATTGGGAAATCCTCCAATGGAACTGTTTTAATAAGGTGTGAGCATTCAAAGGAACATCATCATATGAAGCCTTGCAACACTTTTTCGGTTTGTCGAGATGATCCCTAATTGTAAATAAAAACGACTTTACAACTACCCACTATCTCCTCTATAATAACATTTAACTACCTTCAGCTATATACTATTTATTTTTCCTGAAATTATAACAAATTTAGAATTAATATATATATATATATATATATATATATATATATATATATATATATATATATATATATATATATATATATATATATATATATATATATATCACACATTTGCACAAGTATTTGCGTGTTTGTTTGTTGCTAGTAAGTTAGTAAGTTAAGAACTTGTCACTTTGTAACTAAGGAAAAGTCACATTGAAACATAGAAAAAGAAAAACTATACTCCCTCCGTCCCATACCTACGTGCACACTTTTCATTTTGGGCGTCCCAAACCTACGTGCACATTTCCTAAAATAGAAAGAAATCTTTACTATTCCCTCCACTCATTCTCTCTCCTACATTATTTTAATACTCACAACACCATTATAATTTACTATTCCCTCCACTCATTCTCTCTCCTATTTTATTTCACACTCACAACACTTTCAATATAATACTCTCTCCTTAATTTACGTGAAAAGTCAAACCGAGCACATAGGTTCGGGAGGAGGGAGTACTAATTTATTGTATTAAGATAGTACAGGAGTACCAAAAAACAAAAAAGAAAGTAGCAAAATATTGATGGATAAATTACCAAAAGTGAAGCCATATGTAGCCATTAAAGCCATATGTAGCCATTAAAGCCATTTTCACCAAATCTCGATAAATGGCCACAGGAGAATCTTTATCCCTTGTGCACCAAAAATGAATCTATGCAGATCCACATAAAACTTAAAGACCTTTTCCTGCTTCAGCAAAACAGAAAGTATGAACATAATTATATATGTTGTACAGGAAAAAGACAACAGCATGACTAAAATAAGCAAGCAAGATTAAGAATATTAGTATGATGCTTGTATTAAATATCATATTTATTTTTTAACATTCAGGTACTGCTAAAAGTTATGTGTGTATCCTTTAAACCAAGTTTAACTTGTTTTAAAGGATAACGATTGAGACTAACTGTAACCAATTTGATATTTGAATTTCATTTTTGATAAAACCTATATTTATCTTATCTTTTAATGAAATAATTATGATTACATCAGATTTAGATTCCATTTTTGATAAAGCCTATATTTTTTTTGAAAAATTGTTACAGTTAAATATAATCTAGAAATTTAAGGTTAGATATATCTTATCAAAATTTTAAATTGCATTATCCGAATTTTAGGCACCAAACAATTTATGATTATATTTCAGTTTATCATAAATTTCAATTGCATTATCCGAATTTTAGAGGGAATTTTTATTTTAAAGCCTATATTTTTTTAACTAAAATCTAGAATAAAAATGAGTTGGAAAAGGAATTGCTGACGTGGCCTTTGACGTGGCATTTTCTGGAGCCTCTAAATAGTTTTGTTGTTTATATTATATACTATGATGAACCAAACATAAAAATGAAATTGAAAGGAGGAAATTTTCCATTTTTTTTTCCCATTCCTATGAACCAAACGCCCCTTAGGGCTTGGGGAGGAGAGGGAGACTGGAAAACAGAAAGAAATATAAAGAGTCAAAGCTGAAGCCAAACGAAATTTGAATCCCACCGACTTCGTCGCGATTGTGTTTACCGAACTGGAAATCCCGTCCGGTAATTTATTCTCCTTTCCTTCCCCTTCCTTGGAGTTCACCTTATTATGTCGTCGGAGTTTCAAACTACTCGTTAAGTCGGTTGGCTTATCTGAGTATTAATCATCATCCAAAGTGTTATTAGATGTTAATGTTGTTTTCCTAATTAATCAGTACATCTCAGCTTCGAATTGAGTTGAATTAATTGAGCTTAGTTAATTTTCCTATTTTTCTGTCAAGTTATTACCGGTCAATGAACTCCTTAATTCGGTTGTGTTTTTGCTGATTCAATCGCCATCCGATTACCAGTTGATGCTAGCTATGATTCTCGTAATCAGAAATCAAATTATTGAACGGTGTTCCCTTATACTCTGTGACTCCCGGTGCTATTTATCATTTGAATTTGTATAATGGAGGCATGCATTTACCATTAGGGATGTATTTGTAGTAATACTTGTGTATGATCAATGCTATGAGAATCAGGGAGACGGTGGAACTTCGTTAATTTTTATGTTTGGTTATAATTTGTCAGTGTTGGTAGTATTTAGTTTAGTTGGGATTTGTGGTGATTTATGGAGTGGAATTATTCGTTGCAGTGGATTTTGGAGTGCACACTATGAACAACACACCGGCAGGCTCTTCTCGAAACAAAGCTGGCTCCTCCCCGGCATCAGAAACAACTTTTAAGCGCAAGCGTGGAGTTTTTCAAAGAGACTGTACGTAATCACTTTCCATTTCCGAGTGGAAATCTAATAGTTCTATATACAAATACCTAACAGTTAATTCCTTTTTTGGTTGCGTGATACAGTGCAACACATGATGTATGGCTTCGGAGATGATTCTAATGTAAGTCTCATTGTTCCTCTGCCATTATTTGTTCATATGTTATGCCTCGATGTCATTGTATAAGCACAAATGATGAAGTTAGTGATTTGTTCAAGGGGTTAATTGTTTGTTTTATATTTCGGTATTTAGGTATTATTTCTGTTGTGTGTTATTGTTGTATTTGTTAGGTACAGATAGTTATGTCTTTCATTACAAAGACCCTTATCTTTCTTAGCCAAATTGTAACATATAAGTGCTTAATCTCAAAGAGGGTTTTTTTTTTTTTTTTGGGGGGGGGGGGTATTTTGCTCTCTTGCGAAACCTAGTAGTTGACCTAGATTTCTAATTCTGTAACTGAATCTTACATAAACAACAACATCACCCCAGTGCTGCAAAGGCTCCAACCTATGGTGAGGTAAGGGGGGTCGGATGTACGCAACCTTACCCCTGTGTTAAAAGCAAAGAGGACTGTTTCCGGACGACCCAAAATGAAATTTGCGTCGAAAATTGCATTGACTAACTGCAACTTCATAACAAAAGAAGCACATACAATTTAGTGAGCCATTTTGCTGTATTCCACCATATTCCAAAGCCAAAAAATAGTGAGTCTTTTATAACGAAATTCATTTATAATTAAGTTCACACTTGAAAAGTTCTATGAAGGAATCCAAACTGCTTTCATCTATTCTATAGCTTGAGATGGTCTGACCGCTTTTATTGCTGCATCAAAGCCACATTTACTTAAGGGAATACCTTAACATAAGTTTTCAGAATATCTAATTTTGCCACTATAACAGTGCAAACCCATCTCTCTCTCTCTCTCTACCACCTCCCCCAGGAGTAAATTTGCTATAATCTGCCTCCATTAGGTTGAAGAAAATTTTACAGCAAAAAATCTTTCCTCATTTTCCTAGTTGTCAACTCGTGGCTTTACTTGAGAATCTAGGTCCCGAAACACATATTGCTTCATGCATATATTGTATGGTACAGTAGGGACAATTTTTAAACAAATTGACATACTTCAATGTATATGATTCTACATTCATAATATCGTACATGCGTAACTTCACAAGGTTGCATTTGTAAGATTGAGGAAAATAGTATACCTGCTCTGTTATCTGCTGGAATAGCCCTGGACCAATTTGCCTGTGATAGACCTCATCTTGACAGTTACAATTCCCTTATCAAGGATTCAAGATATATTAAATTGTATGAATATGTGATGTGAAGTATTAATTGACCACAATATCGCATGAATAAGACACAAAAAAAAAAGAAGAATGCATAACTACCTTTCCATTAAGAGTATATCAATATTCTATATTATCAACTTGGGGAGAAAAGGCCTAATTTGATATGGTAGGTGATTAACTTCTCGATATGGTTGAAAGACATTCATCAATGAGTAAGGATTGGAAAGAAAAGGGCCATTGAGGCCATTTATATGTGGCGAAGTTGGTTCAAGCGAAATCCCTGCGTGACAATAGGCTTGATACCAAAAGAATACCATACCATACCATAGGATATCTATCAGGTATTTTACAATTGCGTTTCTATATTTGAAGTTACTATGGAAATAATGTTGGTTCACACTATTTTGATCCATAAATAAATGTGTATCTTGTAGTTCATTTTATCCCTAGAGATTTATTTATGTAGTATCCTTGAGCGTATCTTGTGTTGGGACCTTGCATTGTATTGAAATAGCTCAAGCTTTTTCGAGTGTGCCCCCAAACTCATCAAAGATTTTCCAGATCCAGTTATTGGATCAAAATTCTTTGTGGATACTGCTGCACGTGTAGTACCTCCCAATGGCTGAAGTATTGATGGATGAAATCCACGTGTATAAAAACCTTGCAAATGTACAAGTATCGAAATAACAGTGTACACAAGTAAGGGTCGATCCCGCAGGGTCTCGCGTGATTAACAAGTAAATTCAAAAGGTGCAAACAGTAAGGGGGCGTTTGGTTGGAAGGAAAGTGGGGGAAAGGAATGGAAAACTCCCTCTTTTCCATTCATTTCCTCTGTTTGGTTCAATCTTTTAAAAAAAAAAAATTCCGAAGGAAAGTTGAATTCCTTCAAATGAAGGAATTCAACTTTCCTTCACAAAATTGATGGAAAGTTCAATTCCATCAGGCAATGGAATTTTATTTTTTTTTTGACCAAAATACCCCCAAACCCTACCCACCGCTTGACCCTACCCGGTCCACCGCCACGCCCATGCCCCCACCCCCGCTTACCGCCCCCAGCCAACGAATTTTTTTTTTTAATTTTTTTTTCTTCCTACCGTCCCCCCACCCCCACAATTTTTTTTTTTATTTTTTTCTCAACCTACCCTCCCCCCACCCCCACAAATTTTTTTTTTTAATTATTTTTTTTTCTGCCTACCCTCCCCCCTAGAGCCGTCAAGTTGGGACGGTCCCGTCGGGACGTCCCGTCCCGCCATACAAATGGGACGGGATGGGACGGAATATTTTAGTCCCGTCCCGTTTTCGTCCCCGATCCGTATTTGTCCCGTTCCCGTCGCGGGACAACTTATTTTTATCCCGCCCCGTCCCGTTTTCCCGTATTGACCGTCACAAGTATTATATGTTTATCACCGCTACTGGTATGACCTCGTGAGTAGTTTCAACTGTAAAAGTATTTAGCGTAGACATCGTTTGGTCACAAATGCATTTACAATTACAAGACAAACAACTTCGTAATCTATAACATAGAAACATCGTTGGTGATACTTAGATGAAGTAACCGATTCCTTGAACGCCCCAGTTGCATGAAGTTAGAATTTCACCTTAAACTGGATGGATATGCTTACTACTGAATGTTGGATATGTAGGGGATTTATTTAGCATTCTAACCCTGATGGACTATAGAAGGAAATTAGGCACGACAAATAGGTAAATAGATAAAATTAGCAGTATTTTCAAATTATATAATCTAGTCAACGTTTATTTCTCATAGTCAACGGTCCCGTATGGGTCCCGCGGGATCCCGCCTCCCGCAAATGGGACGGGATGGGACGGAGTATTTTAGTCCCGTCCCGTTTTCGTCCCGTCCCGTATTGTCCCGTTCCCGTCGCGGGACAACTTATTTTTATCCCGTCCCGTCTCGTATTCCCGTATTGACGGCTCTACTCCCCCCCACCCTACCCCCACCCCCCCACCCCCACAAAAATTTTTTTATTTTATTTTTTTTCTGCCTACACTCCCCCCCCACCCCCCCACCCCCACGAATTTTTTTTTTTATTTTTTCTCGCCTACCCTCCCCCCCACCCTACCCTACCCCCACCCCCACCCCCTCCCAATTTTTTTGTTAAAAAAAGGGTAAATTGGTCATTTTATATGCTTTCATTCCATTCCTATAATTTATATTTTCAAACCAAACATGATTTGCCAAGGAATTGAATTGAATGACAATTCCATTCCATTCCATTCCGTGTCAACCAATTCCAATTCCTTAAGGAATTCAATTCCTTAAGGAATTCAATTCCTTAAGGAATTCAATTCCTTAAGGAATTCAATTCCATTGAAAATGTTTTTCCATTCCAATTCCTTAAGGAATTCAATTCCATTGACAATTTCATTCCTTCACTTTTTTTCCACCGAACCAAACGCCCCCTAACAAAAGGTTTATGATTTAGATTTATTAAACTAAAAACAGAAATTAAAGACTATAATTAAACATCAACAAATACTAGCAAGGAGATTACCAAACTAAGAGAGATTTCACAGTATCATCATTCTATGTTATTTTTAGGGATAAAGATGTCAATCTCACTCTAGGGTTCGTTCACTTCTTGTCAAGATTGGGACTGTTAGGCGGCCGGATTACAATCTTTTTATTCTCTTTTAATTATACTTTGCAACTCAAGTCTATATAATTTTTCCAAGAATTTATTAAGATCTTAAGAACTATTGAACCTAAACCAATTTGAGTTCTATCACGGCTTCAAATCAATTTATTAATCAAAGCAATGGTCTATGTATTAATCCCCAAATCAATGGCGGAAATAATACCCTAGATGTTAAAAAAGGCCAAAAATGATTAATCCAAGAATTGCAACCTTAGAAACTTTAATTAAAATATTTTGAAAAACTAGAATGAGATCAATTTATTGAAGAACAATTATACCATATAAACCCGATACCGTTTACATCCAACCCATGAAATAGAAAAAGTAGCTACTCATATTCATTATCGAAATCACAAAATATGAATAACAATATATAAAACCTGAACATCGAGTCGTAATAACAAAAACAATGGTTCTTGTTGTTCTTGTTCTTCTTCTTGCCCTGCCCTGGCAATAGTATTTGACCAGACGATTGAGCAACTTATAGCTTCTTGAAAATACATCATTAAACAACCAAACAAATAATCTTTAAAGTACCATGCTTTCCAACAAAGCTTACCATAACATACTAACTTAAATTACATCAAACCTAGTCTAAAATACATCAAAATAAAGGATAAAAGTCCGAAAACATCGGAGATAAAATAGTGTAAAATCCCCCCCATCAAATTCCCCCCACGCTTAGACCATTACTCGTCCCTGAGTAATATTCCTAACCCCACTTCTAAGCGTCGGTCTTTCAAGCGTAGCATGGAGGAAAATGATTCCTAATCTCCTCTAATCCACCAATAATATAGTCAACAGCAAAACTCAGGAGTATAAGGAACTCCGTCACCTTATAACTCCAAAAAATGACAAGTCAATAGGCCCTAGCTCAATATCAACACCAATAACAAAAACATATCCGAACTAGGGCCCACACATAAAAGCTAGGGGGATCTAAAAAAATTCCTAATTTCCCCCACACTAGTCTAACACCACTACATCCCTCAAAATACAAGAAATCTATGTAAGGGTAGGGGTCCCATACTAAGATTTACCTCATATCAAGCTCCAACGCCCCCTTATGACTCCTAAAGAAAAATGAGGCTTTTCTATCCTAATCTTCTTTATCTGAACCTCCAACACCATTAGAATTCCTACCCGAACTCCAAACTCCCCCTTATGTCGCCAACTCCGGTGAATAAAAGATAGATCACTCAATTTCTCACCTTTTGCCTACGCGCCCTTTCGGATTTTCACTTAGCCTCTTTTTTTTTTTTTTTGCATAAACAAGAGAATCTTATCCTATCTAACAACTAAAAACCTGGTGGTACGCAGATAAAAACTAACAAAGTAGTACCCCACACCCCCACACTTAAATCAAGCATTGCCCCTAATGCATGTAATACATTTGAAGCACAAGAAAGGGTTAGGATACCTCAACCAACTACTGAGGCGGGGGGCGAAAGTGGTGATCCCAATCACCACGCCCTGGCCAGGCTTGCCATGTGTGGGCTGTGATTGCGGAGGAACAAAGCTGCTCGATCCATTGCCTTGTGGGGGCAAGCGAGCCATGAGCTGCTCCCATCTGCTATTCTGCAATGCCCTATGTGTTTGGGCGGCCTTAGCCTCTGCAATCCGGCTCTGCTCCGCCTCCTCAAAACGAGTATTCAACTCCTCGTACTTCTTATTCAATTCATTCACCTCCACCCTTACTGACGTCATACATAAAGACAAAGCATGTATCCCACTAGCCGGGTCTCTTCTGTATAACTTTAGAATTTCTTCCTCAGGATCCTCGAGTTCTTCATCATCTCTTGTATTCCCTTCTCCTTCTTCCTCATTCTTATCATTTCCATCAACATCTCTAACCTCCACTATGTTCACGCTTGAAGGCCCCGCCTTCTTCTTAGCATGGCTCTTGTCCTTGAGAGTTTTGTAGTCAATTTTAGGGTCCGTGCTCAAGTCTTTAGTGATGCCACTCATGCTAACCCGAGACCTCTGAACCACAGTTGTAATCAACAAAGGAAAATTGTAATTCAAGTGGGATATTTTCTTCATTGTACGAAATATCTCCCCTGCCATGCCATGATCCTACCGAAATCAATGTCCTTCTTTTGAGCTATCATATGCATAAGAACCGCCCTCTTCCAAAACGCCTCATTATTATGACCGGAAGGCATTATCCTTTCGCAAATAAACCGGTGTAGATATCTCAACTCGGGTTCCAACGACTGAGTGTTACATATCATACCCCCTTTCACCTTCTTCGGATCAATATATCCAATAGTGGGAGCTAGCTCATCAAGCTTCTCTATCCAGTTCTTTCCCATGTACGCAATGGCCTTCGCATATTCACACCCATCCGATGAAAGACTAGGCATCTTATAAATTTTTTTTATTACTTCCTCCGAACAATCAACCGCTTTACCTCTCACATATGACTTTCCTACCTGCCCCAATTTATGCATATTGGCATAGAATTCCTTAACAAGAAGAGAACTACCATCATTCTTGGGTTTCGCCGCAAGGATAGTCCACTCAAAAGCACTCACAAACTTATCCATTATTAACCACTCAAAATCGAACTCCACCTCCACATTGAACTTCTTATGTTCCCATTCTTTAAAATATGCACGGGCCTTATCACCCACAAATTTATTTTTACACAAAGGAATTTCCTTAGGCACAATTTCATCCTCTTTTTCTTTATCCTCTCTAGTTCTCTTAGGCATGATTAATTGCTCTTAACACCCACAACATTATACCCAGAAAAAGGATTAGAAAGCTTACTTTCACCAAGAAAAATAGCCGGAAGTATTCACCGTAGTAGTCAGCCAGAAAATTCGCCGGAGAAAGTAGAAGAAACCGGTTGGTCTTAATTGGAGGAGAACAACCGGAATTAATAGAGAAACCGCCGGATTTGCACGATGAAAATCCCCTGACTTTGTTATCTGTTACTCGGAATTTATGGAAATTTTGAAATAGCGTCAATTCGTCGGCAAGAATGATGAGTACACGGCCTGTAGAGCTCGTCGGAAATAATGGGGCAGGTGGCCGGAATTTCTGAAGCTTTGGCCGAAATTGATGAAGGTTTGGACAGGGCTGGTGGGTTCGACTGGAGTTCAACAAACGGAGATAGTGGTGATTAGGGCGTCGGCCGGAGCTGTGTTTGGGGGGTGGGGTAATTTGTGAGAGAGAATAAAGGGAGAGAGACGACAATTGGCGTGAGTGAGAGTGGGGAGAGGGCGCCACTGTGAAAAATTCAACTTAGTTTTTTTTTTTCTTTTTCCTTTTTTAAGTTTATGAAAACCATCACCCCCACACTTAAACAATGCTATGTCCTCATGGCATAGACCAAAGAACACAACTTTAAATTCAAGAATGATGATAAACTGAAAGGAAAATACTAAAAATAAATAAATCATACCTACGTTGGGTTGCCTCCCAACAAGCGCTTAGGTTATAGTCGTTAAGCTCGACGTCATGCCCCAAGGAAATTTAGTTAAGGTGGTCCTCCGGATCCACCAACTCGATCACCTCTACGTCTTCATTAATGGACACTCATTCATAATAAGCTTTCACACGATGCCCATTGAATTTGAACAAGTTCCCCGTTTTCAAGTTCTTAAGCTCAACCGCTCCATGAGGAAACACTTTTACTAACTCAAACGGCCCCATCCACTTAGAACGCAATTTACCCGGAAAGAGCCTCAAACGAGAGTTGAAAAGAAGAACTTTCATACCCGGCCTCAAATCTTTTTGCTTCAATTGCTTGTCATGGTATCTTTTAGTTTTCTCTTTATATAATTTGGCTCTTGCATAGCTATCTCGTCTCAATTCTTCAAGCTTATTCAAGGTGAGTATTCTCTTTTCACCCGCCGAATCGATGTCCATGTTGAGTTCCTTAATAGCCCAAAATGCCTTGTGTTCCATCTCAACCGGCAAATGGCACTCCTTCCCATAAACAATTCGAAAAGGACTCGTGCCAATAGGGGGTTTTATATGCTGTTCGGTACGCCCATAATGCATCATTCAATTTCACCGCCCAATATTTGCGGTTAGGACGCACTGTTTTCTCAAGAACCCCTTTTATTTGACGGTTACTCACCTCTACTTGTCCCGATGTCTGGGGATGATAAGCTGTAGCTAATTTGTGCGCCACCCCATATTTCTTTAGCACACTGTTGAACAAGCGGTTGGTGAAATGTGTCCCTTGATCGCTAATTATGGCCCTAGGCACTCCATACCTGCTAAAGATACAATACAGACAAACTTGGAAACAACTTTAGCATCGTTAGTCCGGGTGGCAATAGCCTCCACCCATTTTGACACGTAATCAACAGCAACCAATATATATAAACAACCATGGGACGGGGGAAAAGGACCTATAAAATCAATACCCCACACATCAAATATATCAACAACTAAATTAAAGTGTTGGGGAATCTCATCTTTTCGTCCTATGCTATCAGTCTTTTGGCATCTATCACACCTCTTACTAAATTCGAAGGCATCCTTAAATATGGTGGGCCAATACAATCCTGCTTGAAATTTTTTTCTAGCGGTCTTTTGACCACTAAAATGCCCACCACATTGGAGCTCATGGCAAAAACGCAAGATACTCTCTTGTTTATGATCTGGTATACACCTTCTCAAAAGCTTATCGGGGCAAATCCTCCACAAATAAGGATCATCCCAAATGTAGTTTTTCACGTCAAATTTAAATTTACGTTTTTGGTCATACGTGAAACTAGGCCGGATCAAGTTGGACACCAAATAATTAACAAAATCAGCATACCAAGGCTCTTGGACATGTAAAGCAAGAAGTTGCTCATCCGGAAAATTTTCATTAACCGGAATCACTCTCTTCAACATTAAGATTCGAGTAGTCCTCAAGCCTCGATAAATGATACGCCACCACATTTTCGGTCCCCTTTTTATCCCGAATCTCAACATCAAATTCCTGTAACAACATCTTCCTCAACAAACGAGGCTTAGCATCCTTCTTATTAAGCAAATGTTTCAATGCAGCATGATCAGAATAGATAATCACCTTCGATCCAAGCAAGTAAGAACAAAATTTTTCCAAAGCAAACACAACAACCAAAAACTCTTTTTCAGTGGTGGTGTAATTCAGTTGTGCATCATTGAGTGTTCTATTTGCATAATGGATGACAGAAGGTAATTTATCTATCCGTTGTCCCAAAACAGCCCCAATAGCAAAGTCCGAGGCATCACACATGATCTCAAAGGGGTGAGACCAATTGGGACTAGAAAGAATGGGAGCACAAGTCAACTTCTCTTTAAGCAAATTAAAAGCCTCAACACAATCTTGATCAAAGATGAACTCCGTATCCTTGGCAAGCAGATTACATAAAGGCTTACAAATTTTTGAAGTCTTTTATGAATCGCCTATAGAAATTCGCATGCCCAAGGAAACTTCGCACACCCTTAACCGAACTAGGGGGAGGTAATTTAGCAATCATTTCAATTTTTGCTCTATCAACCTCAATCCTCTTACTCGACACAATGTGCCCCAACACAATACCATGTTGTACAAGAAAATGACACTTTTCCCAACTTAAAGTCAAGTTGGTTTCACAACACCTTTTTAAAACAGATGCCAAATTCTTTAAACAACCCTCAAAACTATCCCCAACAACAGAAAAGTCATCCATAAATACCTCAACACACCTCTCAATCATATCAGAAAAAATGGAGGTCATACACCTTTGAAATGTCGCGGGTGCATTACAAAGCCCAAAAGGCATCCTCCTAAAAGCATACGTGCCAAAGGGACACGTGAAGGTGGTTTTGGATTGGTCTTCGGGGGCTATGGCAATCTGATTGTACCCCGAAAAACCATCAAGAAAACAGTAGTAAGAATGACCAGCCAACCTCTCTAGCATTTGATCAATAAAAGGCAATGGGAAGTGATCCTTCTTGGTTGCAGCATTTAATTTTCTCAAATCTATGCACATCCTAAGACCGGTCACTTCCCTAATTGGCACATCCTCACCTTTCTCATTTTGGACAACAGATGAATTTTATGCATGCACATGAAGGGACTAATTTCCTTAATGTCCTTTAAGGTCCACCCTATGGCCTCTCTATACTCACACAAAACAGCTATCAACTGGGCCTCTTGTTCTGTGGTCAAATCTGATGCAATTATAACAGGCAAAGTCTTTTCGTCTCCTAAGAATGCATATTTTAAATTTGCAGGGAGAGTTTTTAGTTCAAGAACTGGAGGGATCACAATAGAGGGCCCCAACTTCTCATTGAAGTGGCCTAGGGAGTGAAACGGGCCATCACTAGGATGGTGCTCGTCGGCCTTGTCCACAGACATCAGTTGAGCATCCGCATTATCCCTAAGTTTCTCATCGCCCATTGGCATCAAAGACTCTAACTCCTCACAATCTCTCATGCCATGAAACCTCACTCACACAGTCATCAACAACATCCAACTCATCTACAAACATGCATGACTCATCATGTTCCACAGGATTTTTCATTATATCAAACACATTTATTTCAATCCTTTCATTTGCAACGGTCATGGAAAGAGTGCCATTACCAACATTTATCACAGTGTTGGTCGTTGCTATGAAAGGTCGCCCAAGCAATATGGGTGAGTCACGACGACTTCCTTCGCTGCGAGGCATCTCAAGAACAACAAAATCGACCGGAATAATCAATGAACCAACCTGAACTAAAACATCCTCTACGATGCCCAAGGGTCTTTTATTGGACCGATCGACAAGTTGTAGGGCCATCATAGTGGGTTTTAGTTCGGGTATACCCAACTCAAGATACATGTAATAGGGCAACAAATTTATACTAGCCCCGAGATCTAGCATAGCCTTCACCGTGTTAGAATCCCCCAAAGTAATGGAAATTCGAAAACTCCCGAGATCTTTCATTTTTGGCGGAAGACTATGTTTGACCACAGCGCTAGCACTCTCTCCCAACAACAATCTATCATCTTTCCCGCACTTAATTTTCCTGGAATTTATTTCTTTAAAGAATTTTGCATTAGCCGGAACATTCTTTATAATATTCAAAAGAGGCAAATTTATATTTACTTTTGAAAACATGTCAATTAGCTCTTTCATTTGATGATCCAGTTTATTTCTCAAAAATCTTCCAGAAAAAGGGACGGGAGGTACATATGGCTTGGGGATGGGAGTTTCAGCAATCACATCCTTCCCCAATCCATTTGTACACTCGTCATCAGAAACAACATCCTCCATAACCACAGTTTCAACATTAGGAGGTTCCACAACAGGGACTCAACAAGGGGATTTAGGAGGAGAAGAAGGAGAAGCTACCTGATTGTCTACCTGTTTGCCACCCCGTAAAGTGATGATTGCCTTTGCTTGCTCCCCTTGGCTAGGGAATGTACCCGGCTGCCGCCCCTGTAATGCTTCCGTCAATTGACCCATTTGGGTCTCCAACTTTTTCATTGCAGCAGCTTGGTTGTTACTTGCTTGCTGCTGCTCTGCTCTCATCTGATGTTGCATTGCTCTCATCTGATCCATGGCCTCTTTCCAAGGCTCTTTCTTTCTCTCAAAGGTCCCTGAGGTGGTTGGGGATGGAGGGTCTTATTCTGCTGATTTTCACCCCATGACAAATTGGGATGTCTCGGCCCTACTTGCCACCCTGGATTGTACGTATTACCGTACTGATTATTGCTTGGTGGGAACCTCTGACCAAATCCTTGCATAGCCTGTACCTGCTCAGTGTCATAGCTATAGGGACTAGTAGTGGGACAAGAATTATAATTATGAGTTTTAGACCCACAAGTCACACAACTATCATAAATAAGATGAGCAGTAGAAGGCACAGAAGAAGCATTTTGCAAAGCTAATTTATCAAATCTTTGGTTTAATAATGCAAACTGGTTAGCAATCTCGTTGCTCAGCCCTACCTCATTCACTCCCCTTGTTGTCTCCCTTGATCCCTTCTATTGTTGAGAGTTAGCACTTAACATCTCAAACAACTCCTGACACTGTTGGACAGTCTTGCTACCTAAACTACCTCCTGCTACTGCTGCATTGTCTACCATTGATTGGTATTCAGGGGATAAAGCCCCATAAAAAGTTTGATGCAACAGGGAAACAGGAAATTTATGGTGGGGACATTGAACTTGTAACATTTTAAATCTATCCCATGCCTCGTGAAAGGCTTCCCCCGACTCCTATGCAAATCCCATAATTTTCACCCTAAAATTAGTCAATGCATCATAAGGGTAAAATTTTGTAAGAAAAGCATCATGCAAAGCATCCCAAGTGGTGATGCTACTAGGAGGAAGTAACAATAGCCATGTTTTGGCTTTATCCTTCAATGCAAACGGAATACACTTCAGTCGCAAGTGCTCCGATCGGTCCATTAAAAGACCCTTGGACATCGTAGAGGATGTTTTAGTGCAAGTTGGTTCATTGATTATTCCGGTCGATTTTGTTGTCCTTGAGATGCCTCGCGGTGAAGGAAGTCGCCGTGACTCACCCATATTGCTTGGGCGACCTTTCATGGCAACGACCAACACTGTGATAAATGTTGGTAATGGCACTCTTTCTATGACCGTTGCAAATGAAATGATTGAAATAAATGTGTTTGATATAATGAAAAATCCTGTGGAACATAATGAGTCATGCATGTTTGTAGATGAGTTGGATGTTGTTGATGACTGTGTGAGTGAGGTTTCATGGCATGAGAGAGATTGTGAGGAGTTAGAGTCTTTGATGTCAATGGGCGGTGAGAAACTTAGGGATAATGCGGATGCTCAACTGATATCTGACGAGCACCATCCTAGTGATGACCCGTTTCACTCCCTAGGCCACTTCAATGAGAAGTTGGCACCCTCTGTTGTGATCCCTCCACTTCTTGAACTAAAAACTCTCCATGCAAATTTAAAATATGCGTTCTTAGGAGAGGGAGAGAGAGACTTTGCCTGTATAATTGTATCAGATTTTATCACAGAACAAGAGGCCCAATTGATAGTTGTTTTGTGTGAGTATAGAGAGGCCATAGGGTGGACCTTAAAGGACATTAAGGGAATTAGTCCCTCCATGTGCATGCATAAAATTCATCTCTTGAATGGTGCAAAGCCGTCTAGAGAGAGACAGAGAAGGTTAAATCCTCACATGGAGGAAGCTGTGAGAAAAGAACTTTAAGTTGTTAGATGCGGGGATTATTTACCCGGTTGCTGAGAGTGAATGGGTAAGCCCGCTACAAGTTGTGCCAAAAAGCGGGCATTACTGTTGTCCAAAATGAGAAAGGTGAGGATGTGCCAATTAGGGAAGTGACCCTCTTAGGATGTGCATAGATGTGAGAAAATTAAATGCTGCAACCTAGAAGGATCACTTCCCATTGCCTTTTATTGATCAAATGCTAGAGAGGTTGGCGGGTCATTCTTACTACTGTTTTCTTGATGGTTTTTCGGGGTACAATCAGATTGCCATAGCCCCCGAAGACCAATTCAAAACCACCTTCACGTGTCCCTTTGGCACGTATGCTTTTAGGAGGATGCCTTTTGGGCTTTGTAATGCACCCGCGACATTTCAAAGGTGTATGACCTCCATTTTTTCTGATATGATTGAGAGGTGTGTTGAGGTATTCATGGATGACTTTTCTGTTGTTGGGGATAGTTTTGAGGGTTGTTTAAAGAATTTGGCATCTGTTTTAAAAAGGCGTTGTGAAACCAACTTGACTTTGAGTTGGGAAAAGTGTTATTTTCTTGTACAACATGGTATTGTGTTGGGGCACATTGTGTCGAGTAAAGGGATTGATAGAGCAAAAATTGATGTGATTGCTAAATTACCTCCCCCTAGTTCGGTTAAGGGTGTGCTAAGTTTCCTTGGGCATGCGGGCTTCTATAGGCGATTCATAAAAGACTTTTCAAAAATTTGTAAGCCTTTATGTAATCTGCTTGCCAGGGATACGGAGTTCATCTTTGATCAAGATTGCGTTGAGGCTTTTAATTTGCTTAAAGAGAAGTTGACTTGTTCTCCCATTCTTTCTAGTCCCAATTGGTCTCACGCCTTTGAGATCATGTGTGATGCCTCGGACTTTGCTATTGGGGCTGTTTTGGGACAACAGATAGATAAATTACCTTCTGTCATTCATTATGCAAGTAGAACACTCAATGATGCACAACTGAAATACACCACCACTGAAAAAGAGTTTTTGGCTGTTGTGTTTGCTTTGGAAAAATTTCGTTCTTACTTGCTTGGATCGAAGGTGATTATCTATTCTGATCATGCTGCATTGAAACATTTGCTTAATTAGAAGGATGCTAAGCCTCGTTTGTTAAGGTGGATGTTGTTGTTACAAGAATTTGATGTTGAGATTCGGGATAAAAAGGGGACCGAAAATGTGGTGGCGGATCATTTATCGAGGCTTGAGGACTACTCGTATCTTAATGTTGAAGAGAGCGTGATTCCGGTTAATGATAATTTTTCAGATGAACAACTTCCTGCTTTACATGTCCAAGAGCTTGGTATGCTGATTTTGTTAATTATTTGGTGTCCAACTTGATCCCGCCTAGTTTCACGTATGACCAAAAACGTAAATTTAAATTTGACGTGAAAAACTACATTTGGGATGATCCTTATTTGTGGAGGATTTGCCCCGATAAGCCTTTGAGAAGCTGCATACTGGAGCATGAACAAGAGAGTGTCTTGCGTTTTTGCCATGAGCTCCAATGTGGTGGGCATTTTAGTGGTCAAAAGACCGCTAGAAAATTTTTTCAAGCAGGATTGTATTGGCCACCATATTTAAGGATGCCTTTGAATTTAGTAAGAGGTGTGATAGATGCCAAAAGACCGTTGGTATAGGACGAAAAGATGAGATGCCCCAACACTTGAATTTAGTTGTTGATAAATTTGTGCGCCACCCATATTTCTTTAGCACACTGTTGAACAAGCGGTTGGTGAAATGTGTCCCTTGATCGCTAATTATGGCCCTAGGCACTCCATACCTGCTAAAGATACAATCACAGACAAACTTGGAAACAACTTTAGCATCGTTAGTCCGGGTGGCAATAACCTCCAATATATATAAACAACCATGAGACGGGGGAAAAGGACCCATAAAATCAATACCCCACACATCAAATATATCAACAACTAAATTCAAGAAAGGGTTAGGGATACCTCCGCAATCACAGCCACAAGCATGCCAGTTCCAGCAGTTTCAGGGTGGTGATTGGGATCACCACTTTCGCCCCCCCCCCGCCTCAGTAGTTGGTTGAGGTATCCCTAACCCTTTCTTGTGCTACTCCCTAATCATGCATAAGAGAATGCTCACCTTGAGAAAACAGTGCGTCCTAACCGCAAAGATTGGGCGGTGAAATTGAATGATGCATTATGGGCGTACCGAATAGCATATAAAACCCCTATTGGCATGAGTCCTTTTCGAATTGTGTATGGGAAGGTGTGCCATTTGCCGGTTGAGATGGAACACAAAGGCATTTTTGGCTATTAAGGAACTCAACATAGACATGGATTCGGCAGGTGAAAAGAGAATGCTCACCTTTGAATGAGCTTGAAAAATTGAGACAAGAGAGCTATGCAAGCGCCAAATTATATAAAGAGAACTAAAAAATATCATGACAAGCAATTGAAGCAAAAAGATTTGAGGCCGGGTATGAAAGTTCTTTTCAACTCTCGTTTGAGGCTCTTTCCGGGTAAATTGCGTTCTAAGTGGACGGGGGCCGTTTGAGTTAGTAAAAGTGTTTCCTCATGGAGCGGTTGAGCTTAAGAACTTGGAAACGGGGAACTTGTTCAAAGTCAATGGGCATCGTGTGAAACCTTATTATGAAGGAGTGTTCATTATTGAAGACGTAGAGGTGATCGAGGTGGATCCGGAGGACCACCTTAACTAAATTTCCTTGGGACATGACGTCGAGCTTAACGACTATAACCTAAGCGCTTGTTGGGAGGCAACCCAACGTAGATATGTTTTATTTATTTTTAGTATTTTCCTTTCAGTTTATCATCATTCTTGAATTTAAAGTTGTGTTGTGTTCTTTGGTCTATGCCATGATGACATAGCATTGTTTAGGTGTGGGGGTGGTGGTATTCATAAACTTAAAAAAAAGAAAAAAAGTCGTGTCGTTCGTTTTCATGTCTTTTATTTCATGAACGTATCGAACTACGGTGACCTGAGCCTGTTCTTGTTGGGTAGTCCGCTCACATTAATGGGAACGTAGGTAGCGAAAGTGCGGTCGAAAAAGTTTGTCAAATTTTTGTCAAACAAAAAGTTTTGAGTCAATTTATTTTAATTTTATTTGAGTCAATTTATTTTAATTTATTTTGTTTTAGTTATTTTATTTTATTATGTGACTTTATTTTTATTATTTTAGTGGATAATGTTATGCTTTTGTTTTATTTTTGTGGTGATGTGAATTGGGGCCAAGAAACAGGAAGAACATTGTGAAAAGGAGAAAAATTGAAATTTGGTACAGGAAAGTTAGGTGATCACACAAAGTGGGGAGGTGACCACACCAAACTCTCAGCACAAGTGGGGTGCTCACGCCTTAATTTGTTGAATTCCTTGCGTAAGCACACAAATGTCCCTGAATCAATTTACAACCTTGACAAGCCAGGGGTATGACAATAATTTTGCCGAAAAAAAACCCTACGTTGAATTTTTCACAGCGGCGCCCTCTCCCCACTCTCACACTCACGCCAATTGCCGTCTCTCTCCCTTTGTTCTCTCTCTCAAATTACCCCACCCCCAAACACAGCTCCGGCCGACGACCTAATCGCCACTATCTCCGTTTGTTGAACTCTAGTCGAACCCACCAGCCCTGTCCAAATCTTCATCAATTCCGACCAAAGCTTCGGAAATTCCGTCCACCTGCCCCCTTATTTCCGACGAGCTCTACAAGTTCAGGCCGTGTACTCATCATTCTTGTCGACGAATTGACGCTATTCCAAAATTTCCATAAATTCCGAGTAACAGATAACAGAGTCAGGGGGTTTTCATCGTGCAAATCCAGCGATTTCTCCATTAATTCCGGATGTTCTCCTCCAATTGAGTCCAACCGGTTTCTTCTACTTTCTTCGGTGAATTTTTCGGGCGACTACAGTGAATACTTCCGGCCATTTTTCTTGGTGAAAGTAAGCTTTCTAATCCTTTTTCTGGGTATAATGTTGTGGGTGTTGAGCAATTAATCATGCATAAGAGAAGGCCATTGCGTACATGGGGAAGAATTGGATAGAGAAGCTTGATGAGCTAGCTCCCACTATTGGATATATTGATTCGAAGAAGGTGAAAGGGTGTATGACATTGTTAGTACCCGGTCCGAAAAAAGGTATTTTAAATATCTGGCCCGGTTATTTAAGTGAAACCCTAAAAAAAAACCTACTCATCATTCTGTCCCCTCCGTCGTCATCCACATTCGTGGAAAGTACGCCAAGGGATAGTGCCGATCGGCCCTTTCCTTGGTGAATGGCCGATCGACCCTTTGTTATTGTGCCGATCGAACCTAAAGCAATTGGTCGATCGACCCTTCTTTCCTGTGCCGATCGGACCTTATATTTAAGGCCGATCGACCCTTGCTCTGGCCCAGCCCAGGTACCAAAGCACTATAAATAAGTGTGACCGGCTCCCATTCTAAACACACAATTCATTCGGGAGAAACGAGACTACTCTTGTTTTACCCACAGTTCTTCCTATTTTCTTCGAATCGCCCTAGATTCGACCCCAAAGTCTTGCTACAATTGGTAAGACTCTTTTTAATATTTTTTGTTCTTTATTATTATTGTCATATTATATTTGCATATTTATTATATTTTAATTGTTCCTTTATGCTAGATTTAGGACTGTTTTAATATATTTAAATATGCAATAGCCGAGGATGATCTAAGGTTTCACCCAAGGAACCCAATGGATCTAGGAACTATTTCTTACCTTCCACCTTAGTTATAATTATCCCATGATCAACAATCCCCCAAGGATGAACGTTGATTAGTGCACCTTCCGAGGGCCTAACTCAAAGGTTACGGGTGTGCGATCATCAATTAATTCTTTCTCTCCCTCCTCCCATGCATGATCCCGTTTCTTCTATCTATTCCTGTAAACACCGCACACAACCAACACCCCACATGCTAGAAAGACCGATTCGTCGGGCGATAGGAGTGATAACGTTTCTTCTTCTGTTGTAACTTGACCCCCGAACCCAATTAACTGTTTAGCCTTTTTTCAAAGCTTTGGGCTATATCAAAGTGGCGTGGCGACTCTCAAAATTAAACTAATATTTTAATATGGTTTAAAGCGAGTGTCACTAAATGAATATCCCATTTCGATTCGACATTATATGATTAATTATTTCAAACTTCCGAATGCGCGTTGCATCGGGACGGGGTATTCACAGACATGTAACACTCAGTCGTTGGAGCCCGAGTTGAGATATCTACACCGGTTTATTTGTGAAAGAATAATGCCTTCCGGTCATAATAAGGAGGTGTTTTGGAAGAGGGCAGTTCTTATGCACATGATAGCTCAAAAGAAGGACATTGATTTCGGTAGGATCATGGCAGGGGAGATGTTTCGTATAATGAAGAAAATATCCCACTTGAATTACAATTTTCCTTTGTTGATTACAGCTGTGGTTCAGAGGTCTCGGGTTAGCATGAGTGGCATCACTAAAGACTTGAGCCCGAGCCCTAAAATTGACTACAAAACTCTCAAGGACAAGAGCCAGCTAAGAAGAAGGCGGGGCCTTCAAGCGTGAACATAGTGGAGGTTAGAGATGTTAATGGAAATGATAAGAATGAGGAAGAAGGAGAAGGGAATGCAAGAGATGATGAAGAACTCTGGGATCCTGAGGAAGAAACTTAGAGTTATACAGTTATACAGTTATACAGAAGAGACCCGGCTAGTGGGATGGCTAGTGGGATGCATGCTTTGTCTTTAGGTATGACGTCAGTGAGGGTGGAGGTGAATGAAGTGAATAAGAAGTATGAGGAGTTGAATACTCGTTTTGAGGAGGCGGAGCAGAGCCGAATTGCAGAGGCTAAGGCTGCCCAAACACATAGGGCATTACAGAATAGCAGATGGGAGCAGCTCATGGCTCGCTTGCCCCCACAAGGCATGGATTGGCAGCAGTTTGTTCCTCCGCAATCACAGCCACAAGCATGGCAGTTCCAGCAGTTTCAGGGTGGTGATTGGGATCACCACTTTCGCCCCCCCCGCCTCAGTAGTTGGTTGAGGTATCCCTAACCCTTTCTTGTGCTACTCCGATTCTTGTCCACTTGCAAGATTTTATTACACGTGGGATTTTTCTCCATCAATAGTGGTCAGGGTCACAAAATTCGCTCAGAACGGCGTCGAATTCCTAATTCCTTCGATCGAATCGAATCGCAATTAGATTCCGAATCAAAACGCCCAAATTCGCGTCTGAATTCGCTCACAAAAGTTATGAAATTCGTTTTTCGATGTTATTCCAAATTTGAAAAAAAAAAAAAAAACAGATTCGCTTGAATGAGATCCGTTTGTTATGCAGATCGAAATTCATTGAAGATCAATTTTTTTTTTTCATTCTTCCCACTAAAATGAATGTGTTGAGCAGATAACAAAGGAGGATGAAAAAAAACCTGAAATTAGAAAACTCAATTGAAATTAGAAAACTCAATTTCGGCTGAAATGGCGTCGTCGAACAAGGTGGAGGTCGAAATTGAGGCGTGGACGAAGCGACGGAGCGGATCCACTTGAATTTCTCTCAGGGACACCAAATTAGAAGAAGGAAGAGACGAAAGGTTTCAGATCTCGAGTTGCAGTCGGCGTTGGGAAGGGTTGAAGCGTTTTATTGGGTTTGGGACCTTTGGGTTTGAAGTCAAATGTGGAGTACAGCTGTATGCCTGTGTACGTATTGGAAACTAGCTTGAAAAATTGAAAAATGCACAATTTTTGTTTAATTGCAAGCTACAAATTGAATTAATTCTCTGGCTTTATAATTAATAACATATACAATACTGATTAATTAGTATTTATAACTAGTGACTGATTTCCCTAGAAAAATTACTTTCCCTAAAAATTACTAGACCTCAAAAAATATTAATTGAGAACTTGTGGTATAGGAAGGAAAATGAGATGAATAAGGAAAGAAAACCAGTAAATATATAAATATAGATTGAATATTTTTATTTTTGGATAAAATTTTATTATTGATACGTAAAATGCATTATTAAGACTTGGAATCCACTGAACTCAAATCAAAGTTAACCTTACTAATACATGAAGCGAATTATGAATCGAATTCTTAACGAAAATACCTAAGCGAATCGCATTCACTCGGGGGTAGCGATTTCCGTATGCGAATTCATGTCGCGAATCGGACCGCGTGCCGAATTATGTGACGCTGATAGTGGTAAGTATTCCCGCCTGTCACGCGGGTGACCTGGGTTCGATCCCCGGCAACGGCGCCTAAAACTTGATGGATGAAATCCACGTGTATAAAAACTTTGCAAGTGTACAAGTATCGAAATAGCAGTGTACACAAGTAAGGGTCGATCCCACAGGGACTCACGTGATTAACAAATACTAGCAAGGAGCCAAACTAAGAGAGATTTCACAGGTTGGATTTCACAGTATCATCATTCTATGCTATTTTTAGGGATAAAGATATCAATCTCACACTAGGGTTCGTTCACTTCTTGTCAAGATTGGGACGGTTGGGACGGTTAGGGATAAAGATATCATTCTATGCTATTTTTTAGGGTTCGTTCACTTCTTGTCAAGATTGGATGAACATGTTTGTATGATCTGCTTGGTGATTCATGCCACTAAGACGTGATTCTACTGTCTTGTTCTGGAGGTCTTCTGTCTTTTTATGTATATTATGATGATTCCATAAATTTTCTTCAGTTATGCTGGTGGATAGTGATGTACAAACCGAACATTGACCGTGATAATTAAGAAAAATAACATATTCCTTTGGTCACAGCTGAGCTGAATGGAGAGAAAGATTCATGTAGTGATTCACAAGTAGCAGTGGCTATTGCTTAACTTGTTATGAAGGTTCTTTTGCTGTGTAAATTGCACTAGTTTTTCTTCTTCAATTAAACTTGTTTTCTCTCGTGTTTCCACTGTCCAGCCACTTCCAGAGACTCTTGCATTTGTGGAAGACATAGTTGTGGAGTATGTTACTGATTTGGTATGCTTGGATTACTTTAAAAATGCTCAATTGAATATATATAAGCTGAGCAGTGCAGTAACGGTTACAATTAACTCTATGCAGGTTTATAAAGCTCAAGATATTGCATCAAAGAGGGGAAAGCTTTTGACAGACGATTTTTTGTTCGTGATCCGGAAGGTATGCCTATCATTTTTACTATAGAGGGATTGTTTTTGAAAGTAAGGCCACTTGTGAATTGGTTGTCCTAACCCAAAGCATAATCACCAAAAGAATGACATCATGGAGGAAGTTACCATCAAGTGTATAGATCAACTATTTGGGTTTGTGCTAGCTTAACCAAAGGTCTTGTGTTCAAGCTCTGCAAATGCAGTTGCACTTGATAGGGAGATTTTTACCGCCCTTGTGGTCCTATACCTGACTCGAGTAGTAGGTACTCCAAGAGTGACTAAAAACCAAATGGCTAAACCAGAAAAAGGAGATATTGTTACACAATGTCAAAATGTAAATGTTGGACAAGAGCCATAGCTGCAAATGAACTCTATGGCTTTACAGGATTTGCCAAAGCTTAACCGGTGTACGGAGTTGCTGTCTATGAACGAGGAGTTGAAACAAGCCAGGAAAGCTTTTGACGTAGACGAGGAGAAGCTGGCATCTGCAGAGTGATCTAGATTCTGCATGGCTGTGTTCTGTTTAAATGAATGAGTTTGATCAACACGCTTGTAAACAAACTGTATAAACATGTAAAATTTGTACTATGGACTGTGGTGGTACCATTACACATATTATGCAGTGTATATTTCAAGTCCTCATACTTAACCATGAATTTTCCCAGACGGCTTTTCTTTTTAAAATCTTTTATATTTGAACAAAACTTTAAATTAATCAAAAAAATATTGGGACCAATGAAAATAGAAAGTGCCATGCGAACCATTCTAGAATAGTTGTAACAAGCTGGCTTAATATTGAGTGTATTTCTTACAAGAATTTGACGTTGTCCTGTTAGAGAACTTTGATGAGGGAAAGATCTGTACCTCGTTTGACAAAAAATAGTATCCTAAAGGGGACTGACCAAAAATATGCTACAGTGACTTCCTCATGTTACAACGGGGAACACATTTGGACCCTAGAAGAAAAATATGTTAAAACTCTATACTGCCCTATCCAAGTATTTCTTTGATCTTTGTCTTCTGGTCCTCAGTAAGTGAGGTTGGGAAAAGAAGCTCAAATGTAACATACAAATCCCCCTTCTTATTGCTGTAGTGTATTGGCATTCCTTCGCCTTTAAACTTCCTCACTTCCTTGGGCTTTGTGATACCCTGTGTAGTGCAACTAAGTTAGCGATTCTGTCTTGAACAAATGAAAACACTATCTGTTTGATTTTTAATATCCCCTCCCCATTCCAAGATGAATGACCATTTTGAATTTAAGGGTCATTTGACAGATAAATGCAAAAAAAAAATTATTATTATTATTTATTTATTTAAAGTAGTTTTTCGTAATATTCAAAGAGTTTTTTTTTGTAATATCCAACTTGTGTGTGTTTTTTGTAATATCCATCTTTAAAAAGTAGTTTTTGGTAAATGCCTCAATAATTAAAAAAAAAACATAAACATTCTTGCTATTTACTTTCAAAATTGTAGTTTTGCAAAAAATATAATAAACTAGGAAAAAAACATATAGGGACAGTTTTTTGATGGAAAAGTTTCAAAAGTTCATTCATTTTGGGACAAAATGATCATTCAATTTGGGATAGAGGTAGTATCAGTAAAGAAACTTTGAAACTATTCTCACCTTTGTGCCGATGTTCACCAGACGCTCGTCAAGATGTGTAATTGTCTTCTCAAACCCAACCAGAGCTTGCACCTAAAAGAGAGAGAGAGAGAGAGAGAGAGAGAGAGAGACACTTCAGGTATGTCTATACAAAAACAACACCCATAGACTAAAAACAAAGAAAATAAGAAAATCTCCAAAAATTTTACCCCATAATCAAGGAGGAATCAAAATCCTCTTCCCACTGCTAAGGATGGCAATGTTTATCCACTGTTAAATGTGGTTTGGAATTTTACAATGCTTGAAACTGTTGTACAATGTACAATAGTACCCTTGTATAATACTCATTCCTTCCCAAAATGAATGACCATTTTGAATTTAAGGGTCATTTTGAAAAGGTTGATTTTTAATAGAAAAAAAAAATTCATAATCATTCTCACTTTCAAACTTAGTTTTGCAAAAATATAATGAACCATGAAAAAAAAATTGAAAAAAAAATCTTTTAGGGACAGTTTTTTTTAAGGAAGAACTTTAAAAGGTCATTCATTTTGGGACAAAATAGGTCATTCAATTTGGGACGGGGGGAGTAGTTCAAAGCAGTTCAAACTTTAACTGTGGATAAACCCATTGCCACTCTAATTAATACACAAGAGAGTGTAGAGTAATCAAAATATGTTCTCCAATATCAAGTTATCTGAAGTTGAGTCTGATAGAGAATACGCCTTTTCAACGAAATTGGAAAAGATAGACTACCTACCTACTAGACGACAATAATTGTTCTGGCACTTTGTCCCAAAACGGGAACTACTAAATTAACAGCTTACTCTTACCATAAACTCACATTTTGGATCGGAGGTAACAGGATAAATGGGATTCCGATGAAAACGGCCAATGGATTATGAATTGAAAAGGTTCAAGGTAATACTAGGGAAAAACAAAGAGGAAGAAAAAAAAGAAGATGACAGTTTAAACGACAGGAGCAAATACCATTAGGGGATTCATGCAGGATAAGGCAGTTCGGGAATAAAGGAATAAGTGAGAGCAACGTCATCAGAAATAATCTGACATGATAACTTGAACAAAATATTCAAACCCCCGCATGAGTCATCTTTCAGACATAAATAAAGCCAATGACATACTTAAAATGAAGTGATGTAAAACTACGAGAGAACATAAAGTAATTACCAATGTTATGGTAACAGTTGCGTGAAGGTTATTGCCTTCCCTCTTGAATTGGCCATGCGGAGCTGTACGAATGCGGAACTGCCCAGATTTGACCATATGATCAGTATAAATAACATTTTTATAGGTTTATCTCAGTAAGGATGAAGATCTAACCTTTAGATCTCCAGTTTCACCATCTATGATAGGTTCACCCTCTCCATAAAAGACAACCTCCTGTTTAAGGGTGAGTGTAAGAGTGAGCCTTAAAGATCCAATATGAACTAGAGACAACAACAGGAGGAGTAGAAAAGATGGGATATCAACTGTTGGCATTTAATTTAAATCATATCAATAAACAATCTTCAAGCTACAAGTAGGAAATCAAGAATAGATGGGATATCAACTGTTGGCATTTAATTTAGAGCTCAAAAAGAACGTGGATAACATAAAGTGTACCCTAAAATGCTACTCTCTCCATCCCTAAATGAGTGTCCAAATTTGATTTTTCAAGCAAATTACAGATGTTGACTAATAAGCATTTTCGCAACACATGTACATAAAACATTGATAATCACACAATATGTTTGCAAGTGTAAATTAGAACATGATAATTGATAAAGGTGGATTTAGTAACATCACTAGAAAATGGGCACTCATTAAGGGACAATTAGAAGAAAAAAACATAGGGGAAAAGCGAGCAATAGGTTATGTTACAATGAGTTAAACAAAATTCAAATCTACAAGTACTTCAACAACTGGACAACCATATTTTCTAATGATGGCATTTATTAGTTTCTGAAGTGGGATCAATCGAACAACTATTATACAACAATCATAATATCCTTGCATGAATTGTTGGTATTATATGTTCTTCGAATAACAGGACTAGAGGGAGCAAGGGCATAAATTTTCATAAATGAATTAAAGGTCATTCTAACACATTAACAGCCCACAGTAAGTAGCTGACGGCATGTAGCAAGTAGCTCCCCAAAGTATATACAAATGAAATAGTGGAAAAACTTACTTGACCATCTTGCATTCCTTTCTCAATATCCACAGTAATGAACTCCCCTTCTCTTTCGTACTTCACATTTGGACATTTTTCGCAGACCTGAAAGTACAAACAAAATGGTTTGTGGGACAGCAGGCAAGCAGAGGGAGGCACAGGGTTGGAAGAATGATGAAAATCAAGAAAACAACACAAAGGATATAATCCAAAAAGTTTTACGCTCATATATCATACATGCATAACTTCATAAGGGTGCATTTGTAAGATTGAAGAAACTTGTGTACCTGCTCTGTCATCTGCTGGAACATCCCTGGACCAATTTGCCTGTGATAGACCTCATTGCGACAGTTACAATTCCTTTTACCAGGTGCTGGCTTTAAAATGTTCTTCTCCCTCCAAACCTGATGGGAACTCACATGGTTATAAACATAGAAGAGCACACAATAGCTACACAAAACTACCAGAGGTTCATTTCAAGCAAACAAAAAGAGATAAAAATAAAATGTTATGCAGCAGCAAGCACACCAAGGAAGTCTCTCATGTCAACCCCAAGTCATAGTTGCCAAAACTCTAATACTCTTGGAAAGGATTTGCAGTAGCACTGATAACTACACTTATCAAAAGAATATCCACTTAAATCATTATGGAAAAATGCTCCCAAAATAGAAGTAATAGTAACAAAATATATATACTCCTTTCTTTCACTCTAACCCACACTTTCTGCAGTTAAATGTTAATGTCACAATGCATAAATCATTCACCATATATTTGTTCTGTGTTAGGTAAAAACAATTTGCCATAAGAATTCTGTGAGTAGCACCTTGTGTATAATTGTGTAAACACGAGTGAAACTCTATAAGCCCTCAGGCAATCACATTGGCCAAAAAAGTAAATGCAGGATTCTTTTGTGTGAAACGAATGGAGTATACAAAAAAAAAAAAAAGACTAGGTGGTCCGAATCAAAGTAGTTACAGAAAATAGGTGTTGTGTGTTGGAAGAAGAAATTTAGTTAGCAGCATGTTGTTCTCAATGCTAATGTAATAAAGCAGAAAACGCTGAATAGTCAAACTAAGTGAAGTATCCATGTTCACCAGAAAACTACTAGGACAAATTATTCTTAGGGATCAGAAAAGAAAAGAAAAGAAAACTATTGTATAAGCAAAAATTTCAGTGCACGTCCAGTGGAGGCAGCTACTAATAGATTGTCAAACAAACCAACTGTCTCTAACATGACAGACAAGTATAAAATACACAAAGAAGTCTAGATGTCTGACAAAAAGCATGCGTAACTTTTCTTTACCTTCAACGATCCTCCCATGTATAAATCCTCTAGCGTTGCATCTAAATCGACTATGACATCGTCACCTTTTACAACTTTCTCTTCCTCATCCATTTGGTCTCCACCGCCAAAAAAACTAGACGAAACATTGCATCAGCAGAGAGAGAGAGAGAGAGAGAGAGACAAAAGACAGAAGGAGAGAATGTTGCACTAAGCTTTAACTGAATTATACACTAAAGAAAAACAGAGGATAATCAAGGAGGGAAGGAGAGGAAACAAACTTTAAACATTCAACACAAACAGTTTCATTCTTTATAGTAGGCTAAAATTTAATAGGAACCCCCATGTATCACACAAGAGGAGCAGAACATTTTATTTTGCATAATACAGAGTCAGTTTCTTTAAACCAGAGAAAACTTTTTATTATTGCTATTCATCAACACAAGAGATGACTTTAGTGACGACTGGTTAATTTTTACGACTGCATTGCTCCACAAGTTCTTTAAGTGATATATTGAAATGGTAGCTTAAGAGTATGAATGATAGTGAGCCATTATACCAAAAGGGGGTCAGCTTTGGAATATAGGCAACTGATTCTCTCTTTATATTGATTTGATTCCCACTTAACTGAAATCATGAATCCGCCACTTAAATGGTAGTGTAGGCATTGCATTGGCTGATGTGACCAGTTGACAAACTAATGGCTTCCTATGAAACTGACATATTTCCATTGGCTTAATCGAGACAAGCTTTCCACATAAAAATCACTTTTGCACTGAGTACACTGTTGCAAAATGCCATCCACAATAAGTGTAAATGACAGCAATACCCTAGTTTTCCATTTTCCATCCACCATAAGTATGAAGGAACAATGATCAACAACTTGAATTCACTTTGAGACACCATACCAAGCACACAAGATGATTAATTCATTATTCATGCTTATTATGTAACTAGCTAATGACTAAACAAATCATATAAAGCCTCAATTGCACTAATTTGGCATACAAACACGTAATAGAAACAATCTATCAGAGGTCTCCACAAAATAAGCACAAACTTACTTCTTAAATATGTCTTGAATATCCATTCCTCCACCTCTTCCACCCCCAGCAGCATGCTGCTTGAGACCTTCTTCACCATATCGATCATATATACCTCTTTTTTCACTATCAGATAATACTTCATAAGCTGGAAATTAATCAAATAACACATTACACACTCAAACATCAAAATTTCAACCTCCAATATAATGCCAAATTCAAAAGTACAAAAAACACAATATACAAGATCCAGAAACTACAGCGTACCATTGTTAATCTCGGCAAATTTCTTATTAGCCTCTTCGTTTCCCTGGTTCTTATCAGGGTGATACTTCAACGCAAGCTTACGATACGCTCGTTTGATCTGATCGTCCGTCGCTCCCTTCGGAACTTGAAGAATATCATAATAACTCTTCCTGCAATAGTTCATTCAAAATTAATCGCATATTTGATTGCGGCCAAACGTACGCAGCTGTAAACGTGGACGCCAATGACAGAAATCGAACTTACGCAGCAATGGCGATCAGTGAATACGCAAAAACACATAACAGAAACAGTAATTTTGATCTACACTGCGCCATGAGAGCTGTGACACAGAGATCGGAGGGGGGGGAGAGAGATTTAACCTCCCTCGCTCAAAATCTAGGGTTCGATATCGATCAAACGCACAAATTCAATGCTCTTGAACACTTCCTCTCCCTAAAATCTCTCTTTCTCTTTAGAAATACAGATTTGTTGCAGAAAACACACTTCACACACTTTCTTCCTTCCCTCTCTCCACCGTCTGGTATGAAGTTTATACGAACATCGGCATGACTAACGAACTTGTTCTTCGAGACGTGTAATGGCAGAAACTGGCCAATAAGAAAGAGCTACTACTTGCATTAGCCAATCGTTTTGGGACACGTATTTAATTGCTTAACTCCTCATTTCTTCTCGGAAGTTGCTTAGGCAGGTCAAACGTGGATTACGATTTACGGGTTTAAGAGTAGCTTTCGATTTGGGCCTAAATGTAAGCCCAATAAGAGAGCAGCTTTGCATTGTCGATTGAGAGTTACTATTTAAACCCAAAAAAACTATTAGTAAACTCCAAATGAAAAAATTGCAAAAATGCCATTAAGGTTAATTACTTTTTTACCCCTTTGTTCATCTTCTCCCATTCACTCCATTCACCACTCTCCCCCCCCAACCCCCATTTCCAGTCCCTTACTTTCTCTCTCTATAAAGAAAAAATCTCATTCTCAAAATTTTAACATTTTTTTTTAAATAAAAAAAACGGAAATTACTGCAGTCGCCATCACCCGACTTTGGGCTTAAAAGTCGGCCATACCCGGACGACTTTAGGCTTAAAAGTCGGCCACTACCGGCCGATTCTGGGAAAAAAGTCAACCACACCCGACCGACTTTTTGTAATTTTTTCCACCATAAACGGATGACATTTTAATAAAAAGTCATCCACCACTGGCCGACCCCTTGTTTTTTTTCATAAAATTCACCTATTTTTTTTGAAATTATACTACAAAAATCATTTGCATGAGCTAAATAAGTCATTTTTTTTTTTTGAAATTATACTCCAAAAATTATTTGCTCATTTTAATCTTATCTTGAATATATATTATTTTTTTAAAAAATTATGTATATAAATTTTAGAGTATAATTTCAATAAAAAATATAATTTCTTTTAGGTATATGACTTATTTAGCTCATACAAATGATTTTTGAAATATAATTTCAAAAAAATTAGGTGAATTTTATGAAAAACAAGGGATCGGCCAATGGTGGATGACTTTTTTCCCAAAGTCGGCCGGTGGTGGCCGACTTTTTTCCCATAATCGGCTGGATGTGGCCGACTTTTAAGCCCAGAATCGGCCGGTAGTGGCCGACTTTTTCCGTCGGAGTCGGCGGGTAGCGGCCGACTTTTCTATCCAAACCAGACCCACTTTTCCCTAAATCCTCTTCCTCTCCACTTTTCTATCTAATCACCTTCCCACTTTTCTATCCAAACCAGACCCAACACCGTTCCTTCATAAACCCAACTCCTTCTTCCTTCTTTATTTCTCTCACCACTCCACCATTAACACCCCTCCGCCATTAACAACCCTCCACCATTTCTACACCCTCGAGCCACCACCAAGCCGCCATCTCTCTCTCCTCTTCATCTTCTCGTTACTTACCTCCATCCCTCTTCCGTTCCCATAAACTGTTCCTTCTCCTCCTTCTTCTTCTTCTTCTTCTCTCTCTCTCTCTCTCTCTCTCTCTCTCTCTCTCTCTCTCTAGGCTGTAAATGAAATGGGTGTGGGTGAGTGGGTGAATGGAAGGGTATAAAGGGAAAGTAAAGGGGTGTGTAATTTATTTGGGGTGATATTAGTAATGGGGTATACTCATAGTTTTTTGGGGTTTAAATAGTAACTCTCTTGTCGATTTACGGGTTTAAGAGTAGCTTTCGATTTGGGCCTAAATGTAAGCCCAATAAGAGAGCAGCTTTGCATTGTCATAGCCTAAGGTGCGGTCACGAGTTTTAAAAACGAGAGAAAGGAAAGAAAATGGGATAAAATCTAATATATTTTCCTTCCTATTCCTAAAGTTGCTCTCGGGTTTTTTTAGGAAGGAAAAGGAACAAAAATTTTTAAAATTTTCTCTCCTACACAATCCTCCCAAAAGTGGGAGGAATTGAAAAGAAAGGAAATCTTAAAAAACAAATTTTTTTGTTAAACCTATTTTATCCCAATATAACTCTCTTTCTTTCATTAAGGGTACAAGTGTAATTCAATTTTTTTTCTTCATTTTCCTTCCTAAACTCACTCGGGAGCACTTCAATAAGTTATTTAATTCCCTCCCCTCCTCTTCTTCCCCTTCCCTTTCTCTTCCCTCCCCTTCTCTCCATTCAAAACTCGGGAGCGGAACCTAAATGACATAAATTTGAAAATCTAAGAAAAAAATTTTAAAAGAACATTTCATTAAAATTATTCCAAAAGTCTAATAATTGTTGTAAGCATAGCCATGTTCTAAATTTTTATGTTTCATCAAAACAGAAAAAAAAAAAAACCAGTATTGATGCTACCAGGTCAAAATGGTTGCACAGGACTGATCGGGGGTGGCAAAGACATACGATCCGGATGAACGTCCCCCGGGTCCGATGTAATGTGGGATTTACAAGACAAAACACCGCTAAGGGTGGGGGGTCTTTCCCCCCAAAACCCTCCGGCGTGAGAATCATCAATCCGATTCATGACATTTCATATATAAACACAATACATTACTTTCTAGAGAGAGAGAGAAGAGAGAGAGAGCGCTTATAACTTTATAAACTTAGACTTAAGACTTGCATTGCAAATGAAGGGAGGGGGTATATATAGCCAAACAAGTGGGGAACATTATCATCTTAACTTTACACGTGTCACGCCGTTATTGGATGGATATCTAACAAGAGATTTCGTCTGGATAAGATCAAGATAAGATACTTGACAAGTGGCATGACCCTTACTTGGAGACATAAGCATGCTGAGAGAAACGAGATGCGACATACAACATATGACATGCGACATACAACATACGACATGCGGCATGCGACAACCAAACCTTGACGACATGCGAGAACCAAGCCATTAGCGACATTCGAGAACCATAACATTGGCGAGAACTAGAACCATGACCATAACTTTGGCGACATGCGAGAACCAAACCTTTGTCGAGGTGCGAGAACCAAGCTCTTGACGAGATCCTCATGAAATAGGGGCTTATATTGATCATATTCGGACTTGGGTAGGGTAAACATTTGTGGGGCATAACATTTTGTTATGTGCACATCAGAAGTCCCCGACTCATTAGCTCGATTATTCATGATCAAGTTGAGGAGTAAAATAATACACATAACAAAATGGAGATTATCATATCGATCGAGTCAATTTCCCTGGTACAGAACATAAGTCCGTTTCCTTGATCCTTCCAGCACTTTTTATTATTGACTTCTCTTTTCATTTCAACTTTTTGCATTTTCTCTTTCCCATTTTATTTCAAGACCTTCCAATTCCACCAATTTCTGTAAATTTCGATCGGTAAATGTGACATTTTGCGACTTCCCATCTTATTTAGTCCAGCGATCTTTCGGTTCAAGGCGAGCTTTTACCAAGCGAGATGGTTGAGTTAGGCGATTTCTCGTTTTGACAATTTTCGGCTGACCTCGAAAGCTTTCAGGCCAGTTGGTTGCGACTTCCTTCCAAGCGGGGAGTTTAGCCTGTGACTTGTTCCAGTTGATTCAATTTCTTTCCAACAACTGAGTGTATCCTTGCAACATCAACATTCTTAGATTCATCGTAAGATAATAATTTATCAAGGTCTAACTTGGTAAGTCAATTTACGGAATAAGACGCCATATTTTCAGTTGATTGGAAAACATTTTATATTGACTTTTTAATTTTTTGTTGTTACCTAACATCAAAAATAAGAAAAATGTTATCATATAATCTGACTATGTCTTTGATCAATGTTGTCATAAAATGTTGTCATATAATCTGACTATGTCTGTGAAGCAAGCGGAGCCTTAGAATAAATAAAAATCACCATAAAATTAACTATTTGCGGAGCAACTAAAGAACCATGAATCCATCTTATTTCTCAAACTTGCATGCATTATAACAAGAGAAACCTCTCAAATTTCTTTTTAGTTTATGTTTCGAAATGAACTTAAAAAAAATTGATTATTTAAATCGAGTTAGGATGAGAATGACATATATATGTCTTTGATCAATGGGTCTATAAGTCAGTTTTCTTGTGGGCTAACCAAACGTATTTAGTGAGACACAACTCACTGATCAATTAAGCCTTATTTTTATAAAATAAATAAATAAATAAATAAATAATACCTAATCAATTCAGCTTTAAGGCAATTTCAATAATACCTATCAAAACCAATTTTTGGTATCCATGCAAAGGGTTAACACCTTCAATGATTAAATATGGTAAATTCTATATAGGTATCAAAATTTATAGGTATTTTTAGTTTCTGATACCTATACATTTAATCATTAGAAATATTAACTCATTTATATAGGTATCAAAATTTATCTTTTTTTCATAAATAAATAAATTTCATCTCTTTTTTTTTTAATCACTTTTCAACTTCTTATTTTTTAAGCCCACTCGTGACCCTGACATTTTTTATTCACTTTTCATTTTATTTTTAAGTATTAAAATTATTTAATTACTATTAATATTTTAAATGTAAAATAAATTTAATAATATGAAAATAAAAATTGAGTCATTAATTTGATACTAGCTATTTGAGATGATACATTTTACATATGTATCAAAATTTAATTTTGATATCTACAATTAAAAATGATAACTTGATATCTGTGAATAGAGTCCAAAGATATCAAATTTTGATTTTTATACATGTAGCCTAACTTCGAAGATATTGCAAATTGTGCTCTTCCATATCAACTTACCCGTATACCCACCGTATCAATTATAATCGGTAAAAAAAGTCGATATATCGAATTCTCAGTACGGTAATACCATATCAATCATGTATAATTGGTTGATACATGATATAAAATATTGACTTCAGTTAATATAACATATACCGACATAGTGCTACACCCGTGCGTTAAACGCACAGATAAAAAATTATTTCAAATAAAGTTAGAAAACTGGAGAAGTTGCTTTCCAAAGAGCACGTCACACATCTATCCCTTTTATTTTTTCCATTTTTCTTTATAGCAAGTCACTATTCTACAAATGTGAAATGACAAAATCGATCAAGTTTTCAATTCCTAAACTGGCTGTGAGCGGGAGCGGGAAACGAAAATGGAAAGCTTTCTTGAGAAATTAAGGAGATATGAAAGTCTTAGTTAAGGAGCCATTTGGGGGTGATTAGGCCCCTAGGAGTGACCTTAAAGCCTTAGGCGTGACCTATAGGCGCGCCCAACGCCAAGAAAGATGGTGTTCACAAAGAAGCCAAAAACCCCAAAATTTATAATATTTCATTTTCTAGCACTACGCTAAGGCCTCTTAATAAATACTACTCTATTTTCTAGCATTTCAATTCCTAGACGATGTGAGATTAATATCCCATTTGATTTTCAAATGCTAAGACCTCTCAATATATACTACTCCATTTCCTAAATTTCAATTCCTAGACGATGTGAGATTAATGTCCAATTTGGTTTTCAAATGCTAAGACCTCTCAATATATACTACTCAATTTCCTAGCATTTTAATTCCTAACGCCTCTCAATATATACTAGATAAAAAGCTTTCTTGAAAAATTAAGGAGCTATGAAAAGTCTTAGTTAATAAGCAATTTGGCGGTGATTAGGCCCCCTAGGCGTAACTTAGACGCGCCCAACACCAAGAAAACTTGTGTTCACTAAGGAGCCCTCAAATTTATACTATTCCATTTTCTAGCACTTCAATTCCTAGATGATGTGGGATTAATATACCATTTGATTTTCAAATGCTAAGACATCTCAATATATACTACTCTATTTCCTAGCATTTCAATTCCTAGACTATGTGTGATTAATATCCCATTTGGTTTTCAAATGGTTTTCAAATGCTAAGACCTCTCAATATACACTATCCCATTTCCTAATATTTCAATTCCTAGAATATGGGGAATTAATATCCCATTTGATTTTCAAATGCTAAGACCTCTCAATAGACTCACTCCGTCCCGGTCCATGCTTCACCATTTTGGTGAAGCACGCAAATTAAGAAAGTAATATATATATTCAAAAATAATGAGAGTGGGAGAAGGGTTGTGAGAGGGAAGAAGTGAGTGGATATGACAAGTGGAACCCATAATTTAAATGTGTGAGAGAGAAAAATTAGTGGGTATAATAGAATATTAATAAACCTTTTCCATTTTAGAAAAGGTGAAGCTTCTACCGAGACACCCATTTGGGTAAAAGGTGAAGCTTTGGGCTGGACGGAGGGAGTATACTAAATGTAAAGTTTTCTTAAGAAATTAAGGAGCTATGAAAAGTCTTAGTTAAGGAGTCATTTGCCGGTGATTAGGGCCCATAGGCGTGACCTATAATATCCCATTTGGTTTTCATATGCTTAGGCCTCTCAATATATACTAAATGTAAAGTTTTCTTGAGAAATTAAGGAGTTATGAAATGTCTTGGTTAAGGAGCCATTTGACAGTGATTAGGCGCCCTAGGCGTGAATTAGGCGTGCCTAACATCAAGAAAGCTGGTGTTCACTAAGGAGTCAAAGACCCCAAAATATATACATCAAGAAAGCTGGTGTTCACTAAGGAGCCAGATGGCCCAAAATCTATACTACTCCATTTCCTAGCATTTCAATTAATAGACGATGTGGGATCAATGTCTCAATTGGTTTTCAAAAGCTAAGGCCTCTCAATATTATATACTACTCCATTTCCTAGCATTTCAATTTCTAGACGATGTGAAATTAATATCCCTTAGATTTTTCAAATTTTATTTCAAGTTATTAAAGAGGGTGTGTTTAGTAAATGAATAATGAAACTAGCCTCTATTTAGTCTCGAGCACTTCAGCTTTTATATTATTATCGATATATTTTTTTATATATTTATATATAAATATATAATATAAAAAATCGATTTCTCTCTCTCTTTTTCGCTATTGATAATTTTCAAATCTTGTACTACTTTTCTTGAGTTTCAAGACTTTATAATTTATGTTTAAAGATGTGTGCTCCTCCTTCCCATTTATTACTTTACCATTTTGAAGATGGCACACAAATTAAGAAAAAAGGTTAGTGAAGAAAGTATTGTGAGTATAAAAGTAAAAAAGGAGAGAGAATGGGTGAAGGAAATAGTAAAGTTAATTGGTGTTATGAGTATAAAAGTAAAGTAGGAGAGGATTAGTGGGTGGAATAGTAAAGATTCTTTGTCATTTTAAAAAAAGTGAAGCTTTTAACGGGACACCCGTTTTGGCAAAAGGTGAAGCTTCAAATGAGACGGAGGGAGTACATAAAAAATTAAAAAAATATATCAATATATTATTTTTCTTCATTTACATTTGATATATATATCGATATATATCGAGTATCAGTCATACCAACTGAGTACCAATTATACCAATATTCTTTATATATTGATTTTTATGATTGATACTGTTATATACTCCCTCTGTTTCAGAACAAGTGACACAGTTACTGTTCCGCACGGGAATTAAGGAAAAAGTGAAAATGTTGATGTGTTGTGAGTGTAGATAGTTGAGTAGGAGAGAGAATGAGTGGAGAGAATAGTAAATTATAATGGTGTTGTGAGTATTAAAATAATGTAGGAGAGAGAATGAGTGAAGGGAATAGTAAAGATTCTTTGTCATTTAAGGAAGTGTGACTTATTAGTGGGACGCTCAAAATGACAAAGTGTGTCACTTGTTGGGGGACGAAGGAAGTATATTTTTTATATCATATTATACTTAGTTACTAAATAATACTAGTTTGACTCCCGTGCGATGCACGGACAGTTATTAACAAATAACTTATCGAAATAAATACAAAAGAAAATAGAGATGTTTGTATACATTGTAAAACAATTATTCAAAAATTATATTCTCAATACAAATATCAGATTGAATGACACTAAAATAAATCTAGTGATACATCCGTGCGATGCACAGGAAATTATTAATGCTTAAGAAGACGGAAATTAAATAAAATGACTAAATGAGGAAAACATTTTTATACATTGTGAAACACAGCTTTAAAAGACAACATTGTCAGAGCAACTTTCGAAAGAGGAAGGAAGATCATCATTACATATCAATATATTCGGACCATTGAGATTGTGAAATTTTTTTAATGTGAAATATAATTGAAAACGACATATGACATAGTATCAATTTAAAAGAAAGCCAACAATGAATAAATATTGACCTTTGAAATTTAGTAATAGCCATAGTATAAAAGGAATACAATAATACAAATACCTTGAAATCTAATCGGTCAATGAACGGACACCAAGTGTCCCATTTAAATAAAAAATAAAAAAATTAACCGACGTAGACGCGCTTCTGTACGCGCGTGGATGGCACGCGTCACTTTTCAGCAAAAAATCTATAATTAAATAACCCTATATACTTTATTTAATATGCTTCAAAGGTTTTTTTGGAAAAAAATTAAATAAATTGTCTGCTATATCGAGCTAAAATAAACACAATAACCATATTATCCCATCCCACTTATTGAATAGTAACTGAAACCCACATTCATCCCACTCCCCAATATATACTCCCTCCGTCCCACATCAATTGATACTTATTTCCTTTTTGGTCCGTCCCACATCAATTGATACTTGCCCAAAATGAAAAGGAATCTTCACTATTTACCTCACTCATTCTCTCTCCTATTTTATTTTTTCACTCACAACATTCTCTCTCCTAACTATTCCTCTCACTCATTCTCTCTCCTATTTTACTTTTACACTCACAACATTCTCTCTCCACTTTTTATGTCTCTTACCTTTCCTTAATCCGCGTGCCCATTTTTTTGGTATCAAATGGTGTGGAACGGAGGAAGTATATATATATATATATATATATAGATATAGATTATTATTATATTAAATAACCCTATATGCTTTATAAATACACAATGGTTTTATTCATAAAAATTCAACACCATTTCAACTCATCATCCTATATCCTACAACTTTTGTTTTATTTTATATTCTTTATTTTTATGATTAGTAAAATTATTATTATTATTATTATTATTATTATTATTATTATTATTATTATTATTATTATTATTATTATCATTTATTGACATACACTTCAAGCAAAATTATAAAAAAATGGTCATCTGGCCCGATATTCATTTTTATTAATACACAATTTTTTGAGACGGATAGAAAATTCGACAAATTTATTAAAACTTTATTTACTATGCTTCAAAGTTTACTTTTTTTTTTTAAATAACTTGGAAAGGAAAATTAAGAAATTTATATTTAAAAAGATATTGAAAAATTAGAAAGGAAAATCAAGAAATTTATATTTGAAAAAAGGTTTTTTGTTTTTTCTGTGTCCAAATCAAATGAAAATAGCCTCTATTTATAGAAATTTATTTTAAATGAATTTTGGTGTAAAAAAAATTAATATTTTATAAAACAATTGAGGTCAAAGAAATGGGAAAAAAATTCGAAATTCAAGAAGCCAATGAAACGCCGCCAAATGTCCGAAAAAAAAGGAAAATATCTCTGCGTAAATGTGCCTCGGTCGACGCGAATACGACACACGCCCAATTTTCACCCTATCACGCCATGTCACGACAAATTTGCTTCAACTATTTTTAGTTATGCCACAATATGAAATGACTTACACTTCAATCAAACTTTTAAAAATGATGGCCATCTTTCCCGAAATTCGCTTTTATAAATGCACAATTTTTTTAGATGGATAGATATTCAAGATATTTATAAATAGTTTGTTTACTATGCTTCAAAGTTTTTTTTTAAAAAAAATTAAATAAATTGTTTGATCTATCGAAATAAAATAAACCCAATAACCATATTACCCCATCCAACTAATTATCCTATACCCCACCAGTTTTATTTCATTTTATATTATCCCATCAAACTAATTATCCTATACCCCACCAGTTTTATTTAATTTTATATTCTTTATTTTCAAGATTATTAAAATTATTAATATTATTATCATTTATAATTAAATAAAATATTTCACACTTAATTACTTGTCACTAAAATTAAAAGGAAAATATCTCTGCATAAATGTGCCTCGATCGACGTGAATACGACACACGCCCAATTTTTACCCTATCACGGCATGTCACGACAAATTTGCTTCAACTATTTTTAGTTATGCTACAATATGAAATGACTTACACTTCAATCAAACTTTTAAAAATGATGGCCATCTTTTTCGATATTCGCTTTTATAAATGCACAATTTTTTTAGACGGATAGATATTCAAGAAATTTATAAATAGTTTATTTACTATGTTTCAAAGTTTTTTTTAAAAAAAAAATTAAATAAATTGTTTGATATATCGAAATAAAATAAACCCAATAACCATATTATCCCATCGAACTAATTATCCTATACCCCACCAGTTTTATGTCATTTTATATTATCCCATCCAACTAATTATCCTATACCCCACCAGTTTTATTTACTTTTATATTTTTTATTTTCAAGATTAGTAAAATTATTAATATTATTATCATTTATAATTAAATAAAATATTTCACACTTAATTACTTTTCACTAAAAATATATTAAAAAAATAGAAAGGAAATTAACAAAAGATAATAAAAAAATTATATTTAAAAAAGAGGGTTTTTTTCTGTGTCCAATTCAAATGAAAGAAGTCTCTATTTAAAGAGAATTTTTTTTTATGAATTTTGGTGCAAATTTTTTTTTAAAAAAAATTGATTTATTATAAAATAATTGAGGTAAAAGAAATAATTTTTTTTTTTAAATATAAAATTCATCCAGCCAATCAAAAATATATTTATTTATTTATTTTTACATTCATTATTTTCAAGATTAGTAAAATTATTAATATTACTATCATTTAGAATTAAATAAAAAATTCCACACTTACTTATTTGTAACTAAAAATATATTAAAAAATGAGAAAGGAAAATTAAAAAAGGATAATTAAGAAAATTATACTCCCTCCGTCCCATTAATAACTTCACTTTTTGCCATTTATGTCCCATTGAAAGCCTTCACCTTTCCTTTTTTGGCAAAGAATCTTTACTATTTCCTCCACTCATTCTCTCTCCTACATTATTTTAATACTCACAACACCATTATAATTTATTATTCCCTCCACTCATTCTCTCTCCACTCATTCTTTTACACTCACAACATTTTATTAAAAATATCATATTCCTTAATTCCCGCGCGAAACAAAGAATCACATGGCGATATTACGGACGGAGGGAGTATTTCTTAATTCCGCCTACAGAACAAAGTGGGTTAGTGCGGAACTTCTAGCGGGACTGGGAGGGGAGTATATTTTATTATTTATCTCGTCTCTATTATTTTCCCCACTAAGTAAAAGCACGCGCCATTCAATGTGATATCGTTTTTTTTTTTTTTTTTTTAATTTAATTTAATTTTTTTAAGGAAAAAAATGGGAAAGCAGACAACTTAAGAAGCAAGCAAAACTGAACATTTGGGACTTGGCGAAACCTGTTTCATTGTATTTGTTCACTGGGACTTTATTTGGCATTTACAATTTTATTTATACTATAGATATAATAAAACAATTAAGACAAAAAATCCAAAAATTTACAATTTTTTATAGTGTACTATATTTTTATAAAATTAAATGTTTTAAAATGAAAAATTAATATTTTTATTTTTATTAAGAATTAATAATTTTAAATAATTTTAAATTAAAAATAACATTTTAACTTATAATAAAATAAACATTTATTATTTGAGAGAGATATTTTGGGACCAATAGTTAGAAACAGAGGCCATGAAATTGTAGCTTTAAATAATAAGGCCTACTGCATGCGCCCCAACTGCAACTGGTATAATCATAACCCTACTTTGACGTGTGGCATAAACTCCTTTGACTACTGTTGTTTTTCTATGTGTGCAATGACTATCACTTACCGACACATTATTGCTTTGTTATTGCCATCTTTTATACTCCCTCCGTATCGGTCGACTTAGAATTTTTTAAAATGGCACGGGAATTAAGAAAAAGGTAAATGTTGTGAGTGTAATTTAAAAATAGGAGAGAGAATGAGTGGAGAGAATAGTAAGTTATAATGGTGTTGTGAGTATTAAAATAATGTAGGAGAAAGAATGAGTGGAGAGAATAGTGATTTAAGGTTTCCATTTTGGACCGTCCTAAGTCGGATGGAACGCCCGAAATGACAAAAAGTCCTAAATTGACCGGGACGGAGGGAGTATTCCATTCAATACATTTCAAGGGTAATTTATTACCGCCTTTGCCTTGCCGTCGTAATAATAAGATTATTAGTTTTAATTTATACAACTTTTAAGAAAAATTAAATATTATGAGTAGGAAATAAAAAATAGGTAGATAATTTTTATTGTAAGAATGACAAGTAATTTCATTATCCATTTTATTTAAAAAAATAACTAAAAACTTTACTATTAGACAAACTAAAAACCTTACTTTATAACGGAGGGAGTATTATTTTATATTATTATTTATATCATTATTTTTAAACTTATCATAATCATACAATTAGATTATGAATCTACTTACAAATTAAGCGTCGATTTTGTGGAATACGACCCTTAACAACGATGCGGTGGATTCTCAACTATTTGCTTATGAGTTGGTCGGTTGAAAAACGCGTTTTTTCATATCTGTATGGAGAAACGGGTTTTTTAATATATTCAAAAACCGGCAACCATTTCAATTAAACCGGTTCTATTATCCAAAAACCTAGATAAATTCAATATTTGCGTATATACACACAAAGACGCACTACAACGATCACAGCAAAATGGAGACGAGCAGGACAGTTCAATCAAAATGAATATCAAGAAACAATACAGAAATCGATATTGATTAAATCAGGTAATATGAACCAAATCAACAACTACTGTTTTTAATTTTAATCAACGTTTATTGTAATAAGATCGATTGTTATTGTACATTTCCAGAGATTGATCTACGTAATTTTGGATCTATCCATCAATAGCATAAATGGAAGCTCAATTACATGACGTATATTCGTAAATATCACAAATCGATATTCTCCAGCTACACAAATCGATATTCTCCAAATTTACGTGTTTAATCTCTATATCCATACCCGTATATTTATATAAATTATATCCAGATATTTATATAAATGATATCCAAGTACCAAAAATGTATATCCGTAAATGTGTAAGGTACATATCCGTAAATTTATATTAATGATATCCGTAAGTACCAAAAATGTATATCCGTAAATGTGTTAGGTACATATCCATAAATTGCTTATCGGCTTTGCCATCGACCTTGTCCTCGACCTTGATTTTGTACTTAGCCTCGCCTTGACCATGGCCAAGTCCAAAGGCCAAGGCCAATTATATATCCGTAAGTATGTGAATTTATATCCGTAAATGTGGTCGGTGCATATCCGTAAATAAATGTGTACAAATGGTAAGTACATTGATATCCAGGAGTCCAAGGCCAAGGCCACGGTCAAACCCAGCGCCACGGCCAAGCCTCGACTTGGCCTCGCCTCGCCATCGCCACGGACAAGTCGGCCTTGGCCTTGAACTTGTCATGGATTTGCCTCGCCTTGGCCAAGGCCAATTATATCCGTAAGTATGTGATTGTATATCCGTAAATGTGGTAGGTGCATATCCGTAAATTGATGATAGTTTCTTGATATACATTTGATAATTTCTTGATATACATTCGATAGTTTCGGATATAGAATTGATAATTTCGGATATTCATTTGATATCCGTAAATGTGTACAGCTTGGTAAGTGCATTGATATCCGTAAACTATAAAATGAGTATCCGTAAAACCTTCAAATGTATATCCGTAAACTATCAAATGAATATCCGTAAACAATTAATTGTATATCCGTAAAGTACCAATTTGAATATCCGTAAACACACAATTAACCATGTCCGTAAACATTAAAATGTATATCCGTAAAGTACCAATTTGACTATCCGTAAACTTTAAACTCGGCAATGTACTAGGTCAAAGGATACGGTCATGTCCTCGCCAAGGCCAATGCTATATCCGTAAACTACAAAAATGTATATCCGTAAACTATCTATCAATATCCGTAAACAATAAAATGTATATCCAAAGAGGGTACCAATTTGAATATCCGTATACACACAATTGACCATGTCCGTAAACAATAAAATGTATATCCGTAAAGTACCAAGTTGAATAACCGTAAACTTTTAAACCGGCAATGTACTATGCCAAGGGATACGGCCATGTCCTCGGGCAAGGCCAATGATATATCCGTAAACTACAAAAATGAATATCCGTAAACTTTCAAAATGAATATCCGTAAAACTAACTAACTATCGCCTTTTCTTGCGTAATCATATTCTCCTATTGATTTAGAATCTCAAATTCAACAACCTACAGCATCCCGAAACCGGGCTTCAAATAGGTTTTCTCTTAACTTTATTGACATATTGCTTTAGAATTACCGATTTCATATAACATTATTCTTTTTAATATATTTTGTGTGTGCAAGAATCGTAATCGAGGACCCTAATATTGATATAAGCAAAAATTTGTCGGGAACAAAAGCAAAGACATGGGAGGAATTGTACAAACCGTATAAACTTCATGCAAATGCACTAGGATTTAGTATTAAGTTGTCAACAAATCATGTTTCAAAAAAGACTTCAAGGATATTAGACAAGCTATTCCGTTGCTCATGTGAAGGAGTTACTGTATCAACCCAAGAGGATAAAATCGTTGTTCCATCACCAAGCTAATGTTAATGAAGTTCAAATTCCTTCACCATTGAACAACTCGATGTTACCAAAAACAACAAAAGAGAAGGAGAAATTACATAAAGAGGACTCAATGTAAGGCTCTTTTGAGGGCAAAATTGCTAAAAGAGGAAGATATGTATGTTGTTGACCGCCATGTTACAGAGCACAATCATCCAATGACAAGGATAGATTGGAACCATTTGAAGCGTAGTGAAAGGTGTATCTCAAGATCGGGGTGAAATAATTGAAATAATGGAAGAAGCCGGTATAAAACCAACCGATGGATATAGTCTTTTGGTAAAAGCAACTGTGGAGAGGAACATGTTGGTCACACAAAGAAAGATCATGTCAATTTTGTTCGTAAACTTAGAATGGAAAAAAATTGAAAATGGTGATGCTCGTAATGTTGTTGATAGGCTTTTTGAAATTTCACCGGAAGATCGAGGGTTCTATTTTAAAATCAAATTTGATGATGAAGGAAGACTTGGGGCTATATTTTGGAGAGATAGTATGATGAAGGAAGATTACAAGCTCTATGGAGATCCGGTTATATTTGACACAACTTATACTACAAACAGATACAATCTTATCTCGTGCCCCAATAGTTGGCATTAATAATCATTGGAACACCGTCATGTTTGGTTGTGCTTTCATAGCAAATGAAAAAAAGAAACATTTGTCCGGTTGCTTAAGCAGCTTAGAAAATCAATGGGAGGAAAAGAACCAAAAACAATATTTACGTATCAAGACCAAGCAATGTCAAATGCAATTGAAGAGGTATGATTATAAAATTCCATAACCAGCTTCTTTTATAATATTTCTTATCTAGTATTTTATTTGTGCTATATAGTTCTAAAAATAATCTCGATGTGCCTTAACTTTGCCCATATGTCATTGGTGTTTATATCCCGAACTACCGCATTGAATATCCAAGAGCTAGTCATTCTAAAGTATCTCGGTTATTCAATATAAAGTTTCTTGGATATTCAATTTGGTAGTTTCGGATATTCTTTTCGTAGTTTCGGATATTCAATTGTTAGTTTCTCGGACATGGCCAAGGCCTAAGCCATGACAAAAAATTGGTCAATGTAAATTTATTGTATGTTAATATCCGTAAGCATATAATGTTAATATCCGTAAACTTTATTATAATACGTATTTGAAGGGCGTACGAGGCATAGGCTATGTTTATGGCACATCCAACAAAATGTCGTATCCCACTTTGGACAATTGAAGACAAATGAAGATTTTAAAAAAGAATTTGATCATTGTTTAATGGGATGTAACAGTGAGGATGAATTTGAAAGTTGTCGGGAGTCAATGCCGGTGAAATACAATCTCGTTGAAAATTCCCGGTTCAAGCTGTCTATACGGACTACGGAGAAATGGTGCACAACTTTAAGCACAAATTTCTTCTCCGCCGGAATATTGTCATCCCAAAGAAGCGAGAGCACAAATCATGCCCTTTGTTTCAAAGCAAACAAAACACATCCCTCACTCCGCTCTTTGACATATTCAATGAAACAGCTTAAACGTTGGAGGAATACCGAACAAGAGAAGGAATTTCAAGCATCAATCTCAGTCCCTCAACTGCACATGTACGGTGGTATCATAAAACAAGCAAATGAGGTATACACACCACGTATATTCAAGTTCTTTGAGATTGAGGTAAAACGAGCTTTTCCCGTCGTATACAAATTTGGAGATGAAAGTGATGAAGATTGCGCATTCATACATGTTGCTCATGAGAAGTACCCAGATAAATATGAGAGTGTACTTTTGTTAGGAATGATGAAAGTGTAATGCTTGTATGCAAATGCAATCGCTTACTATGTTGGTTGTGCTTTCATTGCATAAAGGCGCCGAATTTGTCAAATGTCACAAGAATACCGTATATCTACATTGAAAAAGGTGGACAAAGATGGCAAAAAAGATGTATGGGACAAAGTCTATCAAGGAAAAGATAATACATCAACAGAGAAAATGAATTCATTCCCTGGAAACAAAAAGATGGCAATGAAATACCACAATCTGATGATGGCTTGTCATGAAAACAGAGCCGCAAAAAGATACTCGGAAGATGGGTTCAATAGAGACTCACTTCTTATACAACAATTGTTGTCGAAAATCAACAGAATGTAGATCTACGACAAGTGTTAATGATAGTGTTGGTTCGTAAAGTATAACAAGTGCTCCACTGTGATGGATCCAATTCGTGCAAATACAAAGGGCGTAAAACGAAAGCTAAAGACAAAGTTTGATAGAAGAAAGCCAATCACCGATGAGTTTGGTTCAAAAACACCAAATGAACATTTGATTTAATAGTTTTTAGATTGAAGTACAATTTATTAAGTTGACTAGTTAAATATTTTATACACGTATATTTGATGTTTTTATGTTCGTAAATGACTAGTTAAATGTTTTTATCAATTATATCCGTAAGTATGTGAATGTATATACGTAAATGTGGTAGGTGTATATCCGTAAATTGATGATAGTTTCTTGATATACATTTCTAAGTTTCTCGGATATAGAATTGATAATTTCGGATATATAATTGATAGTTTCGGATATAGAATTGATAGCTTCGGATATACTTACTATTGAATTCAAAAAGTAATAAATGTGTACAAATTGGTAAGTGCAATGATATCCGTAAGTCCAAGGCCAAGGCCACGGTCACGGCCAATGCCACGGCCAAGCCTCGACTCGCTCGCCTCGCCTCGCCTTGGCCTTGATCTTGAACTTGTCATGGATTTGGCTTTGGCTAATTATATCCGTAAGTATGTGAATGTATATCCGTAAATGTGGTAGGTGCATATCCGTAAATTGATAATTGATTCTCGATATAGAATTGTAAGTTTCTCGGATATTCAAATTGATAGTTTCTCGGATATAGAATTGATAGTTTCGGATATACTTACTATTGAATTCAAAGAGTAATAAATGTGTACAGCTGGTAAGTGCATTGATATCCGTAATTCCAAGGCCACGGTCAAGGCCAAGGCCACGGCAAAGCCTCGGCCTCGCCTCGCCTTGGCCTCGCCATGGACAAGTTGGCCTCGACTTGAACTTGTCATGGATTTGGCCTTGGCCAAGTCCAAGGCCAAGGCCAAGGCCAATTATATCCATAAGTATTTGAATGTATATCCGTAAATGTGGTAGGTGCATATCCGTAAGTCCAAGGCCAAGGCCATGGTCAAGGCCAAGGCCTCGACCATGCTCTCCATAATATTATACAAGAGATATTATTCATTAAAAAAACTACAAACAAACAAACCACACAACACATAACAAATTATTTGTTCTTGCTCTCCATAAACTTATAGAGTGCAGAGTGCTTCGAACATATCATGCTCTCCATAAGCTTTAGTTGCCCCACGATCCTTGGCATGTAATGTAAGAGAATCCCAAATCCATGTTGATTTCTTGCCGTTCTTATTGTCACGTAACGGGCAATGAAGTTTATCCGAACCTGTTCCACAAACTATAATATCCCTCCTTAATATCTTCTAAGAAACCCGAAATTCTTTTAGCAGCTCTTTCTTCTTCATAATCTTCAACATTTTTCTCGTACTGATCGACCTACTCGTACTCATACCGAGAAATTGATTGCTTTTTAGATGAAATTTAGAAATAAAAAGAAGTGAAGATCTAACTTATTTATACCGAATCCGTGACTGTTTTTGTTTGAAATTTGGCACTATTGAATCCATGATTTTTTTGAAATGTAGTTAACTATTGAATCCGTGATCGATTTTGTTTGAATTTTGGCACTATTACTTATGGACAAAATGAAGCAAAGACTAGTTGGGATAACTATTGAATCCGTGATCGTTTTTGTTTTTTTATTACTCAACTTGGAACACCTAACTTGGAACACTTGTCCAAAATCAAAGTTCAAGGCCAATTAAAGTTTCGGGTATTCAATATGGTTGTTTCGGATATAAATTTTGTAGTTTCCGGATATTCATATCAATGTTTCGGATATTCATATTGAATGTTTCTCGGGTTATACATTTTGTAGTTTCGGATATTCAAATTAAGAGTTTCGGATATAGAATTGATAGTTTCGGATATACTTTAATGGTCAAAAAGCATTCAAACTTACTATTGAATTCAAAGAGTAATAAATGTGTACAAATTGGTAAGTGCATTGAATTCATCGACCAACTTTTTTGACTCGGTTTCAAGTACTCGCCTATATAAATCTGTCAAAGGTAAATATATACATCAAGTTCAAAAAAATTCTACCTTTAATAATTTTTCTAGTGATGAACAAAGGCAAGGGAAATTCTGGGAGCCAACTTTGGGTGATTCAAATGATGACAAAAGTTGGAAAATATACATGGTGTGCTACCAAAAATTGCTCAATGGTCATCTTGTTGTTTTGCAAATTCTTCTTCGCAAATGGAACTCCCTCATTTCGTTGTCCATCGCAGCCATGTAATGGACACAATTGTAGGGATAAGGATTATGTGGGGATAGTCAAACATGCTCATGAGTTTGGGCAACGCTCACAACATTGATTTAAGCCGCTAGATTCACCACAAGGCTTTGGAAATGTATTTGGAATATATTTTGAATGAATATGATCCAAAAACAAATTGAATGACAATGTAGATGATGATGGAGCAGTGTGGTAGTGGTAGTGTTTAATGGTTACTAAATTCTCGTTTTTAATATTTTTGTGTTTGATGTATTTTTGTTTAATGGTTACTAAATTCCGTTTAATGAATATGTTTTTGTTTGAAATTTGGCACTATTGAATCCATGACTGCTTTTTGTTTGATATGTAGTTAACTATTGAATCCATGACTTTAGCCAACCAATGTGTCTTTTAACTTTGAAAAGACATGACTTACTATTGAATTCAAAGAGTAATAAATGTGTACAGATGGTAAGTGCATTGAATTCATCAATTCAAAGAGTAATAAATGTATGTGCATTGAATTCATCGAGCAACTTTTTTGACTGGTTTCAAGTACTCATCCTATATAAATACCATACAACACCACTCCTACCATCACAACAAAAAAAAAACAAATTTCTCAAAATGAATAACAACAACAACAACCAAGCTCAACAGACGAAAGTTCCGATTCTCGATATAGGGTTTCACTCGAGGAGGTTGAATATGTAGATGATAATGTGGATGTTCCGCTTCCGCCTAGGGTTAGAAGAGAATGGACCCCGGAGCAAAAAGTTGCAAGTCACAAAGCGATCAATCCAAAATGGGCGTTTTCCCCTCTATAATGTGGAAAATCAATTGCAATGCCCATTCTCGCCCTGCATTAGCTTTCCAACAAGAACATTGACTGGGACCAACTCTTTGCACATGCTATTCATCGTGGATCTATTTCTTCGTATGGAGAAATATCCAAGGAACAACACATGGCACTAGAGCAAAGATATGACGTAAATCAATGATGCGAATTAGTGGGATGTCGATGTTTGTTCTTGTTATTGTTGCGTATGTTTTTTGTTGTTATTGTTGGTTTTTTTTTTTTGTAATTATATTTAAAATAATTTACTTAGTTTGTTTTCTTTCAATTTTATATACGTAAACTATCAAAAAGTATATCCGTAAACCATCAAAAAGGATATCCGTAAATAAATGAAGTGAATATCCGTAAACATACAAATGAATATCCGTAAACTATCAAAATGCATATCCGTAAACTACACAAATGAATATCCGTAAACTACACAAATGAATATCCGTAAAACTATCAAAAAGGAGATGTTTTTTGTTGTTATTGTTGGTTTTTTTTTTTTTTGTAATTATATTTAAAATAATTTACTTAGTTTGTTTTCTTTCAATTTTATATACGTAAACTATCAAAAAGTATATCCGTAAACCATCAAAAAGGATATCCGTAAATAAATGAAGTGAATATCCGTAAACATAAAAATGAATATCCGTAAACTATCAAAATGCATATCCGTAAACTATACAAATGAATATCCGTAAACTACACAAATGAATATCCGTAAACTTTCAAAATGATATCCGTAAAATATCCACAAATGAATATTTAGAAACATACAAATGAATATCCGTAAACAAGCAAATGAATATCCGTAAACAAACAATTGAATAGCCGTAAACAAGCAAATGAATATCCGTAAAATATCCACAAATGAATAACTAGAAACAATTGAATATCCGTAAACAAACAATTGAATATCCAAAAACTTTCAAAATGATATCCCGAAAATATCCACAAATAATTAAAAAGGTTCTTCTATTATTTAAGAAAAGTAATGAGTAAAACATAAATATCCGTAACCCTTTTTGAAAGGATATCCAAGCTTTTGAAAGGATATCCGTAACCTTTTGAAATGTTATCCGTAACCTTTTGAAAATATATAGCCGTAACCCTTTGAAAGGATATCCGTAACCTTTTGAAAGGATATCCGTAAGCTTTTTAATTTATAACCGTAACCTTTGAAATGTTATCAATACTAAAACACATTTTTAATTGATATCAAGAAACTTTAAATGGCCTTTGTCATGGATATATCCACAAATACCATAAAGCATATCAAAAATGTATATCCGTAAAACTATCTATATGCATATCCGTAAACTTTCAATATGAATATCCGTAAAACTATCAATTCACTAAAGTACATTAATTACATCACCAAACCGCATTCCTAATTACATAATTACATACACCTATGAATCTTGTACATTACTTTGTTCTTCTCGTTCTTTTTGTTTTCTTCTCTTTTTCAAAAGTGTTTGTTTCAATCATTAAATTATGCTTATCTCTGTTCAATTGACTAAGCAAAAGTGTTGAAAGAATTTCACTGTAGACTGATCCTTTGTTTATCCTACAAAAGTAAAAAATAAAAAAAATTGTTAAAACATATATATACAAACTCATATAATATAAATATGAATAAAAAAAACTTTAATAGTACCCGACATAACTCAGGGCAATGAGTACTTTGATCCTTGAAAATCATTCATCTCGTACATCACATAAACTCCACAATCATGGTTAACATGATTTTCTTTAAGAACCCAATCACATTCCATGTATTCAAATTTATATGTTTTTTTGTCTTCAAAATCATTATAACATGGATGTTTAATCTTCTTCAAAAACCTTTCATAGGCGCATACCGAAAACATTTAAAGTATAAAATATTAGATAACCAATGAAAAAAATGAAAAATATAAAACCGCTTTCGTAAGTTTCAAAACATATACCAATGCTTTCGTAAGTTTCACAACTTCACCGCTTTTGCTTCATTCATTGAAAGGTTGTCAAAATAGTGAATGGATTTTGAAGCCATGTTGTACACAAATAGTGTAAAGTGCCCACCTTTATTGCTTCCCTTAAAGTATGGGAAAAAAACCGCAAAAAATAAGTATATCCGTAAATATATTAGGTGACTATCCGTAAATACCATAAAGTATATCCGTAAATACCATAAAGTATATCCGTAAATTACTTTGGCCACGGCATAGGCCTTGGCCTTGGCCTAGGCCTCGTAATGGATATATCCGTAAATAACATAAAGTATATCCGTAAATACCATAAAGTATATCCAGAAATTACTATGACATGCCATAGGCATCGCCTAGGCCTCGGTCATGGATATATCCGTAAATACCATAAAGTATATCCGTAAATATCATAAAGTATATCCAGAAATTACTTTGGCCACGGCATAGGCCTTGGCCTTGGCCTAGGCCTTGGTCATGCATATATCCGTAAATACCATAAAGTATATCCGTAAATTTTCAATATGATATCCGTAAATGTATTGACAAATGAAAATACATACCAGCATCTACTTCTTTCAGATCCATTACATTCCCATCTACATTAACATCATTTTTCCAATACAAAAAGTTTGAAGCATTTCGCAAAGCACCAAGACGAGCATTCAAAGAACGTTTCGCCCAAGTAGCCTGTTAATATAAATGATAAACAATATCTTAAAAATTTCATGGATATATACCCCGCAATCGATATATACTTGTAAGTTGTTGAAAAAAAGTAAACTTACGTAATAGTCAACACCAAACATAAATCTCTTCATTACACCTTTTATGTTCCAGCTTGTTCAACAACATTGCCCAAGCATTCACAATTGCACCCGTGATATCCGTGTCTTCTTTCATACTCAAAATATCGTCTCGCTTCCAATCCAAAGAAATCATTAAACCGAAAAAAGCACCGAAAAAAAATAATATTAAAATTTGAATAACATATTTAATTTCAACCGTAATAATATTGAAATAAAAAGGGATATTACTTTTTTGACTCGAAGAATCATTTTTGAGAAGCAATAATCAACCACTTCCATCTTTATCTTTGGCATACCAATCATTACTTCCTTATTCTTCACCATGAATTCGTATGAAAGAATAATCTCACAATTCACAGGTTCCAAATGCACTTCATCTAACATCTTGTCAAACTTCTCACCATTAACACCATGTTGAAAAATTTTTTCAACCAAATTATCAATAGCACCAAAAATTTGTGAAGAATATTCTTCTTCCACGTCAACTTCTTTAATAAATGCATAGGCTCAATCATTGGTTGTTTTAACAGATGGGTATCGCAACTTGATCCTCTCGTATTAAGCCTAGCAATTTGATGCTCGCAGATTGATCTTCGCTGGTTGATCAACATTGGTAGCATCTTGATCCTCATAATGCTCATGCACATATCTGTCATCAAAATTCTGAAATTTTTCAACATTATCATCGACTCGTATGCTCGCATCCTCGACTCGTGAAAGAATCCTAAATGTTGGCAATGGTCCAACCTTCCCTTTCTCCTTCAAATCATCTTTTGAAGTTTTCAATTTATCAATAATATCATCAATGTAATCAAAAACCCGACTTCCCCAAGGTTCACTATCACCAACCAAATCCTCCTCTTCAAGCAGATCCTTTCTCAACATCATCATTATTAACTTTTTCTTTCCCCTTCTCAATTTTTGAAATCCTTGCAATGTGAGCATTGATAGCAACTTTAATATCATTCTCAAATATTTCCAGTGACTCTTTAACGTAATCCAAAACTTCGAACATTTTCACTTGCAGGTATTTTTGTAGGATGACTTACATCCTCAACAAAAGGAGCAAAGATCAATCAAGAATCCAATCTGTCCTTCATCCAAATCATCCTCATAGCTTGTAATAGGATAAACATTATCCAAATAAAGAACTCCACCCCAACCAATCTTAGCTTCATTCCCACTCGACAGAAATTTTCTCGAGTCCAATGTTGAATCAAAGGACGTGCAGCTTAGTTCGTGTTTACGCAAATATGGAAATCTATGAAAGTAAGCTATTAAAAGAATTGCCACACAACCACCGCAACACCTCACTTTACCGCCGTAAGAAGCCTTAAACTTCCTAACACCATCAGATAACTTATTCAATACAAACTGGCACCAATCAAACTTTTTGATTTGAGTAACATCTTCAACCAATGCCAACAAAGAACAATCAACAGCCTTTGTTACTACTGGTGCAAGAAAGAAACTGACAGCAAACAATACATAGAGGCGTTTAAACTCATCACCTCCATCGTGTAGTTCTTTGATGCGTTGACCAAGCAGACGGGCTGGAATACCATCTTTAACTTTCCCAAAAGTATTTTTATATCGTGCGCTCAACTCTTTGTCAATTCCTATTGAACAATTTATCTTCTCTTTTTTTAAGTTCCTTGGAAGACAAAGAATATCAAAAACATCATTTGTGGTTATATAATACTTGTTATTCTTGATTCTCTGAATAAAGCTTCCCGAATCAAATCTTTCAACAAGATATTCCACAATTCCCCCTGTTGGCAATCTATTCAACTTAAGTTCTAATAGTCCACCAAAACCTATAGATTTAACATCTTCTTTTTGAGCATCGGTTAAACAAAGATCAATAAGCCTTTCGGGACACAACAATGTTCAAATGCCCGTTTCTTACCACTTTCAACCACATCCACTTGTTGATTTCTTATTAGAGTTCTTAACTTGACCTTCACTTAATTGATTCTTCTTATGCTTCTTACTACCTTCACCTTTATTTAAATTTGCAGCTACAAAACATAAAAAAAATAAAAAAGGATATCCAGAAATAAATGAAGTGAATATCCAGAAACATACAAATGAATATCCAGAAACTATCAAAATGCATATCCAGAAACTACACAAATGAATATCCAGAAACTATACAAATGAATATCCAGAAACTTTCAAAATGATATCCAGAAAATATCCACAAATGAATATCTAGAAAAATACAAATGAATATCCAGAAACAAGCAAATGAATATCCAGAAACAAACAATTGAATAGCCGTAAACAAGCAAATGAATATCCAGAAAATATCAACAAATGAATAACTAGAAACAATTGAATATCCAGAAACAAACAATTGAATATCCAAAAAAGGTTCTTCTATTATTTAAGAAAAAGTAATTAATTAATGAGTAAAACATAAATATACAGAACCCTTTTGAAAGGATATCCAGAAGCTTTTTAAAGGATATTCGTAACCTTTGAAATGTTATCCAACCTTTTGAAAATATATAGCCAGAACCTTTTGAAAGGATATCCAGAACCTTTTGAAAGGATAACCAGAAGCTTTTCAAATGTATATCCAGAAACTATCAAATGAATATCCAGAAACAATTAATTGTATATCCAGAAAGTACCAATTTGAATATCCAGAAACACACAATTAACCATGTCCAGAAACATTAAAATGTATATCCAGAAAGTACCAATTTGACTATCCAGAAACTTTAAACTGGCAATGTACTAGGTCAAAGGATATGGTCATGTCCTTGGCCAAGGCCAATGCTATATCCAGAAACTACAAAAATGTATATCCAGAAACTATCTATTAAATATCCAGAAACAATAAAATGTATATCCAGTAGGTACCAATTTGAATATCCAGATACACACAATTGACCATGTCCAGAAACAATAAAATGTATATCCAGAAAGTACCAAGTTGAATTGTGAGGACCCCGACCCGGAACCTACACGTGTCCCGAGTTGGAGCGTCCTCAAACTAACCCAAATATCCTAAACTTTTAAAAACTTTGATTTAACTTTCAAACGCTACACCATTTACATACCCATTTAAAAAAATAACTCTACTCCTTTTTACACTGGGGAAAGAGTTGACCAACTCCGAAAATAATAAATGATTTACAAAAAGATGTTGAATATAAAATAAGATTAAAGTTTATAAATACAAACCCTTTAAAAGAATTACATCAATACACAATTTCTACGCCAACCTAAACGTACCCCGACAAACCCAAAATACCACATCCAACTCCTTTCCGCCCTTACTTGGCCGGTCCACCTGTCTCGGGATCTAAAACAGTAAAGGGAGAGGGGTGAGAATAAATCTCAATGAGCTATTATGATATGCAGCAAGATGCCATACAAGATGCAACACGTAGCATGGCAACACTTAACACATTATGAAAGCGGTAAACACCTTACGTTACCTCATTTTACCTTTTCCCGTCTGAACAATAAGTCGTACAACGTGGGAGTAAAACTCCACTCTTTGGTGAACCGCCCTATGCACATTCACCGCTTATAGGTCTCATACCTCTGTAGATCCGTATAAGAAAAACAGGATACATATATGACCCCTATATTTAGAGTATCATATACTATCATCGCCACTGCAGAGAGCCGTTGGCTTCATACAGAGCATTCCCCCGGTTTCTCCTAATCGCAGCAGTATGTAAAGGCTACTTATCACTCGACGGTAGCCGCACCCCCACACCTTGTGGCCAGCGAGTGGGGGAAGGGTCACCGATATGATGAACCTTCAATCACTTATTGAACAAATCAATAATTGATTGACTTCCATCATACCCACCCGAACATATACACATTCAAGCACATAATAGATACTTGAATTATAATCCACAAAATGGGATAATCATATAATAACATGGTAAGGTATACTCATGCCAATCAATACCATAATGCAACATTTAAGTAATACACTATGCATAATATCATCAATAAATATGAATGATAACAAATAAATCCACAATTGGGATAACCATACAACCACATAATAAACATATCCACATATTGGGATAACAATATAATCAACATGCCACATAATCCACAATTGGGATGTCACACCACCATATAACACATAATCCACACAATGGGATACCACATAACAACTTACCAAATAGTCCATACTTTAGGATATTAAGATAACCATAATATCAATAATTCCATAACTTGGACACAATGCCACAAGTGATACCTACCCATTACCAATTAGCTCAATAGTGAAACCTATGGCTTCTACACCATCAAGTAGCCTATTCACTAAAGATAGGGAGTGAGGCTACTATATATCGTAAACCACTCTTACATAGTCATTATACGACCTCGAATAACATTTATTAAAGTTCAAGTTCTATTTCCCAAATTGGAATTATTTTGGTGAAGTCCCAAATCAAACCTATCAACCATTTTCGGGCAATATTTAAACTACTTCCACAATTCCATTTTGATCACTTAAGATGTCATTGAGTAGCCAAAGTATTCTACTTTAATCTAGGTTAAAGAGATTTCATTTTGGTTCTAGTTCGATTAGGTTTAAACAGCTTCAAAGTTGACCCAATGTCACCAGGCCAGGGCACGACTCGTGCCCCAGGGCACGACTCGTGCCCCTTTGGCCTTCCCGAACAAAGCGTCCCCACTAGGCACGACTTCCCTTTAATCTTGGTCACGACTCGTCCCCACCCAAGGCACGACTCGTGCCACGTGGCACGACTCGTGCCACTAAGCCCAGAATTCAAACAGAATAAAAATCCTTCAACAACCCAAACCAAAATTGTCCCAAACTAGTTTTCCTTTGTTTGTGAACCTAGAATGCTTACTAAACTTCATACTTTTCATACCAAATCATTTAAACTTCAAAATAACATAAACCTAAGTTAAATTACAATTTGATTTTTCACCCAATTCACTACCCCATTTCAAGTTAAATTCTCTTAATCCAACCAACACATTTTCTTATACTCTTGATCAACTTCTATGAACCAAAACATCATTCTCTAACATTTACCCGATTTCCAAACTCCAAGAAGGTTTTCAATCATCAAAACCATTATAACAACAACAACAACAACAACATAGTTCATGAACATTTAAAGAAGGGAAGGTCATAATAACTCACTTTAAAAATCGGAGATGGATCAGGGATTTCTTTAGCTTGATGAACTCTTCTTGGTCTCCCGATTCCAAAAGTGCTCCCGGATTGAAAAATGATGAAGGATTGAACTTGCTAGGAGTCTTGGAAGAATTCTTCCATGGAGAGCTTCCATGGAGGGTTTTCTTGGCTAGAGGAAGGTAAGAAGAATGAAGAAGAAGGAGGAAGGATGGGGAGGTTATTGACTAAAGGGGGGACAAAGATGAGGGAATTAGGGGGGGAGGAACACATGGAGGGCTTTTTGGAGGAAGGGGAAATTGGCCCCCCTTCACAAATTAACTAAAACCTTCCCAACATTTAAAATAAATCCCTTTATTAACCAAAGTCTTCCCACCTTTAAATTAAACTTCATTTCTAATTCTTTTATTCCTCACATTTTAAATTCATCTTACACTTTATTTATTTTTCTATTTTTATTTTCCCCCAAGATGCTTTATTTAATTTCTCTAGCAATCCTAAGATTCTAAAATTATTTCCCAACCATCTTATCTTAAATAAGAATTTAAAGACATAATTGAACACATAAAATTAATATAAATATTAAAAGCATATAGTATAATATTTAAAATTTGTGCCTAGGGTTGGGGTCGTTACACTCACTCCCCCTTAAAGAAAATTCGTCCCGAATTTGATTGTCACTTACCCTAAGGTTCAAATAGCAAAGGTTACCTTTCACATATTCTAACTTAATATTTCCCATTAGATTTCTCAATGGCATGATTCTACTATACATTTTCATAACCCGAATACTCTAGGACTTCACTTCCCAATTAGTCTCTTCAATACTATGATTCTTTCCAAGATTTCTAATTTCATTAATAATACGATATTACAACGTAATATTCCAAGAATACCATACAATTATCATTAACCCGAATTTTCACGACCTCAAGAAAGTACAATTAAATAAAAGTATTACAACTTATGTCACCAAATATGTTACGATATTATGTTTAAAACTTCAAATACTCTATAAGCTGATCCAAGTCGGTCTATAAGTCAAATCATCAACCTTTTCTAAAACTTCAAATGGGTTATCAAACTTTGGCGCCACTTTATTTTAGGTCCTGCCTCTCCAATTTCACCCCAACAATTAGAGATCGATATTTTCTTCCCAAACTATGCCCCATACGGTTTTATCTAAATGTTAGAATGACAACTACTATTATACGCACTCAACCCTTGGTAACCATACGTACTATTAACTATTAACATCCATTGCATATGCCCGTAGCCTATTCTCAATAATAAGTAATGATTCCTCAAATTTTTCACAAGGTTAAATTTAATAGCCTTCCTACACTCCAAATAGATCTTCCCAATTGAATGACTACCCAATCTTTTTAATACTATGGAGTTTATACAACCAAACTATCTCCTAACATATATGAGGACTTTATCAATAAATATCTCATGATATAAACATTAAATAACTGCCCATGAAATAATAAATATGCACATGCTAATACGATCATGATTTCTATAAACGGAACACTGGTCGACTATATAACACAATTCAATGTTCCACTTATTTTCAGGTCCAGAGACAGATCAATATTCAAATCAAATGGTTGGCCGCCCACAACGGAGCTGATCCAAACCAAAACAAAACCGAATCTACTGCGACCTCCACATTAATAACCCCACAATTTAACAAATCATTTCTCGGATCAAAACTGTAATGTAATCAATCACTATAGGGGGACTAGGTTGTCTTCTTACTTGCTTCTGCACGAACTATATCTTTAAAATAACCAATCTTTCGAAAATTTACAACATCTTTCAAAATTCCAAGGATAGATAAAATGAGATCAAATGAGACTCGAATGGTTTATTTATTTAAAACTGTCCCATACCAGTTTTAATTAACTAAACCACTCACACTCTTTAGAAATTTTTCAAAAGATTGATAAGCTACCAAAAATAACTCGAGTGATTTAATTATCTACAACCGTCCCATACCAGTTGTAGATAGTTAAATTACTCACAGATTTTAATGTACACAAAACGGTTCACCGACCTTATTAAATCAATTATCCCCGAAGGGTACAAATGCTCACACCGAAGTTCAACACACACTTTCAATTGTTAAACACAATTAAACAATACCAACATAATATTCTTGTTTGACCTCTATTTATATTATAGCCACCACTTATAATATTTATACTTAGTTACTTTCTCTATAAGAAAACACAATCTTGCCATACCATTACTATTTCCGATAAATAACACTAACAATCATTAAGCTTATAAACTAGGTAAATCATCCTCAATTTGCGATTACACCTTAATAGTACTGTAACTAACTTACCTCTCGATAACCATCAACAACTCAAAATTCACATAACGCCCATACCTACCAAACATCACACTAATTTCTCATATGATTCACGTAACTAAGTCAATCTATACGGTGTAATCATCCTAAAGTATCCTGTCTTCCAATAAGATTTATCCTCATTTTATTTTCTCAACTAATGATAATCATCTCTCAAAACAAACCATATACATTTTTCACCAATTCCTGAAGTTGATCCTTTAAGTCACCAATAACTGTATCTATTATACTTCTTTGCATTTTCCCTATTTACCCCTCCATCACTAATACACAATCCACAAATCAAAACGGTCATACTATATATATAAATGTTATTTTAAGTATATCCTTTAAGCAATTTTTCACTGTAATTGTAACACTCCGAAAATTTAACTAATAACCATTGAATACCCTACTAGTTTCTAAAATCAGTCATACAAATCGTCAACAAGTGCTAACGAATACTTATTCTTCACAATTACCTATTTAAGATCTCTATAACCTTATAAATAACCACCAAGTATCATCTTTTCTAATTATAGTAACAACTTACCCTTATGGAGATTCACTAAGCTCATTATCTTCTTTATCAAATACTTTCCCAAGATGAATCATCAAGTCCATCATCCCAATTAGTGTCCTCTATCTAGGAATCCGAATGCCAAAATAATACCTTATAGCAATTCCAAATCTCAATATCCTGGTATGATACCTGATGAAAACCCATTTTGAAACTCACCTAGAAAACACCACTTAATTAACTAACAGCACATAAGGCAAAGGTATATTGGTTCTATAAGATCTCGTACTCGCGATATTTTATAACCCATATAATCCCACTTAGACTATCACTTTCCAATACTAGTCCCATATTTCTAGTCTCCCCACGAGGCACCAATGAATAACTAATCATGCAATTATACAATTATAAACTACTCTTAATTAGGCCATATACCTAACCTCAACTAAGAGTTCACAATTCATTTTCCACCGTACATGAGATAACTCAAGGTTCTTTTAATTAAATATAACACATATCCTTCACATTCCTTAAATCATACTTTCAACATTTACGCATGTGTGACATAATATCAATTAATAATTTCTCCGACCCAATTATACACCGGAGGTAAATCAAACGCAGATAAGGAGACTCGCTCTTGCGACATCCTCCTCAAACACAACAACTACTCAAATAATTCGGGTTAACATAACGATGATTCACTGATAGGTACTCGACCAAATCCACCGGCAATACATGCCCACTTAATCACAATTACCAAGATAATTAAGGATGATTCGAGGTACGACCCCATCGGAGTAGAACCTCCAACACATAAGGCAACTCTTAGGCCAATTATGCAAATAAAAGATGAAATGTAATGCCACATGAGAACGAATGAACGAAGATTTATGAAAGTATGAATCCTCACTCCCGAGACAGTAAAATACCTCAAATGATGGTGGAAATCTATCTTTCCAAAACTCACCTTTCCTTGATTCCTTGGTCAGGTCAATATCATTTTCTGAAACAAATTCCTGCATTAAACTCTCGACGTCGGTTATCACACACTCTCACTCGGCTAGACTCTACCCGCGAACTCTAACCGAGCTCGATACCAACTGTGAGGACCCCGACCCGAACCTACACGTGTCCCGAGTTGGAGCGTCCTCAAACTAACCCAAATATCCTAAACTTTTTAAAAACTTTGATTTAACTTTCAAACGCTACACCATTTACATACCCATTTAAAAATAACTCTACTCCTTTCACACGGGAAAGAGTTGACTAACTCCGAAAATAATAAATGATTTACAAAAAGATGTCGAATATAAAATAAGATTAAAGTTTATAAATACAAACCCTTTAAAAGAATTACATCAATACACAATTTCTACGCCAACCTAAACGTAACCCGACAATTCCCAAAATACCACATCCAACTCCTTTCCGCCCTTACTTGGCGGTCCACTGTCTCGGGATCTAAAACGGTAAAGGGAGAGGGGTGAGAATAAATCTCAATGAGCTATTATGATATGCAAAGAAGATGCCATACAAGATGCAACACGTAGCATGGCAACACTTAACACATTATGAAAGCGGTAAACACCTTACGTTACCTCATTTTACCTTTTCCGTCTCGAACAATAAGTCGTACAACGTGGGAGTAAAACTCCACTCTTTGGTGAATTGCCTCCATGCACATTCACCGCTTATAGGTCTCATACCCCAGAGAATCCGTATAAGAAAGTGATACATATATATGACCCCTATATTTAGAGTATCATATATTTATCATCGCCCCGCAGAGAGCCGTTGGCTTCCATACGTAGCATTCCCGGTTTCTCCTAATCGCAAAGAAGTATGTAAAGGCTACTTATCACCAAGACAAGAGGCTGCACAGCCACACCTGGCCACAGAGTGGGGAAGGGTCACCGATATGATGAACCTTCAATCACTTATTGAACAAATCAATAATTGATTGACTTCCATCATACCCACCCGAACATATACACATTCAAGCACATAATAGATACTTGAATTATAATCCACAAAATGGGATAATCATATAATAACATGGTAAGGTATACTCATGCCAATCAATACCATAGTACAACAATCATTTAATACACTATGCATAATATCATCAATAAATATGAATGATAACAAATAAATCCACAATTGGGATAACCATACAACCACATAATAAACATATCCACATATTGGGATAACAATATAATCAACATGCCACATAATCCACAATTGGGATGTCACACCACCATATAACACATAATCCACACAATGGGATACCACATAACAACTTACCAAATTAGTCCATACTTAGGATATTAAGATAACCATAATATCAATAATTCCATAACTTGGAACTAATGCCACAAGTGATACCTACCCATTACCAATTAGCTCAATAGTGAAACCTATGCAGCTTCTACACCATTGCAAAGCCTATTCACTAAAGATATGGAGTAAGCAAGGCTACTATATATCGTAAACCACTCCTACATAGTCATTATACGACAATAAGACAAAGCCTCTACGAAGGTTCAAGCTCAATTTACTGCTCGGGAGTCACAATCTATAAGGGACCAAACAAGGCAATATTTACCACCCACTCCTGGGTCTGGGATTTGAATTCAAGTTTCGGGGGTCTGGGCGATCAAGCCCAAACCTCGGGGGCGACCGCCTCAAGAGGGTTTTCTCAAGCAATGAGATTTCATTTGGTGTGATGGGCGTCACTAGCCTCTACGGGCGACCAGCCCCAAATTTCAGTGGGCGACTGCCCAAGGCGATTTCCAGCTCAAATTTATTTCTAACTTCTTTTCTTCTTAACTTCACGACTTCCTTTTCTTTTCACGACTCCACCCTAATCTTAAGAACACCAAGGAGGATTCTAACCTTACATAACTCATCTTAAATCATCTAAACCCAAGATCATGTAGATCTAGATTATTTATCACCAAGTCTTCCACCCATTTCACTACTTCATTCAAGTTTACCCCATTAATCTATCTCCATCCATTTATTACATCCTAGATCATCTTCCAAGAACATTAACCTCTTTCCATATCATTAACCAAGCACTCAACTCTTTAAAGCCTCCTAACCATTTCATTATCTCATTTCAAGCTAAATCTCCTAATTTAACTCCACCCATTTCATAAATCAATTCTTCAACTTTCAAGAAGGTTTCTAAAGCATTAACAACCATTACAATAACAATCACAACATCAAATCATCGATGATATACAAAGAAAGGAAGTCATAATAACTCACCTTGGGATTTTAGAATGGAAGGAAGATCTTTCTAGCTAGATGGATTCTCTTCCTAGATGATCCAACTTCAATGATGCTCCTAGACTTGAATTCGTGGAAGAAATGTCTTGGATTCAAAGCTTGGATGGAGGGCTTCAATGGAGTTCCTCTAGTCTTTCTCTAGGGAAGGAAATGGGATGAATGAAGGAGAAGGAGGGAGGAGTATAAAATGGATAGCGAGGAGGGGGGCCGGTCCAAGCGAGGGGGAGAAGGGGAGGGCTTTAAGTGGAGTTGTCCCCCACCAAAATATCCCCTACCAAAATTGGTTCATTATTTTAAATTAATTCCCCAACCCATAACATTTTATTTGTCCAATTTATTACCACTCTTCATGCTATTTACTTTAATTATTTCCTAATTACTATTTCTTCCTTTAGAACACTATTTATTTCCTCATATCATCTTATCCTAATATAGAAGTCAAAGATATAAAATGAGCACATAATATTAACAATAATGTTAAAAAGTATATAATATTAGACTAAAATCTAGTGCGCCATGGGTTAAGGGTCAGCTTACAAAGTATTAGGTGCATATTCAGTTTGCTTATTGAAGGTTTCAGGATATCTGTGCAAACCTTCAAATAGAGATTCAGGACCATGACTGTACCAATATCCAAAAAATATTTCGCTCTCTGGATATTCATTTTGAAGGTTTCTGGATATTAAAAAACTCGTTTCTCCATACAGTAAGGAGAAACGCGTTTCTCCTTAGATTTTACGAGTTTAAAATGGGACGAAGGGAGCATTTATTTATTTGATAGTGAAATAATTTTTCCTAATGTTAAATTTAATTACTTGCGATATAAAAAAAACATGATTATATAACAATAACAATAAAGAAATATGTAAAAATCTAATGGGGATGTAGAAGTTGAATACGGTTCAAGAACAAAATAACTTCTCAAAAATCAAAATTGATGATACTTGAAAATTTCATTTCATGTAATTTGTGTGTTTGGAAAATCACTAGAGTCAAGAGTTCGAACGTGCTTGAAGAGAAAGATTTCGAGACTTATAACTAGATTTCATTACGTTTCCCAATCGTCAAGCAAAACTAAGTGATACTGTGGGCAAATTATTATGCACATATCACATTCAATACACAATAAATATGTTTTACATAAAAAATATGCATTCAATTCCATAGCATTGAAAAATGGATGTCAAATGTGATTATTATTGAATAGAACGGAAATTTACGTATAAAACGCGCTTCGTCCAAACTAACTATGCCTTAAATATTTTTTTTATTTTAGTGACATTCAATCTGATATTTGTACTAATAATATAGTTTTCAAAAAAGTGTTTTACAATGTACACAAATATTTCTATTTCCTATTATATTTGTATGAATTTTCGTCAATATGTGTTAATAGCTGTCCGTGCATCGCACGGGAGTTACACTAGTATAACATAAAACTGGGACTTACTAAAGCCTTGGCATGTCAGGATAAATTTTCCATGAAAGTTGATATAATCCACGGCAATGGCGGCAAATGATGAAGAAAATAGAAAAAAAAAATCACAAAGGATGTGGGGGAGGAGGAATGGGAGTATGATGAACAACAAAAGAGAAGAGCCAAAAGAAATTTAATCAAATTCGTCATTAAAACATCTTTTTGCCTTTTGGATTACTAAACTATTCTGTTTCACACCTATTATCCCAAGCAAAACTATATGTATTCCATCATAAATAATGAATCTTTGTATATGAAAAATCGAATTAGGATGATCAATTAATAAGGAGTCGAAAAGTTGAAAAATGTATCAATTTATTGGCATTTTAAGCAAAACTATATGTATTCCATCATAAATAATGAATTTTTGTATATGAAAAGTCAGATTATGATGACCAATTCATAAGGAATCGAAAAGTTAGAAAACGTATCAATTTATTGGCATTTTAAATGCACGGCCTACCTAGTATATACTTCTATTCTATATATAAGAGTATATGTCTATTAGATATTAACATATTCTTCAAGAATATTATTCTCTTTATATTTGTTTCTTATACCTCTCATATCTTGTATAGAGTACTTTGTCACATACCTAAATATATTTCCTTTTACTATTAACTAAGTAGCGTAAGCCAAAAAGTCATAGGCAATGAATGATCAAGATGATGTGGAAGTCTTAGAATCAAAATAAACCTTGTTTTGGCTTATGTGTCATGCCCTTGTTAAGTTTGATCAACTTTAATACTCACTCCGTCCTAATAGAAGCTTCCCATTTTGCCATTTTGGGTGTCCCATTAATAGCTTCTACTTTCCTTTTTTGGCAAAGGAATCTTTACTATTCTCTTCACTCATTCTCTCTCCTACATTATTTTAATACTCACAACACCATTATAATTTACTATTCCCTCCACTCATTCTCTCTCCTATTTTCAAATTACACTCACAACATTTTTTCTTCCCACCCATTTTATTAATTTGCGTGCAAGACAAAATTTGGACAGCTTCTATTGGGACGGAGGGAGTATACTATAAGTATAGATTTTTATGAGTTTTCATGTGACTGAGGGGAGACCTAGAGTCTGAAGCCCTAAATTTTTCCCCTCTAAGGGCAACACAGCAATGGTCCTAGTCCTAAGGGCAACTCCAGCAATGGTCCTAGTCCTAAGGGTATCATAATCAAATTTTGATTCCCATAAATACTATTTGGATAGATACCAAAAAAACATCTCCAACAATGAGTATAAAAAATTAGGTACCAAATTAGTTTTTTTTTAAGCTAATAACTTTATTAATATTTTTAATATGATAAATAATTTTGAAATGTAACAATTATTTTAATTAGTTATTTCAAAAAATAAAATTTTATAAATAATTTCGAAATATATTAATTATTTTAATTAGTTATTTTTTTATAAAATTTAAAATTTTATAAATAATTATATAAAAATTTAAATATATTTAAATCAAAAATCAAAATTTTTATGTATAATTAAATAAATTTAAAAAGAAGTAGAACAAATGTAGAAAGAAAATGAAAGAAGGGTGTATGGAAAAATATGAAGTAGCAAAGTCCTAAGCAAAGTTCTAAATATGGTACTTTGCTAAGGACTTAATCAAATTTTGATATCTCTAGTCTTTGCTATTGGAGATGCAAGGACCTTTGTATAGGTATCAAAAATAGGTTTTAGGACCATTGTTGGAGTTGCCCTTAGCGGGACGGAGGGAATATATATGTAGCCTAAGAACATTTTATTGATCATTAATAAATTAAAATAAAAGATTAATTTTTAATTTTTTTTTTAAAATGTAGAATAAATCTATTAGATGCGTGATGGTGGTGATGATGATGAATAATCATATGCATAATACCTCCCATTTTGAGTGTGTGTTTTTCACCTAAAATGGGAAGGAAAACAGCTCAACATGTCTAAAGAGTGAAAGGGGCATGTTATTGTTAGTGTCCCCACACCAATAATTGTAAAGTAATAATCATTCGTTTAGAATAAATGTCTCCCCTTATTTTTATGACTATTTTATTTAAATTCGCTCTATAATTGGATTAAATTGTACTCCATAATTCCTTATTAATAGTGAAAAAGACTTCATTTTCATCAGGTTATAGCTGTAAAGCTGATAAATATGCCTTGTCCTTTGATCTCTTCTGATTCTGAATCAATAAATATGATATGCCTCAATTTTATTTACTTTTGTATTTGAATTAGTAAAAATCCGTATGTATTTAAGGACACGTGTTTTTTTTTTAATTAATTTTTTTTTAATTAAAACTTTTTTAAGGGTAAAATGGAAATAGACAACTTAGTGAGGGCAAATTGGAAAATTTAACTTATAAAACTGTTCATTATACTGTTTACGAAGAGTTGCCATTTATACTATAGATTAAATCTGAAAAAAGAACAGCTGCTCCAACCATCCTATTGCTCAATTATCATCTGTAGCGTGATAATTGAGCCTAGAGGCAAAGCCACATATAGATAAGGTGGCAAATGTCTCTCGATCCCTTTTTTTTTTTTTTTTGAGAAAAATGTTATCAGAGTATCTCTAAATATTAAAATATACTCCCTCCGTCCCAATAAGTGCTTCATCCTTTTGGGTGGGCACGCAAATTATAGAAATGGGAGGGAAAAAAAATGTTGTGAGTGTAATTTGAAAATAGGAGAGAGAATTAGTGGAGGGAATAGTAAATTATAATGGTGTTGTGAGTATTAAAATAATGTAGGAGAGAGAATGAGTGAAGGAAATAGTAAAGATTATTTGCCAAAAAAGGAAAGGTGAAGCTTCTAACGGGACGCCCTTTTGGGTAATTAGTGAAGCTTTTATTGGGACGGAGGGAGTATACATTTTTTATTTTGACACCCTTACTTATTTATGATAAAATTTGCACTATAATATTCTTTTCGCCTCCTTTTGTACCAAAATTTTATAGGAAATTATAATTTTTATTCCCTAATCAATCTCGACGTCTTTCAATTTTTATTTGGCTTTGTCACTGATGTGGCCAAATCACTACACCAGAACAACAAGAAAGGCAACAGTCCCAAATTCATAAATATGTAAATGAAAAGCATAATGTAAAAGTAAATGTTGCAGTTGTAGTAGGTAAATGATATTGAAAGTTCATCTTCTCAACAGTCCCTTTCTTTTTCACAACGAATTCACAAAGTAGCAACATTGACCCAATAAATTAAACACTTGTTTTTACACATTGTCAACAAAACTGTGACATTATAATCATGTTTTGGTAGTTAAATTTAAGTGGGATTGTTGGTTACATGTATATGTAAACCAAAAGAAAACTTATATGCTTATAGGCTTCGGACCGAACTTCCTCTTGACCAAAAATTCACTGCATATTGAAAATTTTATATAAATTCACACTCATATATCAGTCCGCTCCTATACATATATACATAAGATATAAGATTTAAATTACTCTTATACATTAAGTACAAGAATATATTTTATTTTTACAACTTTTTATATTTTCTTAAAAAATAATAAAATTCTCATATTTTATTAATCAGTACGCTCTTATACGATATAAGAAGAGCTGGTCAAAAAAGTGTTTGAATTATAAAAAAAAAAACCTTAAAAAAATTAATAACCAGTTCGCTTCTATACCTAAGGTATAAGATTAAAATTACTCTTATACCTTATGCACATGAATATATTTTATTTTATTTTTACAATTTTTCACATTTCTAAAAAATAAAAATAAAATTGTCATATTTAATTAACCAGTCCACCTTTATACCTAAGGTATAAGAGCGGATCAAATGGGTATTGTGTTTATAAAGAATTGAGATTTGGACCTAGTGTCTAGGGGTGTAAGTGGTTTAGCTCAAACCGCGGTTTAAGACCGAATCGAGCTAAATCACGTGGTTTAGCTCGGTTTTTAATTTTATGTGGTTTAGCTCGGTTTGAAAATTTTCCAAACCGATCGGTTCGATTTAGCTTGCGGTCTGAGTGCACCAAGCCGAACCGAGCCGAACCGTTGAAGCCGTTAAACCGAGTTATGGAACCGAACCGTCAAACCGAGCTATTAAATCGAGCTATAAATAAGCAAGAAGCACAAATAGACACTAGCGTTAACAAAAATAAACAACTTATGAGTCAATATACCAGTAAATCGACAAAGATGAATGAGGAATCTTACCTGCAGAGACTGCTTTATATTCTTCATATTGACATGAAAGCTACGAAATTTATCTTCAAACACAGACTCTGCCTCTTTAAAAGTGAAGCTGCTAATTAATATCAAATTAGAACATTGCATGATAAAGAACAAATTTCGAAATTAAGGAAGTTTAAGTGTCACACTGTTCATATGAAGAGACTCGCTAATGATAAACTTGCAGTTCTATATTTTTAATGACATGAAATGTTCGTTAACATATACTGTATGGTATAAGGACCTGATTTGAGAACAAAGATCATAACATCCAGGTAATAAAATCAGTCACATAATAAGGAGATAGTAATATATAGTTATCAGCTGTGAGAAAAAACTTGAGATTTTAAAACATGAGATTTTGTCTTCAAAGTAATTAAGTTGTTGGTTTGAAATGTGGTTTGGACCGCGGTTTGAACCGTGGTTTGAACCGCGGTCTGAATCATATAATCAAACCGCGGTTTAAACCGAGCTAAACCGAACCATGGCGGTTTAGCTTAGCTCGGTTTGAAGTTTTTTGCGGTTTAGCTCGGTTTGAAATTTCTCCAAATCGATACTAGCGGTTTAGCTCCAAAATTTTCCCAAACCGAGCTAAATCGAACCGTTTACACCCCTACTAGTGTCTATTTGGACTTTAATAAATTATATGATGATGCTGTCAAAAAGATCGACGTACCCAATAATCTGATATATGGCTTGTATTTATAGGTATAAATATATAGAATTCATGTTGAACTTGGATCATAAAGAGATAAGATATAAATCCTAGGAGGATTACATCTATTGTGGAGTCCTTAGTTGACTTGAATTGATATAGGAGGTGGTTACAATCCTAGAGAGATTGTAACTGCTTTAGTATTATTGTTTGATTAGGATGGTAGAAACTCTGCACGATAGCCGAGATGCTTCCTTCCTCGTCATACATGGCTATCTCGACCTACAATGAGCCGGGGAAGGGATGAGAGATAACTGAGAGCCAGTCGTGATGACGTCGTAGCCGAGGAAGCTTCCTCGTCCTCAAGGGAGATCATCTCGGCCTTGGGGGGAGTTTCCTCGGCACTTGAGCTGGGCTTTGATCATGTCGCCTGTTTGAGTCTTGGCCGGCCTTAGGAAATGACGAGATAGAGAGACGAGGAAGCTCAGACTTTCCCTCGTAGCTGAGACTTGATGGATTAGGTTTAGAGCCCAATCCCCTTGGCCATTGCTCGGACAAGCCTATGTTCGTAGCTCGATTTATACTGTTCATATGAGTTTTTATATGTTTTGATTTCGATTAAGACGAAGTTAAGGAATTAACCTATGCTTATTCACTGCATTCGTTTAATGCCTTAAAAATTAAACTAGGGTTCCACAAAATAATGTCAAAGAAATTTTGAATCCCAAGTCCAAATCCTTATGGGGGTGTAAGTCCAATACCTAGCCATGAAGGAGGTTTGGAACCAATGTAGCGAGTCCAGATCCGTTCATCTTTCCCAGCTTTTGCATTAACAGCTAAGATAAATTAAACAAGATGAGACCCACATTTTATTTAATTGATCTTAACCTTAAAACTCAAAATTAATGAATCAGTGTGGAGTTGCTGGAAAATCCGTTGCAACAGTTCTCCATCCCATGATGGTGAAGGTTGTTTGTTCGGTTCCAAAAATATCTTTATACTTTTTTGTCGTTAATATTTTAAATAATAATTTTAGTTTGATTTACTTGTGTTAATGAAATTTTAAAACTTGTTATTAATAATATTGTTGATGATGTATCAATAACAAGTTCCAAAATTTTATCGGTGAACGGTATAAATCGAGGTACAAACGTGAGTTATGTCCGGGCAAGGCCCAATTGATTGGGCCCAAAATATAATTCATACAAGTCTCAGTTAGGACAAATGCAGTGGGCTTTCCCTACCTTTGCTCGTCAAGCCTACTAGTCATTCTCACTATATCGACCTAGACATAACATATCGAATAATGACTAAGGCACATAACACCTTCTCATATGCCGAGCAGAGCATCCAATAAAGCCGACCTAGGCCTCATTAGAAGACGAGTAGCTCTTCCTAGGCCATCATTCTAGATAAGGAAATGAGTTTCGCTATCCTTACTCTTCTTTTACTCGGCACTCATTTAGGTCGACCAAGCATAATAGGCCGAGGAGTTCGCCTCCAAGGCGCACGAAAATAGAGCAGTTGTCTAATCCTACTCAAATAAGGATTATGGGTAGTTATAATCCCAATATGATTATAACCTCCTAACACACAAATTCCTATTCAACATGAACTCTACAAATCCTATGCCTATAAATACAAGTCATAATTCACATTATTTTGGTAACATATCTTTGACTCTAAACTTTTGTCAATTGATTTTTCTTTCTAAACACAAATACTTATTTTCACGTCGGAAGGCATTCGCCGGTGAATCCCTAGCTTAATTTACGTGTTTGTTCTTATTTTTCAGACTATTCAATCATTCGAGAATCTCTGGACGCATATTTGAATTTGGGTGATCAGACGTTTTTAAGCGTAAATCCCAATCGGTATAATTAAATTAACTTAAAATTATGATTCAAAGTATCTTTATATTAAAGACAAAAAAGGTGAAAAAATCATTTTGGGTCGGGAATATTTAGTCGGAGTTTAACTTAGAATTTAGATGGTAAAGAAATTAATCAGGTCTGATAAAAAAAAAAAAAAAAAAAAAAAAGGAAATTAATCAGGTAGTGTTGTACTAGGTACCTTGAGAACTGAGAAGTGGCCCTCTAAAAAGATGGATGGAGCCCCAAATGACAACCCATTAGCCAGAAAGAAGACTGTCAAATTGCTTTCCTTTTCCCATTGATGAAAAAATAAAATAAAATAAAATTGCACACCCAATGTGTGAGTCAAATTATTAATCCCTTGTACCATTATTGTCCTCCTCTGCATCACATTGGGACTCAAATGGCATCCTAAGTGTAGTATGTTTGTTGTCTTCTCAATTTAAAGTGGTCCATTTAATGTTGTTGTTACTACTTTGTTTCCTTTCAACATTTTAACCCAAAGAATCTCAACATTTTTACCCAAAAAATATTTGAACAGTTTTTTGATTTAAAAAAAAAAATTCAAAAAACATTAAATTTTGGTCAAAAATGATCTTCAATTAGGAATGAAGGGGTAAGGAAAGAAGGGGTAGTACAATTTTACTCCATGGAATAAGAAAACATATAGTATACCCTAGGGGTATTTCACTATGGTCTTTAAGGAAGTACTATTTCATCATAATAAATACTTACATTTTTCTTTTTAAAGCGTTACAAAATACTAGTAAGTACTTACCCCGTTCTGTTCCAGTAATTAGTTCACCCTTTTTGGCTCGATACGCAAATTAAGAATGGAGAAAATGATGTGAGTATAATAGTAAAATAGAAGAGAGAATGAGTGAAGGAAATAATAAATTTGAAAAATATTGTGAGTGTAATAGTAAAATAGAAGAGAGAATGAGTGGGTGAAATAGTAAAGATTATTTGCCAAAAAAAGGAAAAGTGAAGCTTTAAATGGGACACCCAAAATAGCAAAAGGTGAAGTTATTAATGGGACGGAGGAAGTATTTCATTTCTAAATAAATAAGAAAATATTGTAGTTTGTATAATTTTATCATGTAAAACAATGTACAAATTACTCCCTCCGTCCCTAAAAGATTGTCATGTTATACATTTTCCAATTATTAAAGAAGAGCTTCACCTTCTTGTACCTTAATAGATTTGCACTAACATTCATGCCTAAATTTAAAAATGGAACATACTTTTTGAAACAAATCAAAATGACAAATGGGACAATCTTTCAGGGACGGAGGGAGTATTAAATAAAGCGCTTTCATTATAATATGTGATAAGTCAACAACAGTAATACTCCCTCCGTCCCAAATCTATACTCCCTCCGTCCCGGCTGAAAAGGCACAAATTTTCTTTTTGGGTGTCCCATTTAAAAAGACACAGTCCCAAAAAGGAAAGTTTTTATTACTATTCTACCCACTCATTCTCTCTCCTACTTTACTTTTACACTCACAACATTTTCTCTCCTAACTATTCCTCTCATTCATTCTCTCTCCTATTTAATTTTTCATACTCACAACATTTAAACTTTTTCTCTTTCCTACATCACTTTCCTTAATTTGCGTGCGAGGTTGGTTTTGTGCCTTTTGGGCGGGGACGGAGGGAGTATACCCATTTTGTGTTCGGTGCGAAAATTAAGGAAAGTGGATAATGGAGAATGTGTTGTGAATATAAAAGTAAAATAGGAGAGAGAATGAGTGGTGGTAATAGTAAAATTGATTGGTGTTGTGAGTATAAAAGTAAAATAAGAGAGAGAATGAGTGGAAGAAATAATAAAGATTCTTTGCCAATTTCAGATATAAAAATACTCCCTCCGTCCCGATAGAAGCGTCACCCTTTTAGGGGTGGCGCGCAAATTAATGAAAAGTGTGGGAAGAAAAAATGTTGTGAGTGTAATTTAAAAATAGGAGAGAGAATTAGTGGAGGAAATAGTGAATTTTAAAAGTGTTGTGAGTGTAGAGGAGAGAGAATTAGTGGAGGGAATAGTGGATGGGATAATAAAATATTAATAAAAATTTCCTTTTTAGGAAAGAGTGACGCTATAAACGGGACGTCATTTTGGGTAAAAAGTGACGCTTCGGTCGGGACGGAGGGAGTATCACTTATTTGCCTCTTAATTGAATTTTTTTCATATACTTATATCTATTCCATAAACTCGTAATTTCAAAAATACCAGACCCAAACACTAGATCAACAACCATTCATCTCATCTCTTTACTCCATTAAATGTTATAACCCTAATTTCATATGTGAATTCTGATGAATATTCAAACAGTTTGAGTAATTCAGAAATCAGTATTCAGACGCTACCTCTTATCAGTTCAGCCAAATTCAAACATAAAATCAAATTTCAGCACTTAACATTTAAAAAAATCAAACTCCACCTAAAGGAACAGAAAAAGAGAAGTCTGTTGCACTAACTTTCTTACTAATGTAATCCTTTTACTAGATAGTCATATTTATCTGTCAATTAAATAGTTACTCCCTCCGTCTCACAAAATGAACAATAACGTATAAGTTTTGAAAAAGTTAAGTTTAATTTATACGTAAATTTATGATGCAAAATATGGTGAGATCAGAAGAAAAGGTATACTCCATTCGTTTCAGTTGAGTGTGGATCAAAATTTTTGGCACACAAATTAAAAAAAAGTAAGAGAGATAAATAGTGGAATGAGGTGTTTGTGACTATGAAAAATTAAATAGGAGAGAGAATGAGTGGGAGGAATAGTAAGTTGATTGGTGTTGTGAGTGAAAAAGTAAAGTAAGAGAGAGCATGAATGAGTGGAATAGTAAAGATTCTTTGACATTTTGAACATTTCATACTCACAGGAACGAACAAAAAAGGAAATAAATTCACACTCACGTGAAACGAAGAGAGTATATATAATTATGCAACTTAACATGCTTAGATCCCTATTTTCTTAAATGTCCAAAATTGAACTTTCATTTATACATTTTGTGACGTATAGAGTATTTTGGGAGGGAGACCCTCCGCTCCGGTTCAAATTGTGAAACTTACTCTATTATTGTCTTATTAGAACTTGCAAAATTTATTTTAGGTAAATTTTTAATATTTAATAAATAATGAAATCTACTTGTTATACTCACAACAACTATCCATTTATTATTTTCTACCCCATTTTCTCTTTTTTATCTCACTTTTTATACTTATAACACTTACCTCTTTAATGACATATTTTTTTAATTCCCTTGAATGATGGTTTTATTTTATTTTTCTTTTTTTTTACAATTTGAAGCATAAACATTAACAATCCTAATTTGTGAGATAAGGATAGCCATTGAAATGAACATCTAATAAACCTCACATCCACCCAAGGGGGGAAGAAACTGAAGCTCACTAAGAAGAATTGGGACCCAAAAGAATACCTACATTGGAATGTTGTGAACAAAAACATAAATTCCCAATTGAATGAAAGACAAAAGTAGAGGAGAAACTGATGAAAAATATTGAATACATCTACACAAAAATAATGGTATTTGAATTCATCAAGCACAGTGTGTCATAAGACAGAACAGAACTGTGTGGTCCACTTACTGGTCCTGAATTTGGATTTGACAAAATAAAAGACTTGTCTTTGGTCCTCCAAAAGATATTGATGACATTTCTATCCTTGACAAGGGTAAATATAAATATGGATAGCTAGAAATGACAGTAATTATGTTGCCTTTTAGGATGAAGAGTCAGTTCTTGAAGGGAGGGTAAGAAAAGGAAAGGGAGAAAAAGGACAATTGAAGTTGGGAGATGGCTTTCAGAGAGGGGTCAGCAGTCAGCTCTCCCCACTGGGTTTGAATAAAGGTTTTTTGGCCTGCTATACTGGAAGCATGTCTCCTTCCCCTCCAGATATAGATTTTGGGTATCTTTTGACAGCCTTTTTTTATGCTGCTCCCAACTTCCCATTCTGAGACCACTTCATTTAACTCTATCTATCAATCCTCTAACTATACCAGCTCTATCGGCCCCTCAGTGACCCGGCGGAGGTAAATCGTGAGATATGTCAGATACAGCAGCACCCCTTATACTCCTGGTCCCAAGGGAGCCTTCCTACAAGGCATTTATATCACTCTTATATCACCAATAAATTGACTGCTCCAGCTACTCCTGCCAAGATTCGAACTCCCCACGCTGAAGTTGCAAGCCCAGCAATGTTGCTTCCTTAACCGCACAGATGTGCCCCAGGAGACTCCTAAGGCTCCTGAAACTCATGGCATAATTTTTTTCCACAAATGATTCCCAGGGAATCGAACCTGCGACCTCCCAAAAGGGAGGGCGGTTAGCATTACGACAAGACCAGGAGGCCTAAGGTATCCTCTAATTATATTTCAATTTATGAATTGGGGGTTTGATAACAACTGAAAATCACCCCTTCCTATATCTACTTTACTTCTAAAACCCATGACTTAACCTATAATGCATGATTTTAGTTCATTAATTCTGCACTATAAGTATGATGTTTGTACTAGAGGGTCTTGAAATGAAGGGATGATTAAGGATTTGGAATATGCTCAAGTCGGGCTCAGTCGGACTGTATAACAGTCGGTTGCACCTACGGCCCATAATTTACCATCTTTCAATAGATCGCTTTCGATTGACGGTGTGCGGTTAAAAAGACAAATCTTACACTCAATGAACTAATACTACAATCTCGGAACATGCTTTGGACTGCAACGGCCTCGGATCCAATCATTATTAAGTATACTGTATACCTCCCTCCTACATTGAAATTTTTTGTTTCTTGATTAAAAAAAAATCATTTTGTGAAAGAGGAAGAACCAAAGAAACACCAAGTTTTACCAAACTCAATAGCATGAGTGTTAAACTTTTTGATGATATAGCTTTATCTGTTTCTACCTTCATGAAGTGGTACTAATGCTATTTTTTGTTAGGATTGTAAACTCAGTTTTTAGGACCGACGAAAATGATCAATATTTTCATTGGGACAAGATGGATTAATGGAGTAGTGCACTGACATCACCTTTATCTGTTTGGATCATACTTTGAACACACATCAGGAATCTTAATTTTATCCAGCTCGAAACCGAATAATTGACCCCTAAAAAGGTGGAGATACATGTGATTCAGACACATATAAATGTGTGTGTGAGTGTGTGATAAATGTAGTGAGTTCTCAAGTAGTGGACTTTGGGCTATAGGCTAAAAACTGAGATGGAGTTGGAATTTTAAGCCCAGAACATTGAGCAGAAACCCACAGACTCTCCACCAAGCACTCTTGCTTCTCTTAATGGTTAGTAAAACATCAAGCACAAAATGCCCATGACATCTTCTATGAACATCTATAACTTCACGATCTTCAAGCTAAACAATTATCTAAACAATTATCGCCATTTCCTAAAGCTTAATGTGCTCCATTTCCTAAATCTAAACAATTATCGCCATTTCCTAAAGGTTAGCATGCTCGATCTGTATGACTCCCTGATCTGTATGACTCCCTACCGGGTAGCTCTCAGATAACCTGTACAGCGTAATAATGAAATACCTCAATCACATCATCTCTCACTTCATTTCAATCATAAACACCAGCCAAAATCATAGACTCCGTAATAACAATGATTACATTCCCTTGAACTTTGAAATGGGACGTAAGACTACACCCTCCATGACTGGGTGATATCAGCAGTCTATGATCATCGCATGAATTTGGGCCTCTGCAGTCGGACTGCAAGAAGTCCAACTAAAATGTAACTCATCAACTATAGCATATAACACGTTCCTAGAAGATGCAACTCATGTACTATACATGCTATCTCACGATGATAAAATGTCACACATGTACTATAATATGTAATTCATGTTACTATAACATAACTCATCTACTATAAACGTTGGAGTTTTGTGCAGTCCGATTGCTTAGGCCCCGGATCCATCAACACACTGGTTGCACTATTATCAGTGTTCTAAAAATCGGCCTAGGCGGCGCCTAGGCGCTAGGCGGAGGCCGGGCGCCGCGATTTATGGCTAGGCGGGGCAATTAGGCGCTAGGCGGGGCTAGGCGGCTGGGCGGGATTAGGCGGGACTAGGCAGGGCTAGGCGAGGCCGAGGCGGGGCCTAGGCGAAAATAGTGCTGGATCTGGTTATTTTCGAGAGCCTGCACCACCTGTTGGAAATTATATGGGAAGCACAATTAATAGTTCTCAACAATTTGGGGTACCAGCTAATCAAACAGGTCAGTATGTAAGCCAATATGATGGTGGCTTTTAGTCTCAAAAATATGTGAGTAAATTTTTTTGGTTATGCATAATGGTAATCTGTGTTTATCCTCTTGAATTTGTCACTATAGACAGAAAACTATGGAATATATATAAAAATGTGTGTAAATTCGCGGCCCCGCCTCGGCCCCGCCTAGGCGCTCTAGGCGCTAGGCCCGGCCTCGCCTCGCCGCCTAGGAGCCGCCTAGCGATTTTTAGAACCTTGACTATTATTAACACTTCAATGTAGAACGAGATTATGTGCCACAACACTCAAAACAGAGAAACTCCCTCATTAATGATTAGCAAGTAGTAGTGTCTCCCTCGCCCTCAACGACCCAAAAAGGAAAAGAAAAATAAATTAACAAGTAACCAAGTTCACCTAATAACTTAACGTAAATATAGAAGATAGTTTAGTGTAGCACAGAGGTAAACAGCTTACTTAGAAATATAAGGAGATCTTCTTGGATGTGAATAATCATCCTCCCCGCATATGAGCACCTAACTCCCCAAACTGTTCATCGGCTTCAACAGTATCTTCAGACAGACGAACTGCATCAAGCTTAGTTTTTAGGACTTCTATTGCATTGAGAACCAACTGAGATGCTTTAATGGCACCTGTTGATTCAACTGTGAAGATGAAACTATCTTCTTTGGCATAGATTTCAACCAGTCCTGGCTTCCCCATGGCTTCAGCTTTCTTCAGCACTTCATCATCATAAGTATATGCCTCCGGTTCAACCACCTCGACCTGAGGGATAAGCAGATAAGAGAACAGAACATAACGAAACAATCATGGAAAAGTAAGCATGCTTGTTTAGCTAACTTAGTGGATCGAAAGCACTGAATGCGCTCAACAAAAGAAACTCTACCATTAGTAACATTCAATAACAATTCAGCTTAATTTCGACAAGCATTCTGGTTCTAAATTACTACCACTGGTTAGAGTCCACGTTTAAAAGTCAAAAGATTTTATAACATATATAAAGTTATAAACTATTATTCCCAATTATGAAGATTAGAATACTTCTTATAGTTTTTAGTTTATCGTAATAAAGAAAAAATTGAGAACTTGACATATTTGTGAGCGTAGGTTTTGAAACTAGACTTTTTTAAAGTGGAACACTGCATGATTAAAAATAGAATTGTTTTCACCACATAAAGTGAATCCTCTATAATTAAGCTTGCAATATGTTTAGGGCGTACTAAATTTACCCCTCAATCTTGTTCACAAATTGTTATCATACTTATTTCCAAATGAAATATTGCCCCTTAAACCCGTTGCTTTTTAAAGAGCTCTTTGGTTCTTTTTACATTATGGCCATGACATAAATTATTTGTGGCTTGTCCCACATGGAACTACAGAACAACCCAAGGAAGAGACACCATCAAAAACCATCATCGCTTTTCCTATGAAATCAATTTATTATTGTCAACTACTACAGTAGAAAGAACCATTTGGTGCAAGTACGCAATTTACCAAGTGATATGTGAAGAAAAATAAAATGGAATTTTAATTTGGCCAAGTGTACGAGATCTAGCAATAAAAGGGCCAGCTAAATGCAAATAGCAAGCCTCACATGCATCAAACAGCCCACTACCAATGGAGCAGCTGTAAACCTTAATCACAAAATACGAGTAAAACCCCTTATAAATAGGTCATGATGAATGCAAGAACCTAAAGAATCAGGATGGCAGTGTGATGCAGAGGAAATGAGGGTTAATCAATGTATTATGTCTTTAATCTATTATGTGGTCATTCTTTAGTTAAGAGCTTAGGATTATCTAAGTAAACTCATAAATTACAGTTAGGATCTTACAGATAGAAATTAATGTATTTAAACATTGTATAAGTCGCATCTTTCATCGAGCGTGGATCTCATAAAACCTTTAAACGAACGTGAGTGTGGCCTCAGAGGCTGTCCTCTGTCAAGTGCGTCAAGTATCAGAGCGACAACTTGATTGCCTTCTAATGAATCAGATGGGGAAGCATAAATGCAGTAGATGCTTTAGTAGAAACCTATTAATACCAATCCATAGGTGAACATCAAATTAGTAGCCAAAGGTTTCCCTTTCGATCAACTTTAATACACTGCAATCATTCATGGATACAGATGGTTGATAAAATCAACTGCAGAAGAGAAAACTTGCGCATGCAATGTTATAGAGAACTCTACTGAAGCAAAAAATCAAAGTAAAACAATGGATCTCGGGGTTTGAGCTAAAGACTTACATTGGATTGTTTCCAAAAAAGTGTATACATGAGATAGAGGAGATATTATCATTCATAACGTATAAGCAAACACATACTCACTCATACATCTTATATACACAAAACAGTTCCCACTATGTACTTCATCTTTGATTATCTTCACAGAAATTCATAATTCTGAAAGGCCAGAGAGGTATAATAAGACGGGAGAAGATACTAAGTTAAATTTCACCAACCTGTTGAGTGACAGGGTTCACGTTGAACACTTTGGTTGGGCTGCTTTCCACGAAACTTGTTTTCTCCTCTAGTGACAATGTCTCCATCATTTCTTCATTGATGTGGATCTCAGGCTCATACATGAAAGTGACGGTTGCAGCAGGTGACCATTTAGCATGATCTTTCCCAATTCCTTTTCTAGCTATTGCTCTTAGTCTCAGTTCTTGCCCTTTCCGTAGCTTCACAATTGTAATGCCCCTGAAACAAGTGAAACATAATAGTCTTAATTGTTGTATGTCATCCTTTATACTTACAGGAAGAAGACACATTTGAAGCAATAACCATGCAAAGAAGTTCCCCGAACTAGGGAAATTGCCGATTAAATGTGCGTAATGATAACAAACATAGCATCAGAACAAGGTCAATCTTGGGAAAATTGTCACTTGAGATTTCTTTGCTTTGTATCACAACCTTCCAAGCAACAAACGAATGGCTTGCCCCCATTAGTGAAATACAAATTTGTTAGGGATTGGGGGGGGGGGTCTCACACCCACCTAGCCCATACCATAGTTATTAAAGGCTCAAGGCGCACCAAGGCGCAAAAGGTGGGCCCAGAGCCTAGGCGCAAGGCGTAAGGCGGGCGCGCGCCCGAGTGACGAAGCCCAGAGGTCGCCGGAGATAGCTGGATGGTCGCCAGAGGTCGTTGGAGGGTTACGGTAGTTTGAAGAGGTCAGACTACTCTTATTTATACAGGTCGTATATGGGAGATGAATGGAATTAGACGCAAATTAGGGTTAATTGACTTGTAATTGACAGTCAATTACCTTCCTGGAGTCTAGGCGCACATCGCGAGCCTCGCCTAGTCGCACCAAGGCGCAAATAAGCCCTCGCCTCAGCAACAGAGCCTCGCCTGGCCCTATCAAGTCCCAGAAGCTGCGCCCGTGTGAGCCTTGAGCGCGCCTAGGTGTGCTTTTGATAACTATGGCCCATACTAGCAGTCACAACTATACGGAGAATTAATAAAACACACGCGGATAATAAGATGAAAGAATAACACAAAGATTTGGTAACCCAATTCGTTACACATGACTACATTTGCGGCGTTGCCAAGGCAGTATATTTGCTATGATAAATATATGATGGTGTTTACATCTTTGCACATGCAATCCCCACAGGTACTAGCATGACCACTCTCCCCTTGCATATCTCTTCTTCCTAGAAGAACTCACACAACTCAGTCATGGCTAGAGTTGTAGGAATGCCCCCATGGTTCTCCTAGGCCCATGTCCCCTCTCGACTCTCTCTTGTGTTTCTCCCCTTTGTGTATCCTAGATTTCCCCCAAGCACACGTAATAATATGGTTGTCACATTGTTTATATAGGTGCACAAGAGAAATTTCTAAAGGGCTCGTTTGGTTGTCGGATAAGAATAAACATTATTATTAGTGAGGGGATTATTAAGCCCCTCATTATTAGTGATGATACTAATAATCATAGTTTTAGGGAGAAGATGGCGTTTGATAGGAATGGGATTAACATGCCCATATCATATTTAATACAAATATCACTATTCATTTTCCAACTATACCCCTAACTTGCTTTAAAATATATATATATATATATATATATATATATATATATATATATATATATATATATTTATACACATACAACTACAATCTTGATATACCCAGAAAACACACAATCTTGAAACACTATCTGAATATGAAAATACTCCTCCAAAATTGATAGGTGTCTAAATGTTGTAGAAACACATTTTCTTACAGATGTATAATGGGAAAATTTGTTTCAGACTCGAATAAACCCTTAATGGGAAAATTTGTATCAAACTCGAATACACACTTAAATAGTGTTGAAAGTTGAAGCAAATGATGCAACAAAGAGGAAGAACAATATAGAAAAGGGAAGCTTGAGTGAATCTCCGGCCGATGACCCTCTTCAGGTGACTGTCCAGACCCGCCTCCATCATTCCGGCAACCATACAAACAAATTATAGCACTAGTAGTAGACAACTTGACCAATAACGACCCTTTCTATTTCAAGAAAATAGTATTACAGATCTATTTATCGAAAAATAGAACAGAGGATGGAGTGGAATTAGATTTAAAAAATCTCGTTTGAACTAAACCCTGAAATGCCGATTTAAAATTCCGATAAGATTTTGTCTTCGAAAGATTGAGACGTTTCTTTCATTGATGAAGAAGAACAAGAACTCAACAAAGAGAGAGAGATTAAGAACGCAATGGATGTTAGAGTTCAATAAGGAAGGGCATAATAGAGATAAACCTTGTAGTCAAATTATCCAGTTTGATAGGATAAATAATAGCACCATTTAGCCAGAATTATTAGTGAAGGGATAAGGTCTTAATCCCATTGTTTCGGATAATTAATACTAGTGTCATATTATCAACTAAACACATGATAATTATTTTTAGTTATCTCGATCATTGTTATCCGAAGCTTATACTCCCTACCAAACGGCCCCTAAAAGTATTATGAGTAAACCTCTGTGTCTGAACAAGGAAACAAAATATTGACTGATTCAGGTGTTACGTGCTCACCATATGAGCGTGCATAGCCTCTTCAAAATCGGCCCCTCCTCCCAGATTCATGTTGCTCCTTATCCTTCTTTTTCCCTCTCCTCAAGTACTTGGACTCCAACTCAAACTCCTCCAAGGCTTAGTCTTCCACTCCACCAAACGTTCCTTGTTGGTTTAGAATCCATAACCCAACAACCTTAACAAGCAAATCGATTAATTTTTTATTGATTTTGGAACGTTGAAAGCATGTAGTACCTTTTTACTAAAGGCGATCGCCTCCATGCTGATTTTAACAAAAATAAATTGTTTCACAATCTTAAAAATGTCCTAAGCCATAATTAGAATACACAAGAATACAACAATAACATTACCCGAGTGCCGCAAAGGCTCCCACCTACGGTGAGGTAAGGGGGTCGGATGTACGCACCCTTGCCCCTGTATTAAAGCACAGAGAGGTTGTTTTCGAATGGCTTGTGATGAAAATTGCGTCGAAAATTGCATGTACTGCCTGTTGCTTCATACAAAGAGGCGCAGACAGTTTAGTGAGCCATTTTACTTTATTCCACCATATTTTCAAGCCAAAAACCAAGGAGACTTTGGCTCCATCGAAAATTATGGAAACAAGAATACTAGATTAAATTAAATTTAAATATGCATCAATAAAAATTAGTCACCAGGTTCTGCTCAATAAAACTAAGGGAAACAACAAAAAGAAAATACAAGTATGGTATCCTTCATATGGCCTTGTGAAACGAGAGAACTGCCAACTAGAACAAGTATGGAAACCTCAGCACACTACTCCATCCCCATATTTTCAAAGGACAATTGAATGGTTAATCAAAATTTCATTGCTGATCCAATTCCTCCTATTATCTTCATGCCGAAACGAGTGGTCCAAGGAGCACAAAATGTGGTGAAGAATAATACAAATATGTAAAAGAATCTTTTTATTTACTTCTTCTTTTGGAAACAGAGTTATATACATGTAGCAACATATTTTCTCACTTTATCTGTAGCTTCTTATGTTCAGCAGCCTTTACTGATCATGAAACAAATAGCAAGGAGTGACTCTCTAACGCAATTCCTCATTGAGAGGATGTTAAAGAAGATTGCAAGCAATGCTAGGACAGGCAATCTCATGTAGGACTATTGGCACAATCCTGTATTACAATTTTTACAATGACGCGATGAGCTACAATAGAACTATAAATCCATTCCTCAAGGGATGAATGAAATAGTGAAAAGTCTTTTAAGCTTCTGTAAGTAGTCCGGACAGACTAGCAAAACACCTATAAATAGAGATCCTAGATTTCTTGAGGTCATTCTATCTCAATCTGCCAATGAACTCCCTTCTTCAGGCCTATAATGTTTCTCTCAAACCTGCTCCACCATAAGGTGATATAGTAATCCATCTATTTCTATTTCAAATTTTTTCACTTTAAACAATCTTCATGTTTATGATGATAAGATACCAAGTCAGCAAACATTAAGATTTGAAACGGATTACCAGTTACACTCCCATCACATGCATGCGGATTACCAGTTACACTCCCATCACATGCATGGAAGTTCAGTCAAATAACGATTCTGTACTCTAAATCATTATCACTCGTGTATTTGGGGGACAGAACTTATTCCATTTTATCGTAAGAAACACTTCCTCAATAGCCTTTGGTGATCATAGCAACTAGAACAACAACAACAACAACAACAACAATTCAACTGCTCACTTCACCTCCAAATTTCCTAATCAAAAGGATTATCACCAAAATTTCAACCAAAAGAAGCACGCTTTGGTAAGCATCTCAGGAAACTTAAAATAGCAGTAAATCTAGAGCACGACTGAACTATAATGCCCAAATACCAAACAAACCTGCAAATCCATAAACCAAAGCCCAACAATTGTTGCACTAAAACTTACAATACCAGCAAAATCAAATACAGCAATCACACATATTAGAGCAAACACTTACTCATCAAATATGAAAAAGTGCATGAAACCTAATTCCTTACACAAATTTGCATTCAGTCTGAAATTAAAAGATAAAACTTCACATCAATATTTAAGAACTAGTAACCTAATTAGTCACCAGTCGGGACAATGTAATTACTCAGAAATGAGACATTTTAGCAAAATTAAAGAAATAAAATAGCAATTGCACATTTCCATGTACACAAATATAGAATGAAGAAGAGAAAGAAACCTCTGCTCTTCAGGATTATCAAAGCCGGAGCTAGAATCGGAGAAATCGACGGGAACAACAGTGTGGTCGGAGCTATACAAATCCTTGCTGGTGACATCCAGAGTCTGATCCCCAATACACTTGGCTCTCAAATGAAACTCAACGGAACAGAACTCGCACTGGCCGTCTCCGTCACAGGCGTCGCAGTCACGCGAGAAACGCATGCTCATAGCCCGCTCACTGGTGAGAGGAATGAGACCGAGTCGGTGTGCAATGAATTCGTCGTTGAGGACCGACGAGTTCACCTCTATTTCGACGAGGTCAATGGCGACGGTAGGGACCTCGGCTATCATGACACGCCGGAGGGCATTGGCGATGCTTGCGTCGGTGTCTCGGAGCTCGAATTTGGCATAGTCGTCCTTGAGCTCTCGAATTTTTACCCTGGGAAATCTCTGATACGATGCTCCTCCTTCCATCTCTCTCTCCCCCTCACTTTCTCTCTCTAGAACTGGGAATTTAAACCCTTGCTCTAAATGGAGAAAATGACCCTTATTATATTATTGATAACGTAATTTACTCCTTTCCTTTGCATCATGTAATTTACTCATTTGCATTAAATAATGCAACGTAGTTTTTAGTGTCTAAAAATACATCGTACTTTTATAACTTTTTAAATATAATACAATTTTCAAGTTAAAAAATGAATGACGTTAAATATAATTAACACCTTGTGACGAAATTAACACGAGTTAATGCCCTTTTTTTTCCTCCATTGGAGAGATTGAAATCATAATTTATATCTTTATTTATATTTTTGAAATCATAATTTATATCATTATAATTGATATGCTTGTGCAAATAATCTTCATAATTAGAATTTTTTTAAGATTAATGCTTTTTTCATGCATAAATTAACATATTAAAATTTAAAATTTATATATTTTATTATATAAATTTTCCTTTTTTGGCATTTTGGGTGTCCCATTAATAGCTTCCACTTTCCTTTTTTGGCAAAGGAATCTTCACTATTCCCTCCACTCATTCTCTCTCCTCTATTATTTTAATACTCACAACACCATTATAATTTACTATTCTCTCCACTCATTCTCTCTCCTATTTTCAAATTACACTCACATCATTTTTACTTCCCCCCCCAATTTCTTAATTTGCGTGCTGCCCAAAAAATGGGCAGCTCTTATTGGGACGGAGTAGTATAATATAATATTGATTCCAATATAATTTTTAAAATTGAATGATAATTTAAAAAATTTACTACCTAAATTAAAAGGCATTAAAAAAACATTTAAAAATATCAAGGAAACAACTTCTTCAAATATTCCCCCACCATAATTAACTCGTATCTCCTCAATCCAACCCTCAAACCCAGCAACCATCTTTCCACTTCCCATTTGCCTCTCCATCTTCTCTCTTCCCCTCCGCCACCGTTCACCTTCTTCTTCTCCGGTACTCTTACAATTGTACTCCGATCAGAATCGCACCTATCTCTCCCTCTCTGATCGCCTCCCTCTATCTGGAACTAGAAATTAGCCCCCCTCCTTCATCCCGACTATGTTCCTCTTCTCCGAGACCGTCCGCCTTCTCTATCGTAACCGCCTTTGTACCGATCTTCCAAGGCCCAGCGAGCTCATACAGAATTCTATTAATTTTAACTCCATATTTTATTTCACTAGCAACTTCCAGTTTTGATTTTTAATATGGATTTGTAAATTGAATCTTTAGCTCTTTATTATTTAGGGGCATGTTATAGTTAAAGCCGTCAAGTTGGGACGGTCCCGTCGGAACGTCCCGTCCCGCAATAGATTTGGGACGGGATGGGACGGAGTATTTTAGTCCCGTCTCGTTTGATCCCGTCCTGTTTCATCCCGTTCCCGTCGCGGGACAACATGGTGCGATCCCGCCCGTTCCGTTCCCGTCCCGCATATCTCGGCCCTGTATATCTCTCTGGTTTCAGTGTTATCAATATGGAAAACTTTTGATAAATGCCGAGAAAATTCATGCATGCAGCATCTAGAGACCAATGTTTGTGAACTCTAGTAAATGATAGGTATATCTAGTACTGATAATGCACTTGCTCTTATGGTGGATATTCATCTTTATGATCTGCAAGTTATCAATTAAGCATTTTGTCATTAAGATAGCCTGAAAGGACTTGAGCAGAATAATGATGTGCTCTTCTAAATGCAGCTTCGCCACAATGTCAGGAGAATAATTGCTTAAGCAGCCAAAACCACAGTAAATGTGGTTTTGGCTCCATTATTATTATGGATCATAATGAATAGAAGCTCCTTAACCCTCCAAAGACATAAAATAGCATAAAATATCTGCAAAGAGTTCTTTTTTTGGTATCATGACACTGGCTGTTTGAGAATTATAGTACGTGATTGTTGCTCAATATGTCTTTGCGGATACTTTATCCCTCCTAGTCAACGGTCCCGCATGGGTCCCGCGTCCCGCAAATGGGACTGGATGGGACGGAGTATTTTAGTCCCGTCCCGTTTTGTCCCGTTCCCGTCGTGGGACAACATAATTTCGTCCCGTCCCGTCCCGTATTCCCGAATTGACAGCTCTAGTTATAGTTGAGATGAGATTTAAAAATAAAAAGGTAAGAAATCTTCATATTTGAACTATGGTGATTGTGAACTGCATTATGGTGGTTGTGGAGGTGGATGGTTGGCTATAGAGGTTCATTGGCAGCGGGGCGGTAAGGTTAGGAGACGAGGGTGAGAGATGATGTTTTGGTGTTTGTATTCTATCATTCTCATTCAACAATTATGGAGGTTGATTTAACATTCTTTAAACATGAAGGTTAAATTTGAAAATCTCAATCTAACTTTCGGTTAAGTTATTAATGTTCGTTAGTTAAAAAAGAATTTGATTGCATTATTTGATAACCACTTAAAAAGTATGTTGCATTTTTTAGACACTAAGGAATATGTTGCATTATTTGATGTAAATGGGTAAAGTATGATGCATATACTCCCTCCGTCCCATAAAACCTTCCCCGTTTTGAATAGTGCGAAGTCAACCGAGTACAACTTTGACCAAACTTTAATATCAATAATCTATTCATTCTAATGAAATTTTAATAATTGCTATTGATAAATCATTTGGTTATTTTATGGATAGCAATTTTTAGATTTTTATTATGATAAGTAAATTGATATTAAAGTTTGGTCAAAGTTGAACTTGGTTGAACTGAGTTCGTAGTAACCGGGTAAGGTATTATGGGACGGAGGGAGTATGTAACGACCCTAACCCTAGGCACTAATTTTAATAAAATATTAAATGCTTTTAATATTAATGTTAATTTTATGTGCTCATATTATGTCTTTAAATTCTTATATCAAGATGAAATGGTTGGAAAATAATTTAGAATCCTTAGGATTTCTAGGGAAATAAAATATAGCATCTTGGGGAGTATAATAATAGAAAATGAATAAAATGTGAGAGGAGGTTAAAGTATGTGAAATAAGGTATTTGAGTAGGAGGGTTTAGTTTACCATTTTAGAACTTGGAGGACTTAGTTGCTCATTTTGGAAAGCCTTGATTAATTGGGGATGGGGGGCCATCACCTCCCCCTTATTTCCCTCACCTTTCTCCCCTTTAGTCAATAAGCACCATACCCTCCCATACTTCCTTCACCCTTTCCATACTCCATCCTCCTCATTCTTCTCCTTCATTTTCTTTCACAATTTTCCATGGAAGCTCCAAGTTGAAAGCCTCACCTTCCAAGTGGCTAGCAAGCTCAATTCCCCCTCCTTTTTCAAATCCGGTTGTACTTTTGAGAGTGGGGCAACTAGGAGAGTTGATCAAGCCAAGAAAATCCTCATTCCATCTTGTATTTGCTAAGGTGAGTTATTATGACCCTTCCCTTCATTAAATGCTCATGAACTCTTAATGTTGTTATTGTTAATATGATGGTTGTTTAATGCTTTGGAACTATTCTTGGAGTTGAGAAATTGGAAATTGACATAGAATGATGTTAGGGTTCATAGAAGTGGATTTAGAGTGTAAGAAATGGGTGGAGTTAGTTTTAGAAGATTTAACTTGAAATGTGTTAGTAAAATGGGTTGGAAATCATGTGATAAATGATCTAGGTTTATATCATTTTGGGTTTAAATGATTTAGGATGAAGTTGTGAAGTATGTTATTGTCCATGAAAGTTGATAAAAGGGTAAGAAGATGGATTGATTAGATTAAAAAGGGTTAATTTGAAATGTGTTAGTGAAATGTGTGGGAAATCTTATGGTAATGATCTAGGTTTACATCATTTGGGTCTAAATGACTTAGTATGAGAAGTATTAAATTTAGTAAACCTTTAGGTTCATCAATAAAAGGGAAGCTTGGGTTGAAATTTGGTTTTCTTGGAGTTAATGAATTATTGCTGCTGCTATACCTGTTTCTGGCCGTGGCACGAGTCGTGCCCTCAGACACGAGTCGTGCCCATGGACAATTCGTGACCACGAGTCGTGCCTAGGAGGCCAAGTTGTTCTGAGTAACTTAAGGAAAATTGGCACGAGTCGTGCCCTCAGGCAAGAGTCGTGCCATGGGGAAGTTTCGAGTCGTGACCAGGTTAGGAGGAAGTCGTGCCTTGTTTGGGGAAGCCAGGTTCAGTGAAGGGTCAAAAGGGCACGAGTCGTGCCCTGGGGAACGAGTCGTGCCCTGTCCTGGTTATGTTACACCAACTTTAGAGCTGTTTAAACCTAATCAAACTGGAACCAAAATGAAATCTCTATAATCTAGATTAAAGTAGAATACTTTGGCTACACAATGACATCTTAACTGATCAAAATGGAATTGGGGAAGTACTTTAAATAATGATTGGAAAACGCTAGGTAGCCTAGTCTGGTAACTTGACAAATGTGATTCCAACTTGATAAATTTAACTTGGACCTTCATAGAGGCCATGTATTATTGTATAATGACTATGTAGGGTGGATTGATGATACCTCCATGCCTTACTTGAGTTCATATTCATTGATTATATTATGCATAGTGTTTTAAATAAATGTTGCACTATGATATTGGTTGAACATGAGTATATTTTACCATGTGGCTATGATGCTTATCCCTTTTGTGGATTATGTTTCAAGTAACTATTATGTGCTTGATAATGTGTTAATCAGCTGATGTTGGGGGTATAACATAATACGATCAATTATGGAAGTGTGACCTAATGTGATCGGATTATGTTATATCTGTGACCGTCCCCTCCTGGCCGCGAGTCGGGATTATAGCATCTGTATTGAGCCAAAAGCCTTACAGAGTTGCTACTATCTTATATGGTTCCCTGAAAAATGGGTCTTATAAGATGTGAGTATTGCTTAAGCAGCTCACCTAAGATTGGAATTTTATATCCAATGTTGTACGACTATTGTTCAGACGGGAAAAGGTAAACCGAGGTAATGTAAAGTGTTTACGGCTTTTCCAATGTGTTATATGCAACTTGTTATGTGTTGCATCTTATATGGCATATTGCTGCTTTCATAATAGCTTGCTGAGATTTATTCTCACCCCTCTCCCTTTAATGTTTTTAGATTTCGAGACAGGCGGACTGGCCAAGTAAGTGTTGGGTTTTACGGGTCCATGCGCAGCGGAATTAAGCATTAAAACATAAAACCCAAGAAGCCCTAGGATCCGTTCTATACAATTAATTTAAATTCCTATGAGATAGAATTAAACCAACCTTGAAACGCTTTCCGGTCTTGAGCTATCGAACGATTTTGATTATGTGATATCGAATCACAAACTTCGTTCTTCAACTTGCTTGAACTCTAGGTGTGAGCACCCCAACCCGGGACCTAACACGTGTCCCGAGCTAAGGGAGCTCAAACTAAGAAAAACCATCTCAATTTTTAAAACATTTATTTGCCTTTAAAAGAAAACCACCTTTCAATCTTACAATTTTAAAATCAATTAGTAATATCTCTACTTAGAGGAAATCCAACCATAACTTTAATAAACCGATATCTGATCAAATACATTGGAAACCTTAATTAACATCTGTTTAACAAAAGGGTTTTCCATACAAAATATAAAAGAGGAATACTTAACAAATACTCCTAACAACCCACTCCTATACTTAACTTGTCAAGCCCCAGAAGCAAAGTCCACAATGATACCCCGACCTCACTGGTTCGGGTCACCTGTCTCGGAATCTAAAACAGTAAAGGGAGAGGGGTGAGAATAAATCTCAATGAGCTATTATGGATGCAGCAAGATGCCATACAAGATGCAACACGTAGCGTGGCAACACTTAACACATTATGAAAGCGGTAAACACCTTACGTTACCTCAGTTTACCTTTTCCCGTCTGAACAATAAGTCGTACAACGTGGGAGTAAAACTCCACTCTTTGGTGAGCGCCCCCATGCACATTCACCGCTTATAGGTCTCATGCCCAGAGATCCATATAAGAAAAAGCGGGATACATATATGACCCCTATATTTAGAGTATCATATACTATCATCGCCACTAGAGAGCCGTTGGCTTCATACGAGCATTCCCGGTTTCTCCTAATCGCAGCGGTATGTAAAGGCTACTTATCGCTCGGTACGGTAGCTTGCAGCCCCACCCCTGTGGCCACGAGTGGGGAAGGGTCACCGGTATGACGAAACTTCAATCACTTATTGAACAAATCAATAATTGATTGAAATCCATCATACCCACCCGAACATAAACACGCTCAAGCACATAATAGATACTCGAGATAATCCACAAAACGGGATAACAATATAATAACATGGTAATGTATACTCATGCTAAACCGAACCATAGTACAACAATTCATGTAATACACAATGCATAATATCACCAATGCATATGAACTCAATTAAGGTAACAATATAACCACATAATCCACAGGGATACAATACAATCATGTACCAATTAATCCACACCGGGATACAACACAACAACTTGCCAAATAAACCATACTTAGGGTATTAAGGTATACACCAAATTCAATGATTCCACAAATTGGGATAATAATGCCACAAGGAGATACATGCCCATTACCAATTAGTTCAATAGTGAAACCTATGGCTTCTACACCATTGCAACTATTCACTAAAGATAGGGAGTGAGGCTACTATATATCATAAACCACTCTTACATAGTCATTATACGACCTTGAATAACATTAATTAAAGTTCAAGTTCTATTTCCCAAATTGGAACTATTTTGGTGAAGTCACAAATCAAACCTATCAACCATTTTCGGGCAATATTTAAACTACTTCCACAATTCCATTTTGATCACTTAAGATGTCATTGAGTAGCCAAAGTATTCTACTTTAATCTAGGTTAAAGAGATTTCATTTTGGTTCGAGTTTGATTAGGTTTGGCTTGACTCTAAAATTGATACTTTGAAACCGGGCCGGGGCACGACTCGTCCCCAGGGGCACGACTCGTGCCCCTTGACCTTCCACACGAATCGGCGTCCCCGGTAAGGCACGACTTCCCTTTATCCCTAGTCACGACTCGTCCCCATCCAAGGCACGACTCGTGCCGCGGGGCACGACTCGTGCCCCGAACCCGAATTCGAAACGCAGAATAAAATCCTTTAGTAACCCTAACCAAAATTGTCCCAAACTGATTTTCCCTTGTTTGTGAACTTATAAGGACTTCCTAAACTTCATACACATTATACTAATTCATTTAAACCCCAAGATAACCTAAACCCAAATCAATTACCACTTAATTTCCAACCCATTTTACTTCCATTTTTCATGATTTACCATCTTAATCCAACTCCACACATTTTCTTACACTCTTAATCATTTCTTATGAACAACAACAATATTCCATAACATTAACTAATTACTCAACTCCAAGAAGACTTCCAAGACATGTAACAACCATTACAACATCAAGAACAACAATGGATAGTTCGCCCAGAGCACACAAATGAAAAGAGGTCATAACAACTCACTTTTGGATTTTATAAGGAAATGTTGATCTTTCTAGCTAGATGACTTCCTCTAGGTGATCCCATTCCAATGGTGCTCCTAGACTTGATTTTTGGTGAAGAAATGCTTGACTTCAAGGCTTGGGCAAAGAGGACTTCAATGGAGGTTCTCTCTATTTTCTCTAGGTTGAAGAAGAAGGATGAATGAAGGAGAAGGAGGTAATGTGAGGAGGGTAAAGGAGGGGGGGAGGGGCCGGATATGGGGGGGAGTAAGAGGAGGGGATGGAGGTGCCACTTGGCATGCTAGGAAGGAGCAAGACCAATGGCCCCCCCTTCAAGAACTTTAAAAACCCATGGCTTTCATCCTTTTTAATTTAAAATAAATCCTTAACCCAAAATTCATCCTACTCAAATAACCTCCTTGCACTATTTATCTTATTTCCCTTTTTATTATTTCCCCAAATTTCTTTATTTAATATCCAATAAATTCTCAAAAGATTCCAATCTTACTACTCACCCAATTTATCTTAATTTACGAATTTAAAGACATGATTGAACACAAAAAGCTAGCATAAATATTAAAAGCATCTAATATAATATTAAAAATAAATGCCTAGGGTTGGGGTCGTTACACTCACTCCCCCTTAAAGAAAATTCGTCCGAATTTGGCGTAAGCTACTATAAGGATCACATAGCAAAAGTTACCTTTCCCACATTCTAACTTAATACTTTCAATTAGGTTCTCAATGGCATGATTCTACTATACATTTCATAACCCTAACACTCTAGGACTTCACTTCCCAATTAGTCTCTCTAATACTATGATTTTTCCAAGATTTTCCAATTTCATAAGTAATGTGATACTACAACTTAATATTCCGAGAATATCATACCATCATCACTAATCCGAATTTTCACGACCTCAAAGAAAGTATATTAAAATAAAAAGTATTACATCTTATGTTACCCAATACATTACGATATTTCATTTAAAACGTCAAATACTCTGCAAGCTGCCCCAAGTCGGTCTATAAGTCAATTCACCAATCTTTTCTAAAACTTTAAATGGATTAACAACTTTAGCGCCAATTTACCTTAGACCTTGCTTCTCCAATTTCACCCCAACAAATTAGAGATCGATATTTTCTTCCCTAACAACGCCTCATACGATTTTATCTTAATGCTAGAATGATAACTGTTATAATACGCAAACCCGCTAAGGTTAATTAAACTTCTCAAGTCGAAGGAAAATCCGTCACACAACACAACCTATTCTTCCAGAATTTGGGTAGTCTTCAAATCTCTTCCTTTCGACTAACTAAATCCTCCAACTCTTAGGATCGATAACAACTCTCAAAGGAAACTTCAAAAGATAAGGTTCCTATTTAAATGACGCAACACAAGTGTAGCTACTCCCGAGTAGAGGATAAGAAAATCCCACTTATCTAAGTTAAATTCCCCAAAGCACACATTATCACTTTCCTATTTCGCATAACACTACACCTTGATCTTCCTTTAAATATACACTTAAAATTTCACAAGATTCTCACGTCCACTAGGTAAGGTAAGAGCCAACCTATTTTTCCATTACTAACAATATGATTCATCCTTATTACATCCTACACCATTTATACTTCCTTTAGAGTCACTAAAGCAACGACTCTACAATTCTTAAGAATTTCTTAAATTTCTTTGGTAGTACTTGCTAACTCAAAGATCACGGACTCAACCTCACAAGATCCTTGGTAACATCCGAGTTTAAGACTATAGAACCCAAAATTTGTAATCCTCTCGAGCTAACTCATACTAGCTAAACTTTGCATACAAGGATTCTTCACAAGGAATAATTAACCCAATTCTCAAATTATTTTTACGATCTTCCCGGAACCTTAATTAACAAAGAGATCATCAATTCTAATTACCCTAAAGCCATCAAAATAAGAATTACAATTCTGCTTATCCTACTCAGAACCAACACAAGAAATATACCGACGGGAGCACATTTACCAATTACTCACAGCTAGCACATAAAATTTTGGAAAAGACTCCCTATGCAGTCTAGCATATACCAATTACTCTTCACATCTTAATTCAAAACTTTCACCTTATATACCCACATGTAACCAGAATTTCACATTTAAGGTTCACCTATAACAAATACCAATATAAGCAATTTAGGCATGGAAAAAGGAGACTCACCTATTAGGATAGTCTATCATTATACAACAACTACTTAACCCTCCAGGTCAAGTATATCTCAAAATCATAAATTGATAATTATACTAATTCAACTGGCAATACATGCTCAGCCATAACCACATCACCATCGTGGTAAACCAAAGAAGGTTCGAGGTATTCTCTCATAAGAGCAGAATCCTCTAACAATAAAACAAATTTTCAACAATGTATGTCACATATAAGCAAAATGTGATGCCAAATATAAATGATATGCAACAGGATCTATAAAACATGACCCCTAACCTTTGAGACAGGGAATATACCTCTAGTGACCTCTGAGGGATCTATCTCCTGAACCCGAAACGCACACTCGACCACAGGCCCTCTCTTTCGGTTCCCCTTTGTTATCTCTTTTGATACCACCTCTTTGACCCTTTGGACCGGCACCCGAAGCTAACCTCTGACGAAATGCAGGACAATTTTTCTTGTAGTGCCCCGCTCCTCCACAATTCAAACATTTCCCTTGCTTACTCCAACACCTGTCTTCAGTGTGACCCATCTTCTTGCAATATTTACACATCATCCCATACTGTTTGGGTACTGGCCTAGACGAAGAAGCTACCACAAGTTTCTCTCTCATCCTTCCTGAAGTTAAAGCTCTTGGCTGATCTCCAATGACTTTGGATCCTTGTCCTAGATACTTTGGCTTATCTCCAATCTCACCTTCCAATTTCCCACTATTTTCCTCCATACCATTCTCGATCTTATAAGCTCTCTCTAAGACTGTCTGATAATTGGTGAAGCTATCAATCCCAAATTTCTTCCTAAACTCAATCCTCAAACCTTTTATAAACCTATGAACTCTTTTCGCTTCATACGATACCAAATGAGGGCAACTTCTAGCTAATTCCTCAAACCTGATTACATACTGATTCACCGTCATGATCCCTTGTTCTAGTCCTAAGAATTCGACCTCCTTCTTGTCCCTTGTAACCATCGAAACGAAATAATCCTCGAACTGTTTGGTGAAATTATCCCAAGTCCGGGGGCGTATGGTCCCGCTCCCAACTTCCCTTCAATATTCGCCACCACCGATCGCCTAAACCTTCACATTTAAACACAAAGATACCTAACTTTCTCCTTGTTGGGACTTCCTATAACCTCAAAAATCCTATTCATTTCGCTAACCATTTTTCCGCCTTTAACGGGTTCGGACCTCCGTTAAAGCTCTGGGGTTCATCTTCACAAATCTTTCCAATCCATCACTTTGACATCCTTCATGTTGATTCAGAACCGATCCTCTAGTCTCCATATCCTGTACAAACTTCCTGAATAATTTCATCATCCCTTCATTCTGAATTTCACCTATATCCATATCTCCTTCAATTTCTAGAACCTTCCGCTGATCATCCTTACTTCCAGCCACTAGAACGAACTCCTGCATAAAACACTCGACGTCAATTTCCACACATTCCCCCTTAGTTTAGACATCTACCCTTGACCTCTAAACTAAGCTCGATATTAACTGTGAGCACCCCAACCCGGGACCTAACACGTGTCCCGAGCTAAGGGAGCTCAAACTAAGAAAAACCATCTCAATTTTTAAAACATTTATTTGCCTTTAAAAGAAAACCACCTTTCAATCTTACAATTTTAAAATCAATTAGTAATATCTCTACTTAGAGGAAATCCAACCATAACTTTAATAAACCGATATCTGATCAAATACATTGGAAACCTTAATTAACATCTGTTTAACAAAAGGGTTTTCCATACAAAATATAAAAGAGGAATACTTAACAAATACTCCTAACAACCCACTCCTATACTTAACTTGTCAAGCCCCAGAAGCAAAGTCCACAATGATACCCCGACCTCACTGGTTCGGGTCACCTGTCTCGGAATCTAAAACAGTAAAGGGAGAGGGGTGAGAATAAATCTCAATGAGCTATTATGAATGCAGCAAGATGCCATACAAGATGCAACACGTAGCGTGGCAACACTTAACACATTATGAAAGCGGTAAACACCTTACGTTACCTCATTTTACCTTTTCCCGTCTGAACAATAAGTCGTACAACGTGGGAGTAAAACTCCACTCTTTGGTGAACTGCCCTACGCACATTCACCGCTTATAGGTCTCATGCCCAGTAGATCCATATAAGAAAAACAGGATACATATATGACCCCTATATTTAGAGTATCATATACTATCATCGCCACTGCAGAGAGTCGTTGGCTTCATACAGAGCATTCCCCCGGTTTCTCCTAATCGCAGCAGTATGTAAAGGCTACTTATCGCTCGGTACAAGAGCTTGCACCCCCACCCCTGGCCACAGAGTGGGGAAGGGTCACCGGTATGACGAAACTTCAATCACTTATTGAACAAATCAATAATTGATTGAAATCCATCATACCCACCCGAACATAAACACGCTCAAGCACATAATAGATACTCGAGATAATCCACAAAACGGGATAACAATATAATAACATGGTAATGTATACTCATGCTAAACCGAACCATAGTACAACAATTCATGTAATACACAATGCATAATATCACCAATGCATATGAACTCAATTAAGGTAACAATATAACCACATAATCCACGGGATACAAAACAATCATGTACCAATTAATCCACAGGGATACAACACAACAACTTGCCAAATAACCCATACTTAGGGTATTAAGGTATACACCAAATTCAATGATTCCACAAATTGGGATAATAATGCCACAAGGAGATACATGCCCATTACCAATTAGTTCAATAGTGAAACCTATGGCTTCTACACCATTGCAACTATTCACTAAAGATAGGGAGTGAGGCTACTATATATCATAAACCACTCTTACATAGTCATTATACGACCTTGAATAACATTAATTAAAGTTCAAGTTCTATTTCCCAAATTGGAACTATTTTGGTGAAGTCACAAATCAAACCTATCAACCATCTTCGGGCAATATTTAAACTACTTCCACAATTCCATTTTGATCACTTAAGATGTCATTGAGTAGCCAAAGTATTCTACTTTAATCTAGGTTAAAGAGATTTCATTTTGGTTCGAGTTTGATTAGGTTTGAGCAGCTCTAAAATTGATACTTTGAAACCTGTGCCAGGCACGACTCGCCCCCAGGGCACGACTCGTGCCCCTCGACCTTCCCCGAATCCGGCGTCCCCGTAAGGGGCACGAATTCCCTTTATCCCTAGTCACGACTCGTCCCCATCCAAGGCACGACTCGTGCCACAGTGGCACGACTCGTGCCCCGAACCCGAATTCTGCAGTAATAAAATCCTTTAGTAACCCTAACCAAAATTGTCCCAAACTGATTTTCCCTTGTTTGTGAACTTATAAGGACTTCCTAAACTTCATACACATTATACTAATTCATTTAAACCCCAAGATAACCTAAACCCAAATCAATTACCACTTAATTTCCAACCCATTTTACTTCCATTTTTCATGATTTACCATCTTAATCCAACTCCACACATTTTCTTACACTCTTAATCATTTCTTATGAACAACAACAATATTCCATAACATTAACTAATTACTCAACTCCAAGAAGACTTCCAAGACATGTAACAACCATTACAACATCAAGAACAACAATGGATAGTTCATGAGCACATAAATGAAAAGAGGTCATAACAACTCACTTTTGGATTTTATAAGGAAATGTTGATCTTTCTAGCTAGATGACTTCCTCTAGGTGATCCCATTCCAATGGTGCTCCTAGACTTGATTTTTGGTGAAGAAATGCTTGACTTCAAGGCTTGGGCAAAGAGGACTTCAATGGAGGTTCTCTCTATTTTCTCTAGGTTGAAGAAGAAGGATGAATGAAGGAGAAGGAGGTAATGTGAGGAGGGTAAAGGAGGGGGGGAGGGGCCGGATATGGGGGGAGTAAGAGGAGGGGATGGAGGTGCCACTTGGCATGCTAGGAAGGAGCAAGACCAATGACCCCCCCCCCCTTCAAGAACTTTAAAAACCCATGGCTTTCATCCTTTTTAATTTAAAATAAATCCTTAACCCAAAATTCATCCTACTCAAATAACCTCCTTGCACTATTTATCTTATTTCCCTTTTTATTATTTCCCCAAATTTCTTTATTTAATATCCAATAAATTCTCAAAAGATTCCAATCTTACTACTCACCCAATTTATCTTAATTTACGAATTTAAAGACATGATTGAACACAAAAAGCTAGCATAAATATTAAAAGCATCTAATATAATATTAAAAATAAATGCCTAGGGTTGGGGTCGTTACACTAGGCCTTGATCGATGAACGAGCGAAAACCCTCTTTCGGTATCCACACCTTTGAATGAATCCAAGAACAACTTCTTGATGATTGCTAGATCTAAACCTTGAAGAATATTGAGAGTATTTAATTATAAATTTTGCTTGAAAAATTTCGGCTGACCTTTTAGGTCTGACAGAACCCTTGTATTTATACTACAATAGTAGGAATACCTCTCCTAATCGTATTAGGAGAGACAGGCTGTCAAACCGCGTACGGGCCTATTATGTCGCGCGGTATATTAAGCCATTGGCTTAATATGTCGCGTGACATATATAGCCAGATACTGAAATTCTCAATCATTCTTCCTCCGGTTCAACCAATTCATTCTAGTTGTGTGTGACCCAATAGGATTACATTATGTTGGCAATGAGTTCGATCATATCGAACCTCATAAGACATAAGCGGACTCTAGCAAGCCATTATGTCTACCCAAATAATGTAACGTAAGAGTTCACGTTTCTAACGGTGTACTTCCATTTCTCCCTTTGTCTCACGATGTTATATTGAACACAAGTCATGGTCATTGTCAACTTGTCTAAGTTCAATGCTTTCTCGATTCCTTGAGTATAATGATAATTCCAATCATATTGGGGTACGGCCATACACTTTCATCATTATCACTCATCGAGGGGCCCAAGCAAAACATCTCTCTTTCGAGGGACAAATTCCATCTTGACTTATCATCCTTCCCATCATGAATCCGATCATGCCAAAGATAGCCTTTATGGATATCGTGTTAAGATATCGTTTGACTAAAATCAAACATGATTTTTCATCATATGTAAGGTCATGATAATCTCAGGTCTAGGGACTAAATGAAGTAACCTTATGAGATTTACTTATGACACTTGACCATGTCATAAATCTCATGCGGGTCATGTCCAGTCACTTGTTCTCTAACAAGTACTCATAATTTCAATGTGCATCTCTATGCATATAATCATCACATGATTATCCATTGACAATTATATTAATTATTCTCTTAATAATTAGGGACGCAGATTATTATTAACAAATATACAAAACATATAATAATCAAATGATAAACATCTCATATAATAATAAATAATGTCAACACATAAGTCTATGAGTCACAGGCCTAGGGCATAACACCAACAGTCTCCCACTTGCACTAGGCCCAATCTACCATGTATCGAATACCCATGGACCTAACATGACCATCATGTTTAGCTTGCGAGAGAGCCTTAGTTAGTGGGTCCGCCATGTTGTCATCAGTGTCTACTCTGCATATCTTAACGTCTTCCCTTTCACATATCTCACGGATAATGTGGAAACGTCGAAGTATGTGTTTGGATCTCTGGTGTGATCTTGGTTCCTTTGCTTGTGCAATGGCACCATTGTTATCACAGTAAAGTTCAATAGGATCTCTGATGCTTGGAACGACTTCCAAATCACTAATGAACTTCTTGATCCAAACTGCTTCCTTAGCTGCATCGGATGCCGCTATGTACTCAGCTTCGGTTGTAGAATCAGCAACGGTACTTTGTTTGGAACTTTTCCAACTCACAGTTCCTCCATTAAGCGTAAACAAAAATCCAGACTGCGATCTGAAATCATCTTTGTCGGTTTGGAAGCTAGCATCTGTGTAGCCTTTTACTACAAGATCTTCTTCCATTCCTCCAAAGACCAAGAATGCATCCTTAGTTCTTCGTAAGTACTTAAGAATATTCTTGACTGCTATCCAATGTGGTTCACCGGGATCCGATTGGTACCTACTCGTCATGCTTAAAGCACACGAGATATCGGGTTCAGTACATAACATAGCATACATGATAGACCCAATTGCCGAAGCATATGGAATACCATTCATTCTCTTTCGCTCATCATTAGTCTTAGGACTTTGATTCTTGCTAAGAGATATACCATGCAACATTGGCAAATTCCCTCTTTTAGAATTTTCCATTTGGAATCTTCTAAGGACTTTGTCAATGTAAGTACTTTGACTTAAACCAATCATCCTCTTGGATCTATCTCTATAGATCTTGATACCAAGGATATATGCGGCTTCGCCCATATCTTTCATTGAAAAACACTTTCCTAACCAAGACTTAACAGTCTGTAGTGCAGAAACGTCATTTCCAATGAGTAAGATATCGTCGACATACAACACTAAAAAGAGTGCTACGCTCCCACTAATTTTCTTATACACACAAGGTTCATCTTCGTTCTTGATAAAGCCAAACTCCTTGATTGCTTCATCAAAACGTAGATTCCAACTCCTAGAAGCTTGCTTTAATCCATAAATGGATTTCTGCAACTTACACACCTTGTTAGAATTTTCTGGACTGACAAAACCTTCAGGTTGTATCATGTATACATCCTCAAGTAACTTCCCATTAAGGAAAGCTGTTTTGACATCCATTTGCCATATCTCATAGTCATAATATGCGGCTATGGCAAGTAAAATTCTAATAGACTTAAGCATAGCTACAGGCGAAAAGGTTTCATCATAGTCTATGCCATGAATCTGCCTATATCCCTTAGCTACTAGCCTAGCCTTATAGGTGTGCACCTTCCCATCCATGTCGGTCTTCTTGAAGACCCATTTGCACCCTATGGTTTTTACACCTTCGGGTGGATCAATCAAGTTCCAAACTTGATTATCAGCCATGGATTGTAATTCGGACTTCATGGCCTCTTGCCATTTTTCCGAATCAGGAGCGGATATCGCTTCTTGATAGCAAGTGGGTTCATCGTTTTCGATTAACTCCACTTCATCACTTTCCGTAACGAGAAATCCATATCTCTCGGGTTCGTATCGTGACCTACCACTTCGGCGAAGAACTTGTGCATCTTGAACCGGTTTCACAACGGTTTGTGAACTTGGTTCAGTTTCTACCATTGGTTCAATGTTGTTTTCGGGTTCTCGAATTTCTTCGAGATCTATTTTACTCCCACTGGTTCCTTTGCGAAGAAACTCCTTTTCTAAGAAAGTACCATTTCGAGCAACAAACACTTTGTTCTCGTTTCGGTTGTAGAAATAGTATCCTTTGGTTTCCTTAGGATAACCCACGAAAACACATTTATCAGATTTAGGTGCTAGCTTGTCAGAAGTTAACTTCTTGACATATGCATCGCAACCCCAAATCTTCATGAAAGACAAACTAGGTTTTCTTCCATGCCACATCTCATATGGGGTTTTTGAACCAATTTGATAGGAACTCTGTTTATAGTGAAAGCAGCAGTTTCTAGTGCATGTCCCCAAAAGGATAAAGGAAGCTCAACTTGACTCATCATAGAACGAACCATGTCCAACAAAGTTCTATTCCTCCTTTCAGACACACCATTCCATTGTGGTGTTCCGGGTGGAGAGAGTTCTGAAACGATTCCACAACTCTTAAGATGACTGTCAAATTCTTGGCTCAAATATTCACCACCTCGATCGGATCGAAGTACCTTAATAGTTTTGCCAAGTTGATTTTGCACCTCATTTTGAAATATTCGAAATATCTCAAACAATTCACTCTTATGTTTCATTAGATAAACATATCCAAATCTACTATAATCATCAGTGAATGTTATGAAGTACCGAAATCCTCCCCTAGCATCGCTACTCATAGGCCCACATACATCGGTATGTATGAGTCCTAATAAGTCGCCCGCCCTTTCACCGATTTTGGTAAATGGGTCCTTGGTCATCTTGCCAAGTAAACAAGACTCGCATGTCTCATATGATTCATAATCATGTGAGTCCAAAAATCCATCTTTGTGGAGTTTAGAAATGCGTTTCTCGTTTATATGGCCAAGACGACAATGCCATAAGTAAGTGTGGTTTACATCATTGGGTTTAGATTTCTTGTTAATGTTATAGATATCATTATCTTGACTTTCAACATCAAGAATATAAAGGCCATTGAATGAAACAGCAGTACAATAATGCATATCACTCTTGTAAATAGAAAATTTCTTATCACGTATAAGAAAATTAAAACCTTCATCATCCAAAGCTGAAATCGAAATAATATTCCTACTTAAAGTTGGAACGTAATAACAATTGTTCAAAACAAGTATTAGTCCACTAGGTAAAGTAACTTCATAAGTTCCTACGGCTAATGCAGCAACTCTTGCTCCATTCCCCACACGTAGGTCCACTTTGCCTTCCTTAAGCATCCTTCTGTTCTTTAGACCTGCACATTTAGACAAATGTGAGTTCCACATCCGGTATCCAATACCCAAGAACTAGAAGTAGATAGGAATATATCTATAACAAAGATACCTGAAGTTGAAGCAACTCCTTTGCTCTTCTTCAGTGCTTCCTTGTATTTTGCGCAGTTTCTCCTCCAATGTCCAATCTCATTGCAATGGAAGCAGACTGCGTCCTCTTGGGACTTAGGCTTAGCCTCTTTAGGCTTGGAAGCCTCTTTGGGTTTGGCAACCTTTGCCTTAGGATTAGCAACCTTTGCTTTTCCTTTACCCTTGAACCCTTTCCCCTTGTTAACCATTAGCACTTGATCGGTTTTCTTCTCGACAATATTGGTTTCCGCAGTAGTCAACATTTGAACTAACTCGGAAAGGTTTCTATTCATTCCACCCATGTTATAGTGCATTATGAAATGACTAAAACTTTTAGGTAATGAATTCAATATTATGTCGGTAGCCAACTCTTGGCTAATTGGAAAACCGAGCCTTTCAAGATGCTCAATGTGGCCCTTTAACTTGAGAGCATGGGGACCAACAGCTTGTCCTTCACTCATCTTGCATGAGGTCAAGGCTGCAACTGTGTTGTACCTTTCTTGCCTAGCTTGAACTTGGAACATTTCCATCAGCCGATTGTTTAATTCGACTGTCCCCAAGTGCTCAAGATCCTTCTGAAGGTTCTTGCACATGGCGGAGAGCATAAGGCAACCAACATCTGTAGAGTCACGCTTGTGCTTCAGATATTGTTCCCTTATTGCCCTAGCAGCATTGGCAGCAGGTTCAGGTGGAATAGGTTCATCGAGAACGTACAGTTTCTCCTCTTGTTTGAGAACAATTCTCAAACTACGGATCCAATCCATATAGTTTGTACCATTCTCTTCCAACTTTTCCTTCTCAAGGACAGATCGCAGTGAAAAGTGATTATTGTTTGATGCCATTTATTCTACAAAAAGATATACATAAAATATGAACACATATAAGTAAACATATTATATGAGAAGTATAATGCATTTAAATAAATGCTCCCACTAAATTATACACCTTCAAATGCAAATAAGCATAATATACATTTAATGGGCTAAGATCCAACTTTAATTCAATTTCAAGTTTGCTATGGCAAACCGCTCAAAATTAAATTAATTAGGTAGAAAACATCAATCATATCACATATATGACTCTTAGATCTTTTATGAGATCAATTCAAGACATCATATGTCTAGGCATATTTTAATCTCATCTTATGCCTTGGGTCCAAAACCATTTTGATAACCCAATTAAGTTCATTCATATTAAACTTATAGGAACCACCATTTCCTCATCTTGCTCGCATTCGAATAGAATCAAAGCACCTTGCTATGGCAAGCCTACCCAAAACTATCCGAATGGTCTCAAGTGTTTAATCATGAATTGGCATAAAGAACTTAAAAGTTAAATGAAGGTTCTTTAAAGGTAGATTATAAGCATATCAGAAAGATAGTCAAAATCATGCACCAGGTAAGTTCCCAGGAAGATAGGTGAGCCACAAGGACTTCTTAAGTACCAACTCTTCCTTAGACAGAACTCTCCTAGACATGCATAATTTAGAAATCAACTCTGATTAGGCAACATAATCCCTACCTTTTATAAACAATCAGTTTCCTTTTAAATTTCGCGTATTTATGACTTGTTTCCATAAACAATCATAAGATCCAAAATTTACAATGTCTAAATCTAAACATATTAGGAAACTAAATATCATGTTTCAACTAAACATCTAATTAAAAAATTCTTAGCATGTAAGAACAATTAAAACATGCATCGCAATAATTATTAAAATCACATTTTAATCAATTAATCATGCATATCAATGAATCAATCTAGCATGGCATTATAAACTCAATTTTATAACATCCAGATTTTCATATGAACATATCAGATTGTAAACACAATCACAGAATAGCAGAAAAATTGAACAAACTGATTCTGCCCAGTTTTGGCTTATTATGTCGCGTGACAACATCAGCCAGAGGCTTGATATGTCGCGCGACCTAACAGGCCAGATAACCTGAATTCCTCATGGCTCATCATGTCGCGCGACTAAAGTAGCCAAGTAACAGGATTTCCAGATTCGAACCAATACAGATTACAACCAATTAAATCATATAAAACAGCCTTTTACAGATTTAATTCAGCATAATTCGAAAACGATTTTCACATTGTTTCACATAAACAATTAAAAATTCTATCGCATACAAAACATGCAATAAGCATATAAACAATTTATATCTTAAATCTAGCATGTTAATTCAAACTTAATCATACGAACGGGGCTCTGATACCACTGTTGGGTTTTACGGGTCCATGCGCAGCGGAATTAAGCATTAAAACATAAAACCCAAGAAGCCCTAGGATCCGTTCTATACAATTAATTTAAATTCCTATGAGATAGAATTAAACCAACCTTGAAACGCTTTCCGGTCTTGAGCTATCGAACGATTTTGATTATGTGATATCGAATCACAAACTTCGTTCTTCAACTTGCTTGAACTCTAGGCCTTGATCGATGAACGAGCGAAGACCCTCTTTCGGTATACACACCTTTGAATGAATCCAAGAACAACTTCTTGATGATTGCTAGATCTAAACCTTGAAGAATATTGAGAGTATTTAATTATAAATTTTGCTTGAAAAATTTTGTGACCTTTTAGGTTTGATAACCCTTGTATTTATACTACAATAGTAGGAATACCTCTCCTAATCGTATTAGGAGAGACAGGCTGTCAAACCGCGTACGGGCCTATTATGTCGCGCGGTATATTAAGCCATTGGCTTAATATGTCGCGTGACATATATAGCCAGATACTGAAATTCTCAATCATTCTTCCTCCGGTTCAACCAATTCATTCTAGTTGTGTGTGACCCAATAGGATTACATTATGTTGGCAATGAGTTCGATCATATCGAACCTCATAAGACATAAGCGGACTCTAGCAAGCCATTATGTCTACCCAAATAATGTAACGTAAGAGTTCACGTTTCCAACGGTGTACTTCCATTTCTCCCTTTGTCTCACGATGTTATATTGAACACAAGTCATGGTCATTGTCAACTTGTCTAAGTTCAATGCTTTCTCGATTCCTTGAGTATAATGATAATTCCAATCATATTGGGGTACGGCCATACACTTTCATCATTATCACTCATCGAGGGGCCCAAGCAAAACATCTCTCTTTCGAGGGACAAATTCCATCTTGACTTATCATCCTTCCCATCATGAATCCGATCATGCCAAAGATAGCCTTTATGGATATCGTGTTAAGATATCGTTTGACTAAAATCAAACATGATTTTTCATCATATGTAAGGTCATGATAATCTCAGGTCTAGGGACTAAATGAAGTAACCTTATGAGATTTACTTATGACACTTGACCATGTCATAAATCTCATGCGGGTCATGTCCAGTCACTTGTTCTCTAACAAGTACTCATAATTTCAATGTGCATCTCTATGCATATAATCATCACATGATTATCCATTGACAATTATACTAATTATTCTCTTAATAATTAGGGACGCAGATTATTATTAACAAATATACAAAACATATAATAATCAAATGATAAACATCTCATATAATAATAAATAATGTCAACACATAAGTCTATGAATCACAGGCCTAGGGCATAACACCAACAGTAAGGGCGGTGAGGAGTGTGGAAGTAATATTTTGGAAATTGTCGGGGTATGAATAGGTTGGCGTAGAAAGAGTATTTTGGTATAATTCATTCAGGGAGTTTGTATTAATAAACCTTAATTTTATGTTATAACCGATGTCTTTTTGTAACTAAAACAGTTTATTACTTTCAAAGTTGGTCAACTCTTTCTCCATTGTAGAAAGGTGTAGAGTTATTTTGAAATGGTTATGATAATTATGTTTATGTTTGAAAGTTAAATCAAATTTTTAAAAAGTTTAGGAAATTTGGGTTAGTTTGAGGACGCTCCAGCTCGGGACACGTGTAGGTTTCGGGTCGGGGTCCTCACAGTTGGTATCAGAGCTCGGTTAGAGTTCTCGGGTAGAGTCTAGCTGAGTGAGAGTGTGTGATAACTGACGTCGAGGGTTTAATGCAGGAATTTGTTCAATGACAGAAAATGATAATGACCAACCAAAGAATCAAGGAAATGTGAGCAATATGGAGAGATAGATTCCTCCACAATCATTTGAGGTATATTACCTGTCTTCGGAGTTAGGGGTCATACTTTTCTAAATTTCCGTTCATTTCGTTCTCATGTGGCATTACATTTCGCTTTTATTTGCATAAATGGCCTAAGAGTTGCCTTATGTGCTGGAGGTTCTACTCTTATGGGAGAGTACCTCGAATCATTCTTGAGTATCATGGTAATTGTGAGTAAGTGGGCATGGATTGCCGGTGGATGTGGTAGAGATACCAATTCGTGAATTATTGTTATATTGACCTGAAATATTTAAGTAGTTGTTGTGTTTGGGGAGAACTGTCGCAAGAAGCGAGTCTCCTTATCTATGTTTGATTTGCCTCCGTGTGTAGTTGAGGCGGATAGGTCATTAATTGATATTATGTTATATATGCGTAAATGTCAAAAGTGGGGCATAAGGAGTGTGAAGGTTATTTGGGTTATGTGTTATATCTGAGTAAAAGACACTTGAATTATCTCATATACCGGTGGTAAATAAATTGGTGAACTCTTAGTTGAGGTTAGGTATATGGCCTAATTAAGAGTGGTTTATGGTTGTATAACTTGCGTGAGTATTTATACATTGGTGTCTCGTGGTGGAGACTAGATATATGAGACTAGTATTGAAAGTGATAGTCCAAGTGGGATTATATGGTTTATAAGATATCGCGAGTATGAGTTCTTATAGAATAGACATATATATTTGCCTTATGTGCTATAAGTATATTCTCTAATGAGAGATTGATTGTATTCTTGCTACTAATTTGAATAGGAAATCAGATATTCTTGTAGGTGATATCACCCTATAAGTTGACTAAGTGGTGTTTTCCATGTGAGTTTCAAAATGGGTTCCCATCAGGTATCATGCCAGGATATTGAGGCTTTGAGTTGATATAAGGTACTATTCTGGTATTCGGATCCCTAGATAGGGGACACTAATTGGGATAATGAAATTGATGACTCAACTTGGGAAATTATTCGATAAAGAAGATAATAAGCTCAGCGAATTTCCGTAAGAATGAATTGTTACCATATTTAGAAAAGATGATACTTGGTGGTTATTTATAGATTATGGAGATCTCAAATTGGTAACTGTGAAGAATAAGTATTCGTTATCACTTGTTGATGATTTGTATGACTGATTTTAGAAACTAGTAGAATACTCAATGGTTATTAGTTGAATTTTCGGGGTGTTACAATTACATTGAATATTTGTTGTAAGGATATACTTAAGACAACATTTGTATCTAGTATGACCGTTTTGATTTGTGGTTGTGTATTAGTTACGGAGAGGTAAATAGGGTAAATGTGAAGAAGTATAATAGATGTAGTTATTGGTGACTTATAGGATCAACTTCAGGAATTGGTAATATATGTATATGGTTTGTTTTGAGAAACAATTATCATTAGTCGAATATATAAAATGAGGATAAATCTTATTGAAAGGCAGGATACTTTAGGATGATTACACCCTATATGTTGACTTAGTTGTGTGACTCATATGAGAGATTGGTGTGATGCTTGGGAAGGTATTGGCGTTATGCGGATTTTGAGTTTGTTGATGGTTATCGAGAGGTAAGTTAGTTTACACTGTTAATGTTTAATCGCAATTTGGGTATGATTGACCTATGTGAGTTCCAATTATATTTTCTTATTAGGAGATCATAGTAATTGATCGGAAACTTGATGTAAGCAATACGTTGTTACTAAGTACAATACCAATATCAAAGGTAAGGAATAGATGACTCAAATTAAGTAAAAGTGTTGAATATTCAATTTGAGGAATTATTGAATTGAGGATGATTTACCAAGTTTATTATCTTAATGAATGTTTTAGTGTTATTTATAGAAGATAGTATTAGTATTACGAGATTTTGTTTTCTTATAGATAATTTAACTAAGTATAAATATTATGAGTGGTGGCTACACTATAAATAGAGGTCAAACAAGAATATTTTGTTGGAATTGTTTTAAAGGTGCTTTACAACTTTGGGTTGAATATTGAACTTCGGTATGAGCATTTGTGCCCTTCGGGGATAGTTTGATTTATTAAGGTCAGTGAACCATTTTTTGTGTACATTAAAATCTGGGAGTAATTTAATTATCTACCACTGGTATGGGACGGTTGTAGATAATTAGATCACTCGAGTTAGTTTTGTTAGCTTATCAATCTTTTAAAAATTTCTTAAAATTGTGAGTGGTTTAGTTAATTAAAACTGGTATGGGCCGGTTTTAAATAAATAAACCATTCGAGTCTCACTGGATCTCTTTTTATCTATCCATTGGAATTCTGAAAGATGTTGTAAATTTTAGAAAGACTTGGTATTCTAAAGATATAATTTGTACAGAAGCAAGTAGAAAGGCAACCTAGTTCCCCTATAGTGATTAATTATATTAAAGTTTTGATCCGAGAAATGATTTGATAAATTGTGGAGTTATTAGTGTGACGGTCGCAGTAGACTCGGTTTTTGTATTGGAGTTGGATCGGCTCCGTTGTGGGCGGCCAACCATTTGATTCGGATATTGATCTGTCACTGGGCCTGAACATAATTGGAGCATTGAACTGTGAAATATGGTCGATTAATATTCCGTTTATGGAATCAGGGTCTTATTAGCATGTCCATATTTATTATTCCATGGGCAGTTGTTTAATGTTTGTATTGTGAGAATTGCGGACGAGATAATTGAAATAACTCGTTCAAGCGAGTCAAGACATAAGGTAGTTTGGTCATAAATGTGAAAATAGAATATTGACGTTAGAAGATTTATTAAAATATTTAGAGTTCTAGATTGAACTTGAGAGTATTATCAAGATGGCTTTTGTGATTGGGTTACCTTGGAAGTAAAAAAGGAGTATGCTGTTTTGTTTATAGAAAGTTGATTGTATTTTCTACTCATTATATATGTATATAGTGATGAGATTCTTTGATCAAGTCCTCATATATGTTAGGAGATAGTTTGATTGTATAAACCCCATAGTATTAAATGGATTGGATAGACATCATTTGAGAAGGTCCTTTTTGGAATGTATGAATGCTATTAAGTTTAACCTTGTGAAAATTTGAGGAATCATTACTTATTGTTGATGATATGCTACGGGCATGTACAATGGATGTTAGTAGTCGGTAGGACGTATGGTTACCATCGGTTGGGTGCGTATAATAGCAGTTATCATTCTAGCATTGAGATAAAACCGTATGAGGCGTGGTTCGGGAAGAAAATATCGATCTCCAATTTGTTGGGGTGAGGTTGGTGAAGCAAGGCCTAAGGTAAATTGACGCCAAAGTTTGTTAATCCATTTGAAGTTTTAGAAAGGGTTGGTGATTTGACTTATAGACTGACTCTGAGCAGCTTATAGAGTATTTGAAGTTTTAAAGGTAATATCATAATGTATTTGGTGACATAAGTTGTAATACTTTTATTTATTTATATTTTTATTGAGGTCGTGAAAATTCGGGTTAGTGATATTTGTATGGTATTCTTGGAACACTAAGTTGTAATATTGTATTATTAATGGAATTAGAAATCTTGGAGAAGAATCACAACATTGAAGAGACTATTTGGGAATTGGAGTCTGAGGTATACATAAGTAACCGAGGCGGGTTGAACATGTAGGTAAGTCTTTTTAAAATTCGGGACGAATTTTTTTTAAGGGGGAGTGAGTGTAACGACCCTAACCCTAGGCACTAATTTTAATAAAATATTAAATGCTTTTAATATTAATGTTAATTTTATGTGCTCATATTATGTCTTTAAATTCTTATATCAAGATGAAATGGTTGAAAAATAATTTAGAATCCTTAGGATTTCTAGGGAAATAAAATATAGCATCTTGGGGAGTATAATGATAGAAAATGAATAAAATGTGAGAGGAGGTTAAAGTATGTGGGATAAAGTATTTGAGTAGGAGGGTTTAGTTTACCATTTTAAAACTTGGAGGACTTAGTTGCTCATTTTGGAAAGCCTTGATTAATTGGGGATGGGGGGCCATCACCTCCCCCTTATTTCCCTCACCTTTCTCCCCTTTAGTCAATAAGCACCATACCCTCCCATACTTCCTTCACCCTTCCCATACTCCATCCTCCTCATTCTTCTCCTTCATTTTCTTTCACAATTTTCCATGGAAGCTCCAAGTTGAAAGCCTCACCTTCCAAGTGGCTAGCAAGCTCAATTCCCCCTCCTTTTTCAAACCCGGTTGTACTTTTGAGAGTGGGGCAACTAGGAGAGTTGATCAAGCCAAGAAAATCCTCATTCCATCTTGTATTTGCTAAGGTGAGTTATTATGACCCTTCCCTTCATTAAATGCTCATGAACTCTTAATGTTGTTCTTGTTAAAAAAAAAATTGTTAATATGATGGTTGATTAATGCTTTGAAACTATTCTTGGAGTTGAGAAATTGAAAATTGACATAGAATGATGTTAGGGTTCATAGAAGTGGATTTAGAAGAAATGGGTGGAGTTAGTTTTAGAAGATTTAACTTGAAATGTGTTAGTAAAATGGGTTGGAAATCATGTGGTAAATGATCTAGGTTTATATCATTTTGGGTTTAAATGATTTAGGATGAAGTTGTGAAGTATGTTATTGTCCATGAAAGTTGATAAAAGGGTAAGAAGATGGATTGATTAGATTAAAAAGGGTTAATTTGAAATGTGTTAGTGAAATGTGTGGGAAATCTTATGGTAATGATCTAGGTTTACATCATTTGAGTCTAAATGACTTAGTATGAGAAGTATTAAATTTAGTAAACCTTTAGGTTCATCAATAAAAGGGAAGCTTGGGTTGAAATTTGGTTTTCTTGGAGTCATTGAATTATTGCTATTGCTGTACCTGTTTCTGGCCGTGGCACGAGTCGTGCCCTCAGGCACGAGTCGTGCCCATGGACAATTCGTGACCACGAGTCGTGCCTAGGAGGCCAAGTCGTTCTGAGTAACTTAAGGAAAATTGGCACGAGTCGTGCCCTCAGGCACGAGTCGTGCCATGGGGAAGTCACGAGTCGTGACCTGGTTAAGAGGAAGTCGTGCCTTGTTGGGGAAGCCAGGTTCAGTGAAGGGTCAAAGGGGCACGAGTCGTGCCCTGAGGCACGAGTCGTGCCCTGGCCTGGTTATGTTGCACCAACTTTAGAGCTGTTTAAACCTAATCAAACTGGAATCAAAATGAAATCTCTATAATCTAGATTAAAGTAGAATACTTTGGCTACACAATGATATCTTAAGTGATCAAAATGGAATTCGGGAAGTACTTTAAATAATGATTGGAAAACGCTAGGTTGCCTAGTCTGGTAACTTGACAAATGTGATTCCAACTTGGTAAATTTAACTTGGACCTTCATAGAGGCCATGTATTATTGTATAATGACTATGTATGGTGGATTGATGATACCTCCATGCCTTACTTGAGTTCATATTCATTGATTATAGTATGCATAGCGTTTTAAATAAATGTTGCACTATGATATTGGTTGAACATGAGTATATTTTACCATGTGGCTATGATGCTTATCCCTTTTGTGGATTATGTTTCAAGTAACTATTATGTGCTTGATAATGTGTTAATCAGCTGATGTTGGGGGTATAACATAATACGATCAATTATGAAAATGTGACCTAATGTGATCGGATTATGTTATATCTGTGACCGTCCCCTCCTGTGGCCACAGGTCGGGGTTATAGCATCTGTATTAAGCCAAAAGCCTTGCAGAGTTGCTACTATCTTATATGGTTTCCTGAAAAATGGGTCTTATAAGATGTGAGTATTGCTTAAGCAGCTCACCTAAGATTGGAATTTTATATTCAATGTTGTACGACTATTGTTCAGACGGGAAAAGGTAAACCGAGGTAATGTAAAGTGTTTACGGCTTTTCCAATGTGTTATATGCAACTTGTTATGTGTTGCATCTTATATGGCATATTGCTGCATTCATAATAGCTTGCTGAGATTTATTCTCACCACTCTCCCTTTAATGTTTTTAGATTCCGAGACAGGCGGACCGGCCAAGTAAGGGCGGTGAGGAGTGTGGAAGTAATATTTTGGGAATTGTCGAGGTATTAATAGGTTGGCGTAGAAAGAGTATTTTGGTATTATTCATTTAGGGAGTTTGTATTTATAAACCTTAATTTTATGTTATAACCGATGTCTTTTTGTAACTAAAACAGTTTATTACTTTCAAAGTTGATCAACACTTTCTCCATTGTAGAAAGGTGTAGAGTTATTTTGAAATGGTTATGATAATTATGTTTATGTTTGAAAGTTAAATCAAAGTTTTAAAAAGTTTAGGAAATTTGGGTTAGTTTGAGGACGCTCCAGCTCGGGACACGTGTAGGTTCCGGGTCGGAGTCCTCACATAGTATTTCTGTTGTGTGAGCTCTCGCTCTCCCTTTCTCTTTCTATTTCTTTAAAAAAGAGAATTGTTATTCACCCCACAAGTTTACTTAATACCCCCGCATTACCATTTTCAAAAAAATGCCATCACCCACCATCCCCACCACTACGCACCACCACTCCCCGCAAACATCCACCACCCACCACCCCACCACCTATCGTCGCCATTGTCTCTACTGTCACCCACTTCCTCTCATTAACGTCAGCCTATTCTTCAACTTCAGGGTTCATGTCAAGCTACGAACAGACTGGGCAAGTGAAATTGCCCCTATACAAGTTTGTGGATGTGTTCTTTCTTTCCTTGGTTTTTTCTTTCTATTTTCAGATTAACAAACAGATTGCAGAATAAAGAAATGGAAATGGGAGCAAGTAAACAGCTACTAGAATAAACAACAAACAGAAATGTGAGAAAGGAAGATTGAATTATAGAGCTGAAAAACGAAAAAAAGGAGATTGATAAAGTAGCTCACATCAACGGAACTCCTCTTCGGCTCCGTAATTCCACTTTCTTGTTAATTCATCCTCCAATTTGATAAACCCTAATCTTAGCTCTAAAACCCTTTTTCTGTTTGTTTGGCGCTCAAATTGGCTCAACGATAATCCCAATCCCAACGCCGGTAAATCTTCGCTACCTTTTGCTAAAATCACCGCCGATCATCCCTTACCTCTAAACCCTAACTCCTTCAATTCCTTCCTTGAATCCCCTTCTTATGCTGAAGTCGTCTTCCGATCCTTTGATCGCGACCATATTAGTCAACTTAATGGTCATGGCACCTCCGCCGGAGAATTGTCTCCGTCCGATCCTTCTGAAGGTGGGCTGGGGGTGGGCATGAAGAAATGAAGATGATAAGAAAAGGTAAAATAGGGATATTGGTGGTGTATTTGGTGTTGAATATTTAATTTTTTTTATGAACTTAATATTACGGGGTATTCAGTAATTATGCGGGAGTGAATAACAATTCTCTTTTAAAAAACAATAAAAATAGAGTTCTATTTCTATTTCTAAGATATATCAAAGTGAATATCCGATTTTTTCCAGGGGAAATGTATAACCATTTTAGTCCTAATATAAATAAATGTTCAAAATATTTTTAAATTTAATCTTTAATAGAGCGGATAAAAGTCGCAATTAACTGAATGCGGACTTTTATAAAATGTCAGTGTTACAAACCATCTGTATTTTACAAGATTTTTCCTATTTAAAGTTTTTATAAGATTTTTAAATTGACATTAAATCACTTGTAAACATATACATTGACACTTACAAAACACATACACTATCTTTTAGTAGAACCGCACCATTAAAAAACTTATTTTTTTTTTTTGAAGCATATTGATTTTTAAGAATACCGACTAAATAAAAAATAAGATTGCAAAAAAGGATTTTGTGTTAATGAAGTCAAATAATCGATTATACTCAATTCATTTTGGTTGAATTACAAGAAAACAAATACAAGTATTAGGACAGAAATTGAAAACATTACATAATACATTCACAACCTTTATAGCCCAAGATAGAGCAAGGTTTTTATTCAACAAGAAATCCATTCCATCTTTTTCGATGGTAAATTCTAGCATATAACTCTAGAGAAAATAAAAAAACACATGATATACAGAGAATCTATTTCTTGCAAATGACTCCAGCTAGCCCGCCGGAACCGCTTTCGCAACTCAAACTTGGTAACTCCAAATTCAACAAAGAGGCTTCAGAACCATATCCATGGCGGTCTTTAAAACTTGCAACAGAGCAATCAGTGGCAAACAGACTCGAACTTGAGAACTTTTTCTCTCCTCCCATCACAGGCATTGCTGCACCCGTGTTGACTTTACTAACATAGTCAACCCTATAAGTCTGGCCTAAAATGCCGTTGACTTCGTCACTCAGGGAGAAGAACTTGAAACCCAAGTCAAGATGAGCGAAACAATCATCTGCAGTTATACCATAGTTATGAACTCTTGATTCTTGTTCGGTAATAGGAACCACCTTTGCTGTGATTTGGAAAAGGCCTTCAACTTCAATGACAACGTTGTTGGTGTCACTTGTCCTATAAATGGTTGTCTTTGGAAGAGTTTGGGATTCCCATTTTGCGCCTTCGGTTTCAGGGAGAAAAATGGAATTTTGGTCCAATGTAATGGTGAGACGGTCCACGGAATCATCCCAAGATGAAGTTTTTTGGGCACTAATTACTAGTTTGTGGTTGGTGAAGAGAATACCTATTGATTGGACCCACGTGAAGTCTCTTTTCATGTATCGGTTTCGCTTTCCGATGAAGTGGCCGTTGATGTGAAGGTTGGTGTCTGCGACTAAGCAAAAGTCTTGATCTTTCTTGCCGTGGAAGTAGAAGGTGATGCCATCTCCGCCTATGAAGCGGGGATCTTGGCACACTGATCCTGGCTTATCACAACCTACAAAATGCAAACATATATGTTTGAGTCTAAATAAATACTAATTTAACATAATAGAAGACGAGGGAACGAGAGAAAGTGCAAAAAACTTACTGCAAACTGGCTTGCATGAGACACAGTCAACTTCACATTCACTAGGGCAAGCGGCAGGGCATGCTTGCTCCCTCTCATAATAACAAAGGGGGTAGTGCTTGTTCTTGCACTTGGCTTTCACTGGTGAGGTAGAAGGTGGTGGTGTTGGGGTGGTAGTAGGAGGAGGTGGTGGTGATGGGGTGGTAGTAGGGGGTGGTGGTGGGGTGGTAGTAGAAGGTGGTGGTGGTGGGGTGGCGGTAGGAGGTGGATAAACTGGTGGTGGATATCTGGAGTCTGGATCAACTTCAAATTCTGGTGGGGCTGCAGTGCCATTGCAAATAGGTTTGCAAGAGCGGCAATCAACATAACACCCATTAGGACAAAACTTAGGGCAGACATGTTCTAGATTGTGGCATTCCTTGAATTTCTCGTTATTACATTTTGCAGTGGTATCTCCCTTGGCAATTCCAGGTGGAGTTGCCCCTGCAATTGCAGCAGCTAGCATGAACACAAGGATCCACACAGCATGGTGGGTAGCAGACTGAGCCATTGAATTGGGAATTTTTAGTGGAAATAGGCTAATGAGTTTGTACTCGGTTTATTTGAGTGAATAAGCCACAATTAGTACCACATTTTATAGGATAATAAGTGCATGCATGATCACCTGAAGCAGAATTCTTTACACATACTTTCATTTACAGTTATTATCCCGAATAAGTAATCTTTCACGTGGTTTTTTAGTAGAATAAAGTCAATCCTTATATTCTCTTTTAAGTCTTACCTTTGATTACATCCTTTAATCATGAACATGGCATCACTTCAACATAAAGTCAACCTTTACCTTTAAGATTAGTTAGTCAGAAGTTTTCTGCAAATATTAAGCTTCGGGTTTTCTATTCTTAACATTAATCGTTCCTAACTTCAGGAGTAGGCATACAGAAATTGCCACCTTTAGAGGAGGCCTCCCTAATCTTAAGGACTACTAAACATACCAGGAATCCATTCTACTAGATCAAGATTTAAATCTACAAGCAAGGAACTCGTACCTCATGCTGAAAGTCAAGTGCCTTAGCCTGCATATCCATACCTTGTGAAGAAGATTTGTAAAGGGGGATTTCTTTCTCACGTGTGTTCTGTATTTTCGTTTCTTTAGCAGAACTTCAGGCCTTTACAGCCATACATCATAATGAAAGGATAATAGCCCAACTAATGTCACCAATACGCTTAGAAACCTTAGATCAATCAATAACAAGAAAACCCAAAGGAAATCCACTTCTGAGCATAAAGGCCCAGCTTCAATCTTTACCCTCCTCGCTTTTCTAGTCAGTTTACTGGAGTTATAGTCCGATTTCAGTTTTTAAGGTCGATCATACTTAGCAGCTCAATATATGCCAATTATCAATCAACAAAAAAAAAAAAAAAAAAAAAACAGTTTATGCTCTCCTGATTCATTCTAGTGAGTTATGGAATCTAGTGCAAACTTATGTTCCAAGAGTTAGTCACATTTTCCTTTTCTATGGAGAACTAAGCACCCACAGACTAATTTCACAGCACAACGATCCCATCTCCCCCCCCCCCCTGAAAAGAATGACTGCCCCCAGATTTGGTGCATATATGATAACTTATAATTCTTTTGTAATTAGAGGCAAAGTGAGTGTTTCAATGATTTCTTCCTTAATACACCCAGGCGAAATTAAGAAGACTGTACAGAAGCTAAATTTTAAGAACTTATCATTGCGGCCACAGCTTCAAATTTTATTCCAGAGCAGGTCGTTCCAGCTAGTAACTTTTTTTAAGTCTTCAAGGCGACATCATTTTCTCCTGTATCAAAGTTAAGAGCTTGCATCACGAAAAATGTTTTAATGATCGACATATTCCACCTTGCAACTTAATAATGGAAACACAAATCTGAAATCTGAAATATAGGGAGAGACAGAGAGACTACATGGAAAGTATCACTTGATGAGAATGCATCTTGCTGGTGCTCCATCTGCGCCAAGCAATCTTATAGGTAAGCAGTGAATGTCGTAGAGCCTTCCACGGGAATTATTTCCTAAATGATTTTCATCCATATAATTAAGTTCAATGCGAAATATAAGTGAACAAAATAATGTCTACCATACTAGAGTCAAGGAAACATAGTTCAATGACAGGCAAGACATATAACACATGCAGCGTTTGCCGTCAGTGATCATGTTTACAGTTGGATCCGAGACAGATATCAGCCACTTTGGAGCAGTTGCCAGTTGACATATATTAACGGATAGAGCTGGACCAATAAACAAGATAGGAAGGACAATTTTGGCTTGAATGGAACAGAGAACTAACTATTTTTGACACATAAGTGCCAAATCAAACATATGCAGTAAAAGTACGTCTTTAAGGGCACCTTAGGAGTAAAGTAAGAGTGCAGTTTGCTTTAGGGACTTTTTGGAGAAAAAGTTCTTCAATACTGGATTTAGATGTAAGCTTTTCTGAAGAAACGGTAAGAAGTGTGAAATGGAACATTTTACACCCTCATCTTTTAAAGATAATAATGTTCACACTAAATTTGCTCAGGGGCAAAAGAACATGAAATGAAACACAACCTGTAAGAAACTTTCCTGGCTCTGCTCTAATGAACACTGCACTGCTTGCTAAATATTACAGTATAAACATTTTTTCTAACCATAATCAAAATTACACTGATTGTCTTCACATTTTCTCATGTCCAAAATCAGTGTTTTCTAACACAGATTTGGAGCATGACAACTTGTCGAATATTTCATACTCTGTACAAGTCAAGAACGTTTAAGATGGACATTGTTAATTTTCCTATTGCAAAATATTCCAAGGAATCCCATCACATGTCCATTAGATAGGTCTCTGCGAACATTGACCTGTAGTTGGCTGTAAACATCATCTCATAATTTTTAGGCTCTAATTTATGAATGATCATAAGACAGTAGATCATTTCAAAGGTGAGCAGATGTGGTCAGGAAAATGGTGAAAGAGAACTTATATAAGATTTTCCAACTTTAAAGATCTGCAGCTTCCTTATTTAATTATCTTTCGGTAAAAGGTACACTTCATACCCTGTTTTCAAGGAGAACTTGATGAGCAGGAACATAAACTTCTGCTTTTGAACCTATAGATATGAATAAGTAGTCAAGTCCTGCAATCAAGAAAAAAACAAGAATGTCAACAAAAGTGGATTGTGTCAACAAGTTTTGCAACACAAGGATGAAGAAAGTGGATTGTATCAACAATAATGATTGTTGCAGTTTCTCATTACACATAAATGAGGTTGAATGCTGAATCAGAAAGTAACCTAAACCCTCCATCCTGAAATGATATTCCTACAGTTTGTGTTGTTATTTTGAATGAAATTTGAGCAATAGTTATAGGCTATGATGCTCGGAGTCGGGATACGTGTGTCCGACACAGGTATGGGTCTGAGAGTCGGATCCTCCAAAATTTTAAGACATTACACCAAATTTAGTGTAAAATAGTCACACCCACACCCAGACCCACACACATGCCCTATCCTCTGAACACGGGCACTTTAACAAAATGGAAGGCGCTCCTTCAACTTGAATGGTCCATCAAACAAAAAAGATATTTCTGCCTGCACAAGGTAGTATTTTACCGCTAAAACAAAACCTTTACAGTATGAGCAAATATAAGCTGACGACTTCTAATGAGCAGTAAGATAACGAACCTACCATCCTAAAGTCTTTCCTATATTTGATTACAATTCAGCAACAATAGAGAACAAGGATACCATTGCGGTAGTGAAATTCCGCATGAACTCAACCCCTCTAACTGAGAGCTAGGTTTGGAACAATTTGAAGACTTCAGACACGATATGACGATACATTCTGTTATATTAAAACTTTAAGAGCAGGACGAAACCTAAGAAACTCTATATCATGACAGTGTCACTACAAGTGAATAAAGAAATGCCGTGTGAATGTCTTGCACAGTCATTATGACGCAAAAAGAAATGGGAGATGCAAATAAGTGACCAAGGTTGAGTACTCATTAGTAATCAGTATATTATGCTATTCAGATAACAAGCAAGCAACATGGGCTAAAAGACAGATGCTTCCAAAGAAATGTGAAGGATTTACATACCAGTTATGTTCTTGTCCCTAAGAACATCAACTAACAATCCAGGACCTGTTAAAAAATAAACAAGCTGGTGGGTTTGTGGGGATGTAAATTAACAAAAACTGTACTTGTTTCATTAATGGAAAAATGCTTTGTGCAATGTTCAGGAGTAATTTGTTTATTATTTAAACACATACTCTTAGGAATATGAGCATCTATTCTGCCTTAAGACTCTCTTAAATGTTCGATTGTGCATTGTTTCTCTCTATCTCTCTTTCTTTTGGTTCTTCTGAGATGGTTTAAGAGCAACTTATCCTGAAATAGCATGTGTCCCCTTAACTATTCTGATTTGTGACTTTCTTTCTACCCTATTCTCTTTCATCTTTCCTTTACCAACAAACCAATCCAGCAGCATTTCCATTCATGCAACAGACTGTAATAATACACTGGACAGGCAATCATAACGGGCTTCTAGTTCACTATTACATTTTCATTTACCCAACATTGAATAGTAATCCCACTATCATACCCTCTCTGTTAAGAAGATATGGATCATTACTCTTCTATCAGAGGAGCCAATTCACCAAGATGATAGATTCATCAATAACAGAATGTAAAACCAAGGAAATATTGTTATCATCACCGGCCACAATGATGGAAAAATACAAACATGATGATGAAAGGTGTGCTAAGATCAGGCAGTTAACTTGCTAGCTAGGAAGCTAGCTCTAACTGAGTCCTACACATTACCGCAAGAAAAAAAATCAAATGGCATAGGTGAAGTACTCATTCTGAACAACCAAACTGAGACCTGAAATCCCTAATAGTTATGGATTTAATTCTACAAAAATGAGCTATGAACAACAAGTCCAACGCAATTCCTAACTTATCAAATCAAATAAATCTACAGCCAACCACATAAGTTACTGCAAAATATGCATATTAATTTCTGATCTCAAATTTGGAAACAAGGTCGTGCATTTCTTGCAAGCTAGCAATTTAATCGAACACCTTCCGTGCGTAGCTTCCAGCACCTATAAAACAAAAATTATATGAGAGAGACTGAGAGAGAACAATACCGTTGAGTGTGTCAAGGTAGAGAGTATCAACACCATACCCAGCATTTTGCCACTTAGGGTGAGCATGAGAAGGGGCATCCACTTGCGTACTCACATGAGCGGGAACAGTAAACCCGTAGTTCTGCGTTTTCAATTTCCCATACTCAAACGCTCCCCAAAGATGCAAGTAATCGTTCGTGGACGATTTCACCTTGTTTCCGTACAAGGGGAGGCCGGCTCGGATCTGGTGTGAGATATCATAAATCCTTCTATTACCGTACACATTTGGAGGATTAGGCGGAGGTGGAACGGAACCCTGGACGGCGGCAGCGGCAGAAAAGAAGGCTACCACCGCCGCACATGTCAGCGGAAATGCCTTGCGGTTTATCATCGCAATTCGTAAGGAGAAGGCGGTGGAGATTTCGGCAATTCTTTGGAAAATTTAGCGGGAACGGAATTTTCCGGCAAGAAAAAGGAGGAGGCGTTTTGGTTGTTTAATAGGGAAATTGGATTATGTAACGAATTAGGGTTCTATCTAAAATTGAAATTGGAGAAGACCGTTAGTGATGACCGTTGGGAAGAGACGGTGTCGTTCCAAGTTGTTTACTTATCAATAAGTAAAAAGCGAGCCTTGTTTACACGTTTTGTCTTTAGTTGGACGGCGTCGTTTCAAGATTTGCGTAGGAATCTTTTCAGTTATATTTTACGTCGTCGTTTTATGGAGAGAGACTGAGGCCGTTAGTTGCCATGTGCTTTCTCTCTCCCTATGTAAGCTCAATCTCCACCATTTTCCATGGTTATCAAAATTAAGTCAGTAATTGAGCTTTCTCTCTCTATAATTCTCCATTCTCTTTCTCACCTCATACTCAGTTTCTCTAAATTTCCTTTCTCATCCAATCTATTTCCGTCCCATTTATCAACAGTTGGTTCTTAACACCCCAAATTGTTGATTTACGTATTGAATTTAGTGGCGTGGTCATAACAAAACTGGTATCAGAGCGGTCGAGTCACGAAAATCATGGTGAATCATCAGAATAATCGTATGGAAGCAATGGAAGCAAACCTCAGAGCTGTTGATGAGGGGTTAACTGGGATCGAAGGTGCATTGGAAACGAAAACCCAGGAATTGAAGAGTGAGCTGAAGGAGGAAATCTCAGCACTCAGCAAGAGCATGGAGGAGATGACACGCACACTGCTAGAAGGGATTCAATCAAATAAGGGCAAGGATCCAATAGACGAAGCTGGAAGAGGATTGAAGGCCTCTAGTGGTTCTGGATCCGTGCTAGGAGCAGCACCTGGTGGTAGTAAGGAGAATCCAGCCAACGATAATGAAAAACAGGGTAAGATCTGGACTGAAACTATTCAAATTGATGATTCCACATAGGGGATTAAGGGATCTGGGTATGGTCATGAAGCTAGAACTAATAAAGGGTTAAATGAAACATATAAGAAGCATCTCAAACTAGAGTTTCCCAAATTCTCTGGAATTGATCATAGGGGTTGGGTTCGAAAATGTCAAAAGTTTTTCAAGTATAAGGATATTCCATGGGGTGATAGAGTAGAGTTAGCTACTATGTGAGGACCCTAACCCAGAACTTAACCCGTGTCCCGAGCTAGAGCGTCCCCAATAGAACTCAAACCACCTAAACTTTTTAAAACTTTGATTTAACTTACAACTTAAATATACTGAACATAACCGTTTCAAAATAACTTCATTCCTCTCTACATGGGAGGAAGAGTTGAATAACTTTAAAAGTAACAACCTATTTTAATTACAAAAGACTTTGGTTATAACGTAAAAACTAAGTTTTATACACACAAACTCCATAAAGGAATTATACCAAAATACATCTTCTACGCCAACCTATACGTACCCCGACAATCCCAAAATACCACGTCCAAACTCCTTTCCGCCCTCACTTGGCCGGTCCGCCTGTCTCAGGATCTAAAAACATTAAAGGGAGAGGGGTGAGAATAAATCTCAGCAAGCTATTATGAATGCAGCAATATGCCAAGTAAGATGCAACACATAACAAGGTACATCTCACATATTGGTAAAACAGTAAACACCTTCTGTTACCTTAGTTTACCTTTCCCGTCTGAATCATAAGTCGTACCATTGTGGAAGTAAATACTCCACTTATTCTGTGAATGCATATCCACCAGAATCAATATCATATAACCGAGATAGTTATGATTATAACTCATCTCCTGTGAACTGCTTAGGCATATTCACATCTTATAAGACCCGTTTTCCAGGGAACCATATAAGATAGTAGCAACTCTGTAAGGCTTTTGGCTCAATACAGATGCTATAACCAGTATGTAGCCACAGAGGGGGAGAGGTCACAGGTATAATGTAATCCGATCACCTTATGGAACAATTTCTCATAAGTGATCGTATTCCATTATACCCCCAAAGATCAGCTGATATAAACACACTCAAGCACATAATAGATACTTGAAATATAATCCACAAAAGGGATAAGCAATATAGCCACATGGTAAAATATACTCATGTTCAACCAATATCATAGTGCAACATTTAAGTGATACACTTTGCATCGCAACATCAATGAATATGTAATCAAGTAAGATAACAAGGTATCATTAACCAACCTTTCATAGTTAATATACAACAATACATGGCCTCTATAAAGGTCCAAGCTCAATTTACCAAGTTGGAGTCACATTGGTTAAGTTGCCAAACAAGGCTACCAAGCATTTTCTAGTGTCTTTATGACTACAGGTTAATTAGGTGAAAAAAATGGTGGATTAAAGTGAAGAAAGGAAGCAAAAGTGGAACGGAATGGAGCGGAGACCTTTTGAGAGTAAAAAGGACTTGTGCGGTATTTTAAGAAATTAAAGGTTCAATTTATTGGAGGGCCTAAAGGGAATTACGGAAGAAAAATGGGTCAATGCTGAAAAACAGAGTGGGTGCGCACCCGGTCCTGGTGGGCGCGCACCCGGTCCTGGTGGGCGCGCACCTGAAAGTGACCAGAATGAAAGCGGGCGCGCACCCGGTCTCAGTGGGCGCGCACCTGGTATGTGCGAACAAAGGCATAAAAAGGGGTTGCTAACTTCACCAAAACTCATTCTAAACCATTCTAATCCAAGTAAGATGGATTTAACCCACTTACAACTTAGTTATTTTACCCATTACACTACTACATTTCATTTTTAACATTCTTATCTCTACTTAAACCATATCATTTTACTCTTTATCACTTCCATGAACAACAACACCACATTTAGGTCATTTACCATTTGATTTCCAACCCATTTCACTACCACATTCTAAATCATTTAAACCCAAAGTAACATAACCTAAACCTAGATCATTTACCACTTGATTTTTCCACACATTTCACTACCACATTTCAAGTTTAATCCCCTTAATCTAAATCAACCCATTTTCTTACACTCTTGATCAACTTCTTTAAACAACAATATCATTCTATACCATTAACCAATTTCTCCACTTCAAGAAGGTTTCCAAAGCATCAAATAACCATTATAATAACAATAACCACATCAAATAGTTCATGAACATTAAATGAAAGGAAAGGTCATAATAACTCACCTTAGCAAATATAAGATGAAATAAGGATTTTCTTGGCTTGATGTGCTCTCCTAGTTACCTCGAACACGAAAGTACGATCGGATTGTCAAATGGAGAAGAATTGAACTTGCTAGTAACTTGGAAAGGGAGGTTTTAGGAAGAAGCTTCCATGGAGAATTTTAGGAGGAAGGAAGAAGAAATGATTAGGGAAAAATGAAGAGGATGGAGGAGTATGGGTAGGCCTTGACTAAGGAGAGGAAGGGTGAGGGAAATAAGGGGGAAGGCATGGCCCTCCACACCAAATTAATTAAAGGCTTTCAAAAATAAGTCACTAGATCCTCCAAGTTCTAAAGTAATACAATAAATTCCCTTAATTCCTCTACTTCACACAAGGGCTCCTCACCAACCCATAATATTTTATTTGTTTATTTTATTATCACTCCACCCTATTATTTTATTTTATTTTCAATTATTATAATTCAACCAAATACTTTAACTTACTTTCATTTTTATCCCAAGGCTTTAGAATTATCTCCTAATCATCTCAACTTAACATAAACATTAAAGGCATAGAATAAGCTCATAAAGTTAACATTAATATTAAAAGCATGTAATATGATACTAAAATTAGTGCCTAGGGTTAGGGTCGTTACACTCACTCCTCCTTAAAGAAAATTTGTCCCAAATTTTAAACTTGCTTACCTTACTGATCAATTAAAGAATGTGACCTCCCCATATAAGTCAAATCCGCTTAATCATCATTAGTTGAAGAACTCCATACACATGAGGAATCATAAAGATAATTTCTCCCATACAATGTTCCATACGTTACCAATTCAATACTGAACTGAAATCTACTAATATACGCAAACTCACTAAGGTTAAATAAACTTCTCAAGTTGAAAATAAATCCATCACACAACACACAACTTATTCTCAAGAATCTGGATAGTCTTCTCTGTCTGCACATCTGCCTGAGGATGAAACGCATCACTGAAACTCGACTTGGAACTCAAAACCTTGCACCCAACTTCCCAAAAGCACAATGAGTCCTCGATCCCGATCTGGTAAAATGTTGATTGGTGCTCCACGAAATCAATGAATCTCCCGCATGCACCATGTTTTAATTTCTCCCTCGAATACTTCGTTGATATAGGTAGAAGGTAAACCGACATGATCTATCTATCCACTATTACTCCAACACACCCATCTTCATCGACGTTGAAGGTAGTCCAGTTACAAAATTCCATTGCAATGCTTTCCCATTCGAATCTTCTAACTCTTCTTCAAATCTTGATACCTTTTCGAACTTTCCTGATGAATCGCAATTCTAGATCTATGGTCTTCCTCTATAACTGGTCTTCTAATCTCTTGCAGCAACGGTACGCACATTCCGAGTTGAGGGTTAAATTTTCATCCTAATTCGATACAAAATCCTTGGTCTTCCCATCTTGAAACTAGCCGATAATCCTCTTAACTTCTGAATCATGGTTGAACTTCCTCCAAGGTTTCCACACTATAAGTATAACTTGAATATTCGCAATAATATCTCACCTTGCAACTCAAAGGATATACTTGTTGACAAATAAGCCTTTCGGCTAATCGCATTTGCAATCACAATAACCTTCCCGGGTAGCAAGATATAACACAATTTAAGTCTTTTTAATAATTTCAACCCTCGACTCTGCTTATTGTTAAATTTCTTACGAGCCGACACATACTTTAAACTTTTATGATCGGTAACACATCTCAGATTTAGTTGCACATAATTAAAATTTCCACTTGTCAAACGCAAAATAATCTCAGTCACTTCCAAGTTGAAAATAAGAAAATTTTGCTCCGCTTGTTTCACTTCCTCTAAACATAAGTTATCACTTTCCCATTTTACATAATATCACAAACTAACCTTCCTTTGATACGCAATTAAAAATCGCCAAGTTCTCACATCTATTAGTCAGATAAAGATCAGATCTGCAGTCAACCTATTCTTCATCTCTACCTGTGTGATTCACCCTTATTGGCATCTTACATCATGGATACCTCTTTTCAGGTTAACTAAATCAACGATAATAAAATTCTCAAGAATCCATTGATACTCCCCTTGGTAGTACCCCTTTCAACCCTGAAACCACGGACTCATGATTGGAATATTCCCAAGCCAACTCACAATGGTTAAACTTCACACACAAATTCTTCTCTTGAAGAATAGACAACACAATTCACAATTGATTTTCATGATATTCTCAACTTCAAATAAGCAAGGATGTCACCACTACTAATTTCCACAAGCCATCAAGATAAGGATAAAACTCTGCTCATTATAACCACAACAAAATCGAGACCATTCTATAAGGTGCTTTTGATATAGGCATTAAACCTGACACTAAATCAATACGTAATTCCACTTTCCAACCTGGAGTCATATAATACTTTGTTGAAAGCACATTTACCATTTTCCTAATTAGCATATAACATTTTTCGAAGACTTATTACCCAAGTCTACCACATACCAATTAATCTTCACACTTTTTAACCAAAAATTTTCAATCTTTAATGCATATATAACAAGGATATCACATAAAGGCTTATCTGTGTCTAATACAAATATAGACAAATTAGGCATAGAAAAGAAGACTCGCTTCATACGACAGTCTATCAATGCACGGTCACTACTTAACCAATCTAGGCAAAGTATACATCAAAATCACACATTGGTAATCATACCAAATCAACTGGCAATACATGCCCAGCTAAAACCACATCACACTTGTGGTAAATCAAGAAATTTCGAGGTACTCTCTCATAAGAGCAGAAACCTCTAACACATAAACAAATCTTATGCAATATATGCCACGTTAAAGCAAAATGCAATGCCAAACATGCATGAAATGAACCGGGATCTATAAAAGTATGATCCCTACTTCTGAGACAGGTATTATACCTCTAAAGACCGCTGAGGGGTCTATCCCTCCAAGACTCAAAACAAGGACTCAACCTTACACATTCCCTTTGGGATTCCCTTCATTGTCCCTTTTCATTCCACCTCTATGCCCCCTTTGACCAGCACCCGAAGCTAACCTCTGATGAAATACATGACAATTTTTCTTGTAGTGCCCCATTTCCCCACAATTCATGCATTTCCCTTGCATACTCCAACACTTGTCTTCAGAATGACCCATCTTCTTGCAATAACCACATACAATCCTTACCTGACTTGAAGTCGGACGAGTTGTCAGAGTCGCCACTACTTCTCCTCTCTCTAACTCTGGCGCTGATCCTCTCTGTTGCCCTCTACTATATCCAGAACCTTGGCGTTGAAATCTCTGTTTACTTCCACTTCCACCCTCAGATCTACCCCGGTGCTCGTCAATATCATTCTCTATCTGATAGGCTTTATTCACTGCTGTCTGAAAATCTGTGAAGTCGTGAGTTAATAACTGTTTCCTGAACTCTAGCCTTAATCCCTTCACAAATCGATATACTCGTCTCTCTTCTTCCGGCACCAAATGTGGACAATAGCGAGCTAACTCCGTAAACCTTGCTGAGTACTGCGCCACGGTCATTGATCCTTGCTCTAATCTCAAAAACTCAACTTCCTTCTTATCTCTTGTAACCATTGGAATAAAATGATCTCGAAACTTGCGTGTGAAGTTCTACCAAGTCTGCGGTGTAAGGTCCCGATCCCAGCCGTCCTTCACTACTTGCCACCAATGCTCTGCAGGTCCTTCTAACTTGAAGACTGCGCATCTCACCTTTTCTGTATCTGTACTCTCCATTGCTGCGAAAATCTTATTCATAGCTTCAAGCTATCTCTCCGCCTTCACCAGATCTGGGTCTCCACTAAAGCTTGGGGGTGTCATCTTGACGAACTTTTCCAAACCATGCCCATTGCCTCGCCTTCTTGATCTTCTTTGTACTTGCCCTTGTGTTGCCATATTTTGCAAAAATACTCGAAACATGTTCATTGTCTCAACATTCGGATTTCCATCACCCCCGACATTACCAACATTGCCCGGAACCTGATGTTGATCATCCTCATTTCCAGCCATTGAATAAACTCCTGCATCAAACACTCGGCGTAAATTATCACACACTCTCACTCAGCTAGACTCTATCTGAGAACTCTAACCGAGCTCTGATACCAACTGTGAGACCCTAACCCAGAACCTAACCCGTGTCCCGAGCTAGAGCGTTCCCAATAGAACTCAAACCACCTAAACTTTTTAAAACTTTGATTTAACTTACAACTTAAACATACTGAACATAACCATTTCAAAATAACTTCATTCCTCTCTACATGGGAGGAAGAGTTGAATAACTTTAAAAGTAACAACCTGTTTTAATTACAAAAGACTTTGGTTATAACGTAGAAACTAAGTTTTATACACACAAACTCCATAAAGGAATTATACCAAAATACATCTTCTACGCCAACCTATACGTACCCCGACAATCCCAAAATACCACGTCCAAACTCCTTTCCGCCCTCACTTGGCCGGTCCGCCTATCTCAGGATCTAAAAACATTAAAGGGAGAGGGGTGAGAATAAATCTCAGCAAGCTATTATGAATGCAGCAATATGCCAAGTAAGATGCAACACATAACAAGGTACATCTCACATATTGGTAAAACAGTAAACACCTTCCGTTACCTTAGTTTACCTTTCCCGTCTGAATCATAAGTCGTACCATTGTGGAAGTAAATACTCCACTTATTCTGTGAATGCATATCCACCAGAATCAATATCATATAACCGAGATAGTTATGATTATAACTCATCTCCTGTGAACTGCTTAGGCATATTCACATCTTATAAGACCCGTTTTCCAGGAAACCATATACGATAGTAGCAACTCTGTAAGGCTTTTGGCTCAATACAGATGCTATAACCCCAGTATGTGGCCACAGAGGGGGAGAGGTCACAGGTATAATGTAATCCGATCACCTTATGGAACAATTTCTCATAAGTGATCGTATTCCATTATACCCCCAAAGATCAGCTGATATAAACACACTCAAGCATATAATAGATACTTGAAATATAATCCACAAAAGGGATAAACAATATAGCCACATGGTAAAATATACTCATGTTCAACCAATATCATAGTGCAAAATTTAAGTGATACACTTTGCATAGCAACATCAATGAATATGTAATCAAGTAAGATAACAAGGTATCATTAACCAACCTTTCATAGTCAATATACAACAATACATGGCCTCTATAAAGGTCCAAGCTCAATTTACCAAGTTGGAGTCACATTGGTTAAGTTGCCAAACAAGGCTACCAAGCATTTTCTAGTGTCTTTATGACTACAGGTTAATTAGGTGAAAAAAAATGGTGAATTAAAGTGAAGAAATGAAGCAAAAGTGGAACGGAATGGAGCGGAGACCTTTTGAGAGTAAAAAGGACTTGTGCGGTATTTTAAGAAATCAAAGGTTCAATTTATTGGAGGGCCTAAAGGGAATTACGGAAGAAAAATGGGTCAATGCTGAAAAACAGAGTGGGTGCGCACCCGGTCCTGGTGGGCGCGCACCCGATCCTGGTGGGCGCGCACCTGAAAGTGACCAGAATGAAAGCGGGCGTGCACCGGTCTCGGTGGGCGCGCACTGCATGTGCGAACAAAGGCATAAAAAGGGGTTGCTAACTTCACCAAAACTCATTCTAAACCATTCTAATCCAAGTAAGATGGATTTAACCCACTTACAACTTAGTTATTCTACCCATTACACTACTACATTTCATTTTTAACATTCTTATCTCTACTTAAACCATATCATTTTACTCTTTATCACTTCCATGAACAACAACACCACATTTAGGTCATTTACCATTTGATTTCCAACCCATTTCACTACCACATTTCAAGTTAACCCTTTCTAATCTAATTCAACCCATTTTCTTACACTCTTGATAAACTTCTATGAACAACAACCTCATTCTAAATCATTTAAACCCAAAGTAACATAACCTAAACCTAGATCATTTACCACTTGATTTTTCCACACATTTCACTACCACATTTCAAGTTTAATCCCCTTAATCTAAATCAACCCATTTTCTTACACTCTTGATCAACTTCTTTAAACAACAATATCATTCTATACCATTAACCAATTTCTCCACTTCAAGAAGGTTTCCAAAGCATCAAATAACCATTATAATAACAATAACCACACCAAATAGTTCATGAACATTAAATGAAAGGAAAGGTCATAATAACTCACCTTAGCAAATATAGGATGAAATAAGGATTTTCTTGGCTTGATGTGCTCTCCTAGTTACCCCGAACACGAAAGTACGATCGGATTGCCAAATGGAGAAGAATTGAACTTGCTAGTAACTTGGAAAGGGAGGTTTTAGGAAGAAGCTTCCATGGAGAATTTTAGGAGGAAGGAAGAAGAAATGATTAGGGAAAAATGAAGAGGATGGAGGAGTATGGGTAGGCCTTGACTAAGGAGAGGAAGGGTGAGGGAAATAAGGGGGAAGGCATGGCCCCCCACACCAAATTAATTAAAGGCTTTCAAAAATAAGCCACTAGATCCTCCAAGTTCTAAAGTAATACAATAAATCCCCTTAATTCCTCTACTTCACACAAGGGCTCCTCACCAACCCATAATATTTTATTTGTTTATTTTATTATCACTCCACCCTATTATTTTATTTTATTTTCAATTATTATAATTCAACCAAATACTTTAACTTACTTTCATTTTTATCCCAAGGCTTTAGAATTATCTCCTAACCATCTCAACTTAACATAAACATTAAAGGCATAGAATAAGCACATAAAGTTAACATTAATATTAAAAGCATGTAATATGATACTAAAATTAGTGCCTAGGGTTAGGATCGTTACATACTATGCATATGGAGGGTAGTGCTGAGTTTTGGTATCAAAACTTTTGTGAGGAGATCGATGGAATTGCGTGGGATGAGTTTGTAGCTAAACTGGCTAATAGATTTGGTCAACAAGCCTATCAAAATATTGAAGGTGAGTTTGCAAATCTGCAGCAAGTTAATTCAGTAAGTGAATACCAAGAGAAGTTTGAGGAACTGAGATCATTCATGAGAGAGGAGAACTCTGGCCTTAGTGAGAGGTTTTATGTGAAGAACTTCATTAAGGGGCTTAAGGAGGAGATAAGATTTAGGGTGCAATCCCAGTTTCCCCCTACTTTATCTCATGCTATCAACTTGGCAAGGATCGAAGAATCTCATTGGGATGTGTCAGTTAGGAAGATCAGAACAGCCACTTATAAATCCAACCCAACATCACAGTCATATACAACCAATCAAAAAATCAACAACCCATCCTCTCCATATCCTGCAAAGACCAACACCAGCAATAACAACAAGTATTCCACTTATTCTTCACCTACTGTTAACCAAAAACCTGAGAAACTATCCACTGCCAAGGGCACTATCCCCATTAAACATTTGGCACAAGCTGAGATGCAAGCTAGAAGGGAGAAGGGGTTATGTTATAATTGTGATGAAGTTTTCAAATATGGGCACAAATGTAAAAGCAAACAGATCTTCATGTTGGGAATGGAAGGAGGAGAAGAGGAAGAAGAGTGGCATGATACTCTTGAAAGCCCTGTAGAAGAAGTGGAAAAAGAGGATTCACATGCTGAGGAGGTGAATATTTCAGCACATGCTTTAGCTGGGAGTGCACATGTACAAACCCTCAAGTTGACTGGGAGGGTGGGGAATAAAAGTTTCTCAGTCCTTATTCATAGTGGTAGTACCCACAATTTCCTAGATTCCAAGGCAGCAGAGAGATTGGGCTGTGTGATACACCCTACTCAGGAGGTGCCTGTAACAGTTGCTGATGGGAGTCAGATTCAGAGTCAAGGGGAATGTAAAAACTTCACTTGGAAATTGCATGATGTTGAATTCAAGGGGGATATGAAGGTCATTAGGTTGGGTGGTTGTGATGCAGTTTTGGGTATACAATGGCTCAAAACTTTGGGGCCTATCACTTTTGATTTCTCAGAAATGTCAATGGGGTTCAAGTGGAAGGGAAAGCAGTGCAAATTTAAAGGAGGGCATGATGTGGTTATGTTGAAGTTTATGACAGTCCCTACTACTAATAAAATGCTTAGAGACTTACCTTGTGGGGCAGTTGTTCAACTCTACTCTCTTTCATCAGTAAACAAGGAGGAAGGTATTGAGCCCAAAATTGCAGCAGTGTTGGAGGAATTCAGTGATGTCTTTGCTGAGCCAAAAGGGTTACCCCCAATGAGAAAACTTGATCATGCTATACCCCTCAAACCTGGTAGCCAACCTGTTAATAACAGGCCCTACAGGTGCCTATATTTTCAAAAGAATGAGATTGAGAAAATCATTAAAGAGCTGTTAGAGAGTGGGGTAATTCAGCATAGTTCAAGCCCCTTTGCATCACCTGTAATCTTAGTTAAGAAAAAAGATGGGACATGGAGGATGTGCATAGATTATAGGGGACTTAATCAGTTAACTGTGAAGGACAAATTCCTAATCCCTATCATTGATGAGCTTCATGGTGCCAAATTCTTCAAAAAATTGGACCTAAGACCAGGTTACCATCAAATTAGAATGAAGGAAGAGGATGTTAGCAAGACTGCTTTTAGAACACATCATGGACACTATGAGTTCAAAGTAATGCCCTTTGGACTCACTAATGCCCCAGCCACTTTTCAAGCCCTTATGAACTCAGTTTTTGAAGATTATTTGAGGAAAATCTTATTGGTGTTTTTTGATGATATATTGATCTATAGCCCTACTTTGGAGCTGCATATCAGACACCTCAGGCTTGCATTGGAAAGAATTAGAGAGCATCAGTTACATGTTAAGAGGAGCAAATGTTCATTTGGAAGCAAGAAGGTTGAGTACTTGGGCCATATAGTCACTGAAGAAGGAGTAGCTACTGATCCCTCTAAAATCGAATGCATGTTGAAATGGCCTACCACTATTAATGTCAAGGGGTTGAGGGGTTTTCTTGGACTAACAGGCTACTACAGAAGGTTTATCCGAAATTATGGACTCATCAGTAAACCATTGACTAAATTGTTGCAGAAGAATGCTTTTGTGTGGACTAAGGATGCTGAGAATTCATTTCAAACATTGAAGACAGCCATGACAACAGCTCCAGTGCTAGCTATGCCTGATTTCTCTAAAACTTTTATTGTCGAAACTGATGCATGCTACAATGGGTTGGGAGTTGTTTTGATGCAAGAGGGTAGACCCATTGCATTTGTGAGCAAAGCTTTAAGTCCAAGACATTTGGGATTATCTACGTATGAGAAGGAATTCCTAGCTATTCTGTTAGCAGTGGAAAAATGGAGGTATTATTTGTGTGGACAAAAGTTTCAAATCAAGATAGATCATCAGAGTTTGAAGTACCTCATGGACCAAAGAGTTACAGGGGGGTTGCAACAGAAATGGGTCTCAAAATTGTTGGAGTATGACTACACAATAACTTATAAGAAGGGAGTGGAGAACAAGGTTGCAGATGCTTTGTCAAGAATTCATGAGGGGACTGAAGTAGCAGGTTGTAATGCACTCACTATAGTGCATGCAGCCTCAGTGGGTACAATAAGTAATTGCAAGTTGGGAGGGAGATACAGAGGTACAACAGATTCTGGAAGGGGTGCTAGCAAACAAGGAGGAATTTGCTGATTTTACATTAAACAATGGACTGTTGAGACATCAAGGAAAGCTAGTGGTGGGAAGCAAGGGTGGCCTAAGGGAAAGAATTGTGAAGGAGTTACATCAAACACCATTGGGTGGGCATTCTGGCATCCAAGGCACAACAAAAAGAATAGCTCAAGTGTTTTATTGGCCAAGTATGAAGAAGTGGGTACAGGATTGGATTGGTCCTTGTGAAGTTTGTCAACAAGTCAAGACTGAAAACACCCATCCAGCTGGGCTTTTGCAGCCTCTCCCTATTCCCACCAAACCATGGGCTGACATAGCCATGGATTTCATAGAAGGCCTCCCTCTTTCCTGCAACTGACTCTATTTTGGTGGTTATAGATAGGCTTACCAAGTATGCACATTTTTTCCCTCTCAAACACCCATATACAGCATTCACAGTGGCAAGGCAATTTTTTGATAATATCTATAGGCTGCATGGTCTAGCTGTTACTATAACTTCTGACAGAGACAAGATCTTCCTAAGTCAATTTTGGCAATCTCTTTTCTCCCTCCTTGGCACCACATTGAACTTAAGCACAGCCTACCACCCACAAACTGATGGCCAAACAGAAAGATTAAACAGGTGTCTTGAGCAGTTTTTGAGAGCTATGACAAGTCATAAACCTAAGCTATGGGCAAATTGGATCACTCTAGCGGAATGGTGGTATAATTCCAATTTTCACACTGCCCTTAGGATGACTCCTTTCGAAGCATTGTATGGCTATCCTCCTCCACAAGCCACGTTTAGTCATGAACAATATTGTAAGTTGGATGCAGTTACAGATTTTATGAAAGAAAGAGATAGACAGATCAAGGCAATAAGGGAGGTTCTAACAGAGGCCCAAAACAAAATGAAACAGTATGCTGATAAAGGTCGAAAGGAGAGGAACTTCAAGGAAGGTGATTGGGTGTACCTGAAGCTGCAACCATACAGGCATACATCATTGGCTCTGAGAAAGAACTTCAAACTATCCCCAAAATATTTTGGGCCTTTCCAGGTTGAGGCTAAGATAGGCTCTGTCGCATACAAGCTCAAGCTGCCTCCCAACTCCAAGATACACCCAGTTTTCCATGTCTCGTTGCTTAAACCAAGGGTGGGAGATACAGTGACTCCAAATCCTTCCTTACCGTATGTGGGAGATGAAGGACAATTTTTGGTGGAACCCATTGCAATTCTAGATCGAAGGTTGGTTAAGAAGGGGAACAGCCCAGCAGCTCAAGTCCTTGTTCAGTGGTCAAATACTTTCCCAGAAGACGGGACGTGGGAGGATTGGACTACCATTGCTGCAAATTTCCCTAATTTCAATCCTTGAGACAAGGATTTTTCGAAGGGGAAGGGAGTGTAACGAATTAGGGTTCTATCTAAAATTGGGAAAGACCGTTGGAGATGACCGTTGGAAAGAGACGGTGTCGTTCCAAGTTGTTTACGCATCAATAAGTAATAAGCGAGCCTTGTTTACACGTTTTGTCTTTAGTTGGACGGCGTCGTTTCAAGATTTGCGTAGGAATCTTTTCAGTTATATTTTACGTCGTCATTTTATGGAGAGAGAGTGAGGCCGTTAGTTGCCATGTGCTTTCTCTCTCCCTATGTAAGCTCAATCTCCACCATTTTCCATGGTTATGAAAATTAACTCAGTAATTGAGCTTTCTCTCTCTATAATTCTCCATTCTCTTTCTCACCTCATACTCTGTTTCTCTAAATTTCTTTTCTCATCAAATCTATTTCCGTCCCATTTATCAACAGTTGGTTCTTAACACCCCAAATTGTTGATTTACGTATTGAATTTAGTGGCGTGGTCATAACAGATTAACCTAAAAAAAACGTAAATCTGGAGGAGAAAGAAACGGTTTGATTGACCGTTGGAATTGAATTTATTTTGGATCGTATGTTTATAGCGGGAAATTAGTTCGCGGGCCTGGGTTATTAAGACTTCGAGATGGGCCGGGCCCAGTTTTTCCAACCGGGTTAAAATAACCGGATTCAGTTATCTAAAACCCTAGAAATAATCCAGCGCCGTTTTTGTGATATCGTACTTCAGTATTTGCAAACTTGCGTTGATTATTAGCAAGACGAAACCCCAATCTTCCGACATGGGAAAGAAGAGCTCACGGTAAGAATTCGAAATCTTAAGTTTGATTCCCATCTTCTATGAAATCGAACCGTTCCATTATCGTCAATTTATTCAATATTTTTTGAAAATCCTATGTTACAGATCAGAATCATCTAAATCTGACCGCAAATTTGAGAAGAAACTCGAATTCTATGCGAGTAAGTTAATATTTTATTTCACGTTGTTTTACATAAGCTGCTATGTTGAGTCTAATTCACGGTCCAGTATCACATTTGCCTATATGATTTTTAATATTATATTTGTTCTACCATACGGAGTATATCTGAAATATTTTGTGGGACTTAATGAGAATTGTTCTTAAAGTTTATATTCATTGTTGCATCTGTTTTTCTACTCCATCATAGGGGTTATCAGTCGGGCTTCAATGTTTTTATGCATCTGTTCGAACTTTGGGGTCGGGGAATGTCGAATGTCAGATTGGCTTTATGAGTGAAATTGTCAAAAGATTGCTAAATTATTTATGTTTTTATTTTTTCATTCAGAGGTGAGTTCTTTTTCTTCTTCTTGTTCGTTCATTTTATTCTCTGATTATCAGCGTAGAATCTTGGTTTTGAACTGGTTTCAGGAGAATTTGATGGGTTCTTTTATTTGCTTGTGACTATCAATGTGTGGTTATTCTAAGAACATCACTACTTTGAAGTGCTAACTCAGATGCCATATTATTTTGTAGACAAAACTTTGTCACTGTTTTATGCCCCTAGCATTATCTTAAAAAGTTTAAAGAAATAAGAAAAATGGTCACGTTTTTATCTCAATATCCAAGAATCGTAATCTGCACTGAGGTGGTTTCCCATTGGCTCTACCATCCAAGAGATCATTTCCATGTTATCCATCCCATTGAGGGGGGAAACAGAAAAATGGCTTGTCTTTTAGGGGGTGGGTAACAGTTTCTTGGGAGGGTGTCTAAGTTGAATCAAGCTCCCAGACAAGCCTGGGTTTCAGAACTTCAGTTAATATATTTTCTTCTCAACTCCTCTTATGCCATGGTTTCTCTCGCTGACAAATGGATCCATGCTCAAATTAGGTGAAGGTTTACCTGAATTTTGATTCTTGAGATATGCGAGATTTGACAAATTTTGCAGTATGTGTATCATGTCTTTGGGAGGAGGAAGAGATTCACTTCCTAGCATTTTCCATATGCCAGACATAGTACCTTGCTATAATTCAACTGCATCTTTCCGTAAGCTAAGATGAATTGCTGTAGCCTTTTATATATGCTTCTTCATAGATTATAGAAGGTGGTATACTTATGTTTATCCTTTTGTACCAGAAGAAAAAAGTTCGAAGCCGACAAAAGAAATTGAAAGCATATGATCTCTCTGTCCTCTCAGAGTTCCTTCCTGAGGTGAAATCTAAACAGCAACCAATTGCTGCAGCATTTAAGCTGAATAGTAAATCCCGGCAAAATCTTCTGTAAGTTACTTCATATTTAAAACTATTTCCCATTTCCTCAAAACTTCTTCTTTTTCCCATCACCTGGTTATGTATGACAATCTGAATGTCTACCTTTTCATTAGAATGAAGGAAACAAATCAGTTGAGAACAGTTCTTGGCCATCCTGTTTTCCAAGCGGATCCCTGGGCTGCTTTACATCAGCACTTACAGAGCACAGAGCCTGTTATGGACGAGAAACCAGCAAGAAAAGGTAAAAGTGGAAAGAAGGTGGCAAAGGTGAAAAAGTCAAAAGGTCAAAGTCGAGCTCAATCCATGGAGATCTCAGCTTGACAAGACTCTTTGTATTTGTGCGCTCAACTCTCGAGGGGAAATTGAAGTTATAAGTTATAGCTGTGATGACAGAAAAAAAAAAGTGAACAACAAGCAATCTGCTTCCGTAAGTTTTTACCCCCCCCCCCTCCAACCAACTACAGCCGGGCAGCTAAAATGTTGCTGGATCAGGTTTCGTCCACAGAAATACTAGTAGTGGCAGTCTGGGTCTTTATTGCTCCCTCTTCCCCAAACTAAATGTCCAATTTTTATTTTATTTTCAAATTTGCTCAATTTGAAAATTTTGAACATTTTTTTGGACATTCATTTTGGGACGGAGGTAGTATGATTTAGGGTCTGTAGTTGTCGGTGAGTGTGTGTAGACATGTCGAATAGCTCTACTAGTTTGGCATTTGGATTATGTACTTATTGGCAATATCAATATACTAAATTTATACAGTTGTTGTAATTGGTCATAACTGACTTGTAAACTGATTTGCAATAGATGTTACTTCAACAATGTATCATTTTTTTATTTTTTTTATTTTTTTGCCAGGAAACTTCCCTCAAGTGTGACATTATGCATGTTTGAAATTCTTCTTGTTGTCATTGTTCAACTAAACCACATAGGTGGCGTTTGTGGATAAATTTTGTACGCCTATTTGCCTCTTATCACTTACTCGTTCAGACATTCCATAATTAAGTTCATTTTTTTCTCCAATTCAGATCTGATAATGAGAGATAACGATTACATCTCTGAAAACGCTAATTGTTCATGTATCTGGGAAAGATGATACAATCCTCCTCGTTAACCTCAGAAACGATGCTCCTCACCTCTCCAAACGACCTAAACCAATAGGACTGTAGTAGACACGCAAAATATCTCAGAGTCGCAAACCACATCAGAAGGAAACAGCTCCCTATCGGGAAAATATATTTGTGAGGCAGTTTAAAACATTAAGTTTCCGGTGCAAATGGTTGTCAATGGACTGTGGAAAGTATGAACAAGTTAGAATGACAAAATGGAAGTTCTCTGTTATTGATCATCAGACATGAGTTTTTATATACAAAAATAAATGAGCTAATGCTATAACAAAATGTCTAACAAGCCTAACTGCCTCTAACAAACTAACAGAAATTAGTTACAACAACTTTATACAACCGGCACTTCCCTTTAAGATATTTACATTGCCACCCTTGAGTCTTCTGTATCTGTAATGGAAGGACAAAAGCCCTGTTCTATACCCAAACACAAAGAGAAAGCGGGTGAGGGGGAGAGAAAAAAAGTAGGAAACCATAGTGGAATGCCATCATACAATTTTTTGTTCCGTATATCTAATAAACATTGACTAACTTACATGTGATTATCATATCCAAGAATTTTCTGTTAACCCCAAGACTTATTACAAAAATAGACAAAAAAAAATAAATAAATAAAAAAAGAATCTTGTGTTAAAATCAGAAACAGTACAAAGACCAAGTAGAATTGCAGATGATCAATTATCAGAGCCAGACTGGAAGATTAAGACGGCTGTCAAAACTCCCACGAGTCCTATTACTGCCAATGCTACTGTTGGCAAGGGGGAGGTGAGCCCGAAATTCTGCAATGTCAAACAATAGCAGTACCGGTAAGTCTACACCAATAGTATCTGCTTAATATACTCCCTCCGTCCCGAAATGATCTTCCCACTTTTTTTCGTTGTTTTTACGAACGTACTTTGAGCGAAAAATTTAGGCTAATTTAATTATCCAAATGAAATTTGAAACTTGTTAATACTACACCATTATAAATACTATCAATAATAAATTTTAGATGTTCATTAGGATAATTGTTTCAACCTAAATTATTGGTCAAAGTATCTTCGTATCGACAACAAAAAAAGAAAGTAGGAAGATCATTTCGGGACGGATGGAGCATGTAACGAAGCAATGCCAATTCTGCAATGTCAAACATTAACAGGACTGATAGGTCTACAATAGTTTCTGCTTAATATCTGTAACATAGCAATGTCATGGATGTGATAATTTAGGACATCCACTATCTTGAAGATCTATAAGGTGAACGACTTATGCCAACTTAAACCACAGAAGAGGATACTCAAATATTTCACCACGAATGCTTTAATCCTTTATAAATCGTAATACTTTCCAGGTGAATAGATAAACCAGAACAAGAATTTCTGGGATTTGGGGTATCTTTCCCAGGGCTAAGGCACCAATAAAAAAAGCTCAGATCTGACTTTCAAATTACTACTAGTAATTTTTTTTCCCAAGGCAGTTGGTGATGTGAACATAAAGTGATCAAACTGTTATGGCAAAACCTTTGACTTCATTTCTATCCCTGGACTATCGTGTATGAACACCATTATGATGAGATCCTCCACCTTCTTTTGTCGGGCTGGGATTCGAATAAATAATGCATCCAACAAATAATGAAGAGTGTATAAGTGTCTTAACATGACATGCGTCCTATTCAGGAACTAAACAAAACTATGATGTGCAGTAAGGGAGACACCAAAGCAACAAGTATTTGGAAGTGCAGACATCACAGGAACTATAAAAGATTGTGATAGAAATGAATGCATGTATGAGTGTGTGTCTGTCTGTGTAATGTAATTATGAAACAAGTCTAGTCTTGGATACAAGCTCAAATGGCAGCAGTTGATCAGCATTTCAACAATTGTGAGAATTAATGGCATACCTCAAGAAGACCTTTGCCTGTTGAAACTTCAATGGTGATAGCAACTGTAAAGCCGATCATTGCTATACGTCCGAACCATAAATTCAAGCTACTTTCTCCCTTGCTACTTTGCCCAGCTCTTATGGAAAGTGGTTTGCGAGTTCTCTTTTGAAGAGGAGTACCATGCATCACTGGAGATCAAAGGAAGCATCATTCTCACACAGATACCTCAAATGCTGAAACTTCGCTCCTTTTTGTTGCAAGAAGCATCAAAGAAGCGAATAGGACATTTGACATAATAAAGCTATAATTATTATTTATATTTATTTTCCATGTCAAAACTATTCCAAACTTTATCCTTCCTGTGTATAATTAAATAGATAATAAGAGGGACATAAGAAGGCAAAGACAAATGATATGGACCACCTAGACTTCATTGTGATTGATAGTTTTATCACTTATTTTTTACCTTCATGAGAAAATAGTGGTTCATTCAGACTAAAAACTTCTGAATAATGTTACACTTGCTAGAAGCTATTCTAGGAGGGCAAGCTAGTGGCAAATGCCCCAAAGAGCTAATTGAGTATATATCCTCAATTTGACAAGCTCGTCATGATCATATTGTATGAATTCAACTTGGCCAAGTCGAAACCCCCCCATCATAATCTGAAGGACAATACATAATACACATGAATGATTAGGATCACTCTTATTCTAGGATACTGACAATTTCATCACGGTGGTTGTGTGGCAGACATTTTGATGATCCGCAGAATGCATTTTACTTTCTGCAAGAAATATTGAAGTACCCGAAATAGAAATCTCAAATAAGCCAACCTTGGAAATTTCTACGATTATAAAAATATTTGCAATGATATCACATTGCAACTGACAAATTTGCAAGAATTCCCTGTACAACGAGTAGGCAACCCTAGGACGGAAGCTGCAAGTGAATCAGTATTTAAATTAAAAACATTTCTACACTGGGAGAAAATTATAAGCAGGTGGTTTAGGTTAAAAGAGAAATTAAAGTAGAGAAATAAATGCAATTAAAGTATAGAGTAGGCGGGAACTTACCCTGTGAGCTCGATTTCAACCGCAGAGAGGAACCGGAGACGAAAGAAGAGCCAAGGCGAAGGGAATTGGGATAAGAAAGGGGAGGAATTCCAGCAATGGATGGAACTCTAGCTGCGCATACATAATACAATTGTTAAATTTCTCAATGCAATTGAATAGATCATATAAATTGAATTGAAAAAAGTAAAGGAGAAACGGGGCGGGGAGTTTTACCGGCGACGGAAAGGGAGAGAGAAGAAGAACAAAGTTGAGCTGCCGCCATTTCTGTTTTCTGTGTGTGTGTGTGTTGGTTGGCCGCTGGATGGATGCCTATCTGCAACTTCAATTCAACTATGTTTTGCTGCTGCCTGCTACTACTGAAAAATATCATTCCTACCACTAACTGACACGTGTCATATCCTCACTTGCTTGCTTATTGTATACTTTTAAGAGAAAAGGAAATTCAGCATTTACTATTAAATTTTTAAATATTAAAGTGAGCTTATGAAAAAAGAATACAATTCCTCATACACCCCTTGGCCTAACATTAATTCTTATTAAAGTAATAATATTTTTCTAATTCGTCATAGACCCTCGTGACAAAATTACCCCAACGTCTTCAAAACGGGCATGTTGCTCTAGCGCGCATTTTTTTGCAACATTCTAGCTCACTACATTTTGATAGCCATGTCTTATATACTCATAGCCATGTCTCAAAGTACATAAACTCTAAATCTCAACTTTCATAAAATAAAACAATAAAAATAAAACATATAAAAACCTTGATATCTGTCTCTCAGAACAAGAAAAAAAAAAGATATAGATAGAAAAAAACAAGACTTCAAGAATTATCAGATCAGTTTCAAACTTAATTTTGCAGCAAATAATAAGCCAATGAACCCAAATGCCAACAAAAATAATTGTGAGCTCTTAAGTAATCAAAAGCAACATTTTGTAAAAAAAAGAAAAGAAAAGAAAAAAGTAATCAAAATCAACAATAAAAAGAATTCAAAGTTCAACCACTTTTCAAACCCAACTTCAACAAAACAAAATTGCGCATATATGTTTCTACAAAACTGGAACTAGTTCGACTTTTCTTTCTTTTAAGCAGCCTATATGTCTGCCCATCTCCATAGCTTAAAATCTCTGGCCCTTGGCTATCTACACTCCACAGTCACGAGTTGGGTCCCTATACGAGCATGAGTAGATCTGCATATGAAGACGGTTGTGAGTGTATCAACAAGGAAATGCCTAGTAGATATGGGATTGGACAGGTAGTAAGGTGATGGTTGAATTCCTTAGAAGGAAACACGATGGTGCAAAGACTTGGCGGAGCTTTGCGTCTTTTTCAGTGAGCTTGTAAGCAGAGGAGATGTCGACGCCGGCGTTAGAGATGTAGACTCCGAAAAATCCAAATTGTATCAATTTCAAGAAAGAAGATGAAATCTACCAGTGTGTTGGTTTGGGGCGCTGGGGGAAGGTGGGAATGCAAGCGGGAATGACAAGAGGAGGGACAGAGATTTGGCCGGGAGGGGGAGGGGTGGAGGCAGCGAGAAGATGAAGTTGAAATGAGAGAGGAGAAATAGGTGCAATACTTAGAAAATAAAGATTTTCTCATGTGGCCTCAAAGGCAATAAATGAAATAATCTTTCCTTATAAAAAGTTAGGTTAGTTTTGAGGGGTGTATAGGGAATTATTCCTATTAAAATAATATCAAAAGTGATTCTGATCCGATTCCGAAATCCAATGTGATGATTCGGACATTGAGCAAATGCAACTTGGACTGTAACACTGAAAGCGAGCGAGTACTCTCCAGTCTCAACTGTCTGACGGACCGTCTTCTCCTCCTCCCTACCACCGCTGCCGGCGGCTCTCCTGACTCTCGGTATTACCTGGAGCTATCTGATCAATACTACGGCAATGTCTACTCTGCGTCCAATCAGAACCACCCACTTGTCCCCTTATCAACAAATCAAGAAACCCACCTCCGTCGTCCGCCTTCTTTCTCAGCCTTGCTTCCGCCCTTCTCTGTTCAAACATGTTAACGGCACCAAATTACTGCACCGGAATGGGGTTCTGTCTAGAGCCGAAGATAAGGCACGGGGCTCATCTTTTTCTACTCCTCCACAATCCAGCTCCCAAAATCAACAGCAGTTTGAGGTTCATTTTTTTTTTTTTCCATTTTTTTGTTATTTTTTCTATAATTAATGAATTTTTATATCACAATTTTGTCTTATCAGCATAAAATGTTTCTACTGATTTTCTTAGTGTTTAGTGAATAGTGCTTTCTTTATTGATTCTTGATTTGGTTGCTAGTAGTTGCAGTCAAGATCCAATTTGATTGGACTGTGGAATTAAAGTTGAAGCTCATTGTCCTTTATTCTGTTTTGGACCCAAACTACTTAAAATATTACTCCCTCCGTTCCACGATAATAGTTCACTACTTCTTTTTGGATAAATGATGGTTTCATTACATATTGTGGCAAATATATCTACTTGTGAAAACAATTGCCTCCACTCTGGGAAGGATGTTGAAATCCAGATTACAAGGGCTGAAAGGTCTTAGTGACGTTATTAGCTTGTCCAAGGTCTTAGTGACATTATTAACTATGCTAACAATCTTAAACAACATTACAATGAATATTTCTTCAAATTGTGGTATTCATGTTGATATGTAGTATATATCAGGATCTTTATGTACTTTCCAAGCTCGTCCGAGGTCTTGATGACTTAATTAACTACTCCAACAATCTTAAACAACATTAAGATGCATATTTCTTCAATATTGGGATGTTTTTGCTTCAATCTAGGCTTCATATTGATATGTAGCATACATATATCAGGATCTGACACCATCATCTGGAGCATGTGACCCTTTGTGTTCAGTGGATGATTCTAGCTCGCAAGAGTTTGCAGACAATTACCAGCCAAAGACTGATTTGCTGAAAGCTCTTGCAGTTCTTGGAGCAGCTTTGACCGGGGCTGTGGCAATTAATCATTCCTGGGTAGCTGCAAACCAGGTATTTCTCTTTCGTGACCTTTTTAAATTATTATTAGTGAGGTTTCCATGTAGATTATACTTTTACTCATTTGCAGAATAACCAAATTAATATTATAGATCTCATGATATATACAGGATGTTGCTATGGCATTGCTTTTTGGATTAGGATATGCAGGCATAATTTTTGAAGAATCTCTTGCCTTCAATAAAAGTGGTGTAGGATTACTGATGGCTGTTAGTTTGTGGGTTATCCGGAGCATCGGAGTAAGACCTAAAACTCTTTAGAGATTTTTTCTCTCTCTCTCCCCCCGCTCTCTCTCTCTCTCTCTCTCTCACACACACATACACACACCTGTATTCCATCTCAGTTAACATTTTCCATATTAGTTTTTACAATATCACTCTTCTCATGTAGGCCCCTTCAACTGACATAGCTGTTTCAGAGTTAACGCATGCTTCTGCAGAAGTCAGTGAAATCGTATTTTTCTTGCTTGGTGCAATGACTATTGTGGAAATAATTGATGCTCATCAAGGTTTTAAGCTGGTTACTGATAATATCACTACTCGCAAGCCTCGGACTCTCCTTTGGGTGGTCAGTGCTTTTTTCCCGGCTGTGATGAACACATGTATTCATTAATGTTGGCTGAATATCAATCTTGTAGAGGGCAATTATGAATCTTTAAATCTTATGATCCTTTTTTTGGTGGTTTGACTAATAATTGACAATAATTGCAGATTGGTTTTGTAACTTTTTTTCTTAGTTCAGTCCTCGACAACCTGACCTCTACGATAGTCATGGTTTCCTTGTTGAGAAAACTGGTCCCTCCATCAGAATACCGAAAGTATGGAACCAAAGCCTTATGATTGTTACTTTTCTTTACGTCAATAGTTTTAGAAAATTTGCTTTATGCTTGAACTTTCCATGTTCTTCTGGTTGAGTATCCTCTCTTTATTTGTAATCTGAAAGAAATCAGGGGTTTTGGGTACTATAACTAATTAGGATTTTATTCAAGAAGCAAAAAGAGGTGTTATAAGAAACATATCTGAACTTTAACTGGTTTGACATAATCCTAGCGAAGTCGGACTATCATTTGTTAGTTATTTTCTTCTGATAGAAATTGTAGAAAACTTGAAGTGCTATGAGGACCATAGTTGTGAGAGATAAAAATTCCTAAACTAGATTTGTTCTTCTAGTGTCAACCCGTCTCACATAATAGTGGTAGAATACTTCACATATTACAGCGGAGGTTTATATCATTATAAATCATGAAGTATTGTTGGGTCCTCTCCCAAAAGCATTATGCTTTTATATTAGCAAGAAGTTTCATATTCCTTCCACCCAAAAAAGGATCCTTGAACGTTTAAGTTCTTATAATGTATTTAGTTGCGTATATTTTCTCTAGATTCTAGTGATTCTTTCGTTCTTTTTTGTTGTTGTTTGTTATGATGGTTGTCAGAGCAGCTAAATAGTACATTATAAGAACTTTTAACTATATGTATTTGGAAAATACAATGAAATTTATAGCTAAAGTTTGAAAATGAACCCTTGTGGGGGGAACTAACTGAAAGGTAAAGTAAGACTCTTTATGGGCGAAGGGAGCAATGTATAAAGCATTTCTGTGAAGCATTTACTCCGGTAATCCTGATATTTGTATAAAATCTTTGGTTGAAGCTGTTGCCAAACATATTGTTGCTGTCGTGCCATATCTGGAATTCATTTCAGGAGTTGTTCTTTGAAGCATAAGAAGTTGATTTGACAGGTTATTAGGTGCTGTTGTAGTGATAGCAGCAAATGCTGGTGGAGCATGGACTCCCATAGGTGATGTAACAACCACCATGCTTTGGATTCATGGCCAAATATCCACAGTGCAAACAATGAAGGTCTTTTTCCTTAACAAACTGGTTATTCAACTTTTATACTCCCTCCGCCTCGGAATGATAGTCCCACTTTTTAGTGGTTATTTGATTCAACTTTTTTGACGAAATATTTAGAAAAATAATAATTTTCACTTTAGAAGTATTCATTCTTTCTCTCTCCCTGCAGGATTTATTTATACCTTCCGTGGTTTCTCTGACGGTGCCATTGGCTCTTATGTCCCTATCTAGGTATGATTCTTGAACAGGAGACAAAATTTCACAGCTGGATCTGAAAGGGTATACTAGACTTTTGACAATCATAGATAACTCTCTCTCTCTCTCTCTCTCTCTCTCTCTCTCAGTGAAGTTGATGGGAAAGGCCAGGATACTCGAGACGTTATGGCATCCGAACAGATGGCTCCTAGAGGAAAGCTTGTTTTTGCTGTGGGCATTGGGGCTTTAGTGTTTGTTCCTGTTTTCAAAGCTTTAACTGGCTTGCCTCCTTACTTGGGAATGCTTTTTGGCCTTGGAGTCCTTTGGATTCTAACCGATGCCATTCATTATGGTGAATCAGAAAGACAACGTTTGAAAGTACCTCAGGCTTTATCACGCATCGACACTCAAGGAGTTCTTTTCTTCCTTGGAATCCTTCTTTCCGTCGGCAGGTAAGCAAAATGTCAAAATCACCCTTTTTTCTGAATTGTATTCCCTCTGTTCCAAAATGAATGTGTCCAATCAAGAGCAAATTTAAAAAGAAAAAAAAATTGGACATTCATTTTGGGGCGGAGGGAGTACCTTTTATCTTTCAAGAAAATTTAAATCCCATCCTTTTTTTCTTTGTTTTTTGGTAGCTTAGAGGCAGCAGGACTGCTTAGAGAAATTGCAAACTATCTAGATGCGAATATTCCTAATGTGGAACTAATTGCAAGTGCAATAGGGGTAGTATCGGCAATTATAGACAATGTTCCACTAGTTGCAGCGACAATGGGGATGTATGATCTTACATCCTTCCCCAAAGACTCGGAGTTTTGGCAATTGGTTGCGTACTGTGCTGGTACAGGTGGGTCCATGCTGGTTATTGGCTCTGCAGCCGGAGTTGCTTTCATGGGAATGGAGAAGGTTGACTTTTTTTGGTATCTGAAAAAGGTGAGCCACATTTCCTGATTATATCATATATCAAGTGGAGTAATATTGTACTCCCTCCGTCCCAAAATAAACGGTGCATTTCACTTGTCAACGTTTTAAACAAATGTGATTTACTTATTCGTACATTGCATGTACAACGGTAAAACTGCACCAAGACTCTTTTCTATTTTTTGGATGTACAACATTTATTTTGGGAAGGAGGGAGCATATTTTATCTGTTTTGAGCACGAGTGGCTGTGTGTTTTGTGCAGGCGAGTGGTTTTGCATTTGCGGGTTATGCTGCTGGAATTGCAGCTTATGTAGCAATGCATAACCTTCCTTTCTCTCTCCCAACTACTGTGGCTGAAATTCCTTTCCTTTCTGGTTCATGAAACATGTATTGTGGGTGATGATTGATACTAGTATGAAGGCATAGAGCAGAGACAGCCTAGAAAGGGAGGCTTCCTGGGTATGTACTGAAAACACAAATTACATTGAGCTTCAAAAAGTAGTAATAAGCATTAGTGAGTAAAAGTTCAGAGTTACTCCCTCCGTCCCATAATAAGGGTTGTAGCAATCGACATGTCGTTTTTAATGAATGTACTATACTCGTTCGTACATTATTTGTATCATGATAAAATTGCACTAAATTATTTCCTTATTTTGAAACGCAAGACTTATTTTGGTACAGATCAAGAAAGGAAAATTAGACATTTAGAAATGCCGAGCCGATTTAGTACTTGGCACACAACGCCAAGATGCAAATGAAGAGAAGCTCACCACAGCTAGTTAGACAGGTTATTCAAAAGGGTTTTCAAACATTTCATTCATGATCAAGGAGAAATGGTAATTCTTGTGCTAGGACTCAACCAATTCAAGATAGTACATATTTGACCACAAAATTGGAATCACAAGAACATGGGTAATTTTTGTGCTAGGACTAAAATTAACTTGTCCCAAAATATGAAATTGACACAAAAATTATTCTCAAAAGTTCAAACTCTTAACTCCAACTTGTTGTCTTTAAATTAACCCCTCACCTTCCTACAACACAAATTGATCAAAATTGGATAACCAAATGAAGGCCAAAGAACTTCTACAATTTGAGGAAAACAAACTCCTCAACAGCAGAGATCTCCCCAATCTTCTTCAAAGACTCCTTGCTTGGTTGCTCATCAACCCCAATAGCCATAATAGCTTGTTTTCCCGGAGAAATTCTTCCCACGCTCATAAAGTTCACATTCACATTCTCTTCTCCCAAAATGCTACCGACCTTTCCAATCATTCCAGGCTGGTCAACCTGCCTGCAAAGTATGATATTTCCTTCCAAACTGACATCCACATCAAACGACCCAACCCTAGTCAAATGTGGGACCCCATCTTTCACCCTTCCCTCCACTTTAATATCTCCAGACTCGGAAATAGCACTGGCGAACTTTGATTCCACGTTGGCTATCTGAACTTGGATGTATTCAAGTGGACTTTCTGGTGAGCCGTCTAGGATGGTTCGTTCTTCGCTTATTCTGACCCCTCTCTGTTTGGCTGTGAAATCTGCATTTACTAGGTTCACAAATACACTAGAGATGGGTTCGATTAAACCTTTTGTGATCATGGCACGGAGTAGTCTTGTGTCTAGATCATCAGGGGCTCTTGCGGAAGCATATGTGACTTTCACGGATTTTACTCCACTTCCACCTGCTACTAGCTGAACAGCTAATCTACCCAGTTTTTCAGCAAGTACAACATACGGCTTCAATTCTGTTAAAACCTGCAATTCCATGTTGCAGCGTGGATTAGAATACCACGTTGTTAGAAGGAGCTCAAGGGTAAACCAAATAAAGTAACCTTCAACACCAAGACCCATGGTATAGTTACTAGAGAAAACTTGGTTTAGTAATGAACTACCCAAATAGATAATAACAAACTGTTATACAAGCTCTAACAATTTTCTTTTCAGTTTTTAGATCTAACCACTAACTCCACTATGCAATGATCATAATGAAAATAGCAGTAGTAATATACATAAGCCATGAGACGCACTGAATCTTAGCTTTTGCCATTCATGATGTTAAATAGATAAGTTATAATGAAAAAAAAATATGAAGTCAAACAGAGGACATTGTTTTTTTACTCTGCCATGAAAGAACATAAAGTCAAACGGAGGGCATTGTTTTTTTACTCTGCCACAAAGAAATCACCGCTGAATTCAGAATTGATAAATTTCTCTGATTGAGATATTTACTACTACTTGTGTCCCAAAATAAATGTCAAAAAAAAAAAAAATCAAATTTGCTCATGATCAAAAGAAAAATTGATTTTTTTTTTCACTCACTTTGGAACGGAGGGAGTAGCACAAAGTATACTAGGAAACACAAGTTTAATACTCACTTATAGAGATTATGCTCACGGTTAAAGGTAAACCTAAAAAAAAATAGTCAATAAAAAACAAGTAGAAAGTTTCTATTAGTACCTCGGCAGGAACCATGGGTGCATTGACTGCCGTGGCAGCAAGCTCCCCCCTTAAGGCTCCAACAACAGCTTCAGCAATTTCAATGGCCACTCCTTCCTGCACATTAAAAGCATGTAGATTGAGTAATGACGTGACAACATCAATAAAGCAGCACCAGTGAAAACATTCACAAACCTGAGCTTCCATAGTACTGGCCCCAAGATGAGGGGTAACAGTTACATTCTCATGCTGTATCAACCTGCTATCCTTTGCAGGCGGCTCAACAGTGAAAACATCAAGTGCAGCCTGCAAAAAAAAAGATTTATGTCTTCTATTTTTTTTTCGCAATCAAAAGATGACATATAGTAAGAAGAGGGCAAAACAAGAACCTGTGCTACAATGCCAGCATCCAGTGCCCTAACTAATGCTTCTTCGTCAATCACTCCCCCACGAGCAACATTGACAATTCGAACTCCTTTCTTCATCTTTGCAAAATTCTCGTCATTTAGAATTTTTGAAGTAGCAGGAGTTAAAGGCATGTGCAGTGAGATGAAATCAGCTGTTGCAATGGCTTCATCAAAGCTCACCAGCTCCACCCCTATAGCATGGGCACGATCTGCTGGGGCATAAGGATCATGTGCAATGACATGCATACCAAGTCCTTTGGCGCGTCTGGCAACTTCTGTTCCAACCTTACCGAAACCCATGACTGCAAGTGTTTTGCCAACAAGGGATACACCTACATATTTGCTTCGCAGCCACTTCCCTGCATTTAACAAACGTTATAAACTCGTGTTAGATCTCTGTACCATTTAGATGGTTATGAAATCCAGATGCCATTATTAGCAACAATTTCCTGTAGATCCTAATACCAAGTACTACCTGTCAAATGACAATAGTTAAACGAAATATTACTTTGGATCAAATTCTTAATGAAGTGTATAATAAATCAATGAAAAGGAGAAAAGGGTCATAAGCATGCAAATTGCACTTCCCATTTTCTAGAGATTAGAACTTAAAATACCCCCATCATACTGTTCCCACGTTACTTGATTACAGCCTGACAGCTCATCCCACATTAAGATTCATCATATGATCAATAAAGTTGCTGCAGTCCAGTGGCCAAGGCAACAAGAGGCGCATGCCATGCACATAGATCATGACAAGTATATAGGTGATTAACAGAGAAACATCCGACATAAAAGTGCTTCGGTGCAAGTGCAAAGGTGGTACAGATGGTGACTTCACATAACAAGATTCTAAAAAATCATCACCAAATTAAAGAACAAAGAAAAAACATGAAAAGCAATTCACATCGATTATGTATTCAGAAAACACTTTCTTGGTTAAAGTTTGTCAAAACCAAAAAGGTAACCAGGTGTATGGCCTTATGCTGCTACTATACAACGTTTTCAGTTCTTTTATTATATAAATACTTAACCAGCTTTGATTATAAGCTGAAGAATTATTACAATCAAGCAAAAATCAGATCTAGCTAGGATTGACCATATTCAGATGAAATCAGAAGTGAAACTTCAAAAAGTTTACATTTTACACTTTTTCTTAATTACCAGATAAACATCATGGAGATAGAACAAATGCAACAGAGGTATTTGACGAAATGCTAAGCAGACACGCATATCATTTCAAAATCAAAATAAGAGCTTCGAACAAATTCCATGGGACACAACGAATTCAGGACATCACAATACATCAAGGATTACTAACCAGCTTTAATTGAGGCATCAGCCTGAGCAACATTTCTAGCCATGGCCGTAAGAAGCGCAATTCCATGCTCAGCCGCCGCAACGGTATTTGCCGTCGGTGCGTTAACCACCAGACACCCATGCTCGGTGGCAGCAGCCAGATCCACGTTATCGATACCAACACCGGCGCGTCCAACAACCTTAAGCCGACCACCGGACGACTCAAACACCTCACGGCTCACTTTGGTCCCACTCCGCACGATCAAAGCGTCACAGAGCGAGATCTTAGTGCAGAGCTCCTCAGGGCTCAAATTATAGGAGCAATCAACGTTGGCAAAGTCCTTCAACAGATCAAGACCGGCTTCGCCGAGCTTTTCGGCTACGAGGACGGTAGGTTTGGCGTCCATGGAAAAAACGACAAAGACACGAGAATTCCGGCTCCGGCGTGGGAGTGAGACGGCGAAGGCGGAGGGTAGCCTCCATGAGAGAGATGCTTTGTTAAGCGACGGCGTAGGGATTAGACCCGAAGCAGAAGCTGAAGCCGCCATAGTTACGAAGGTCAGGTTTATTCGGGAAGTGTTTCTGCTAAAGTGCGCCGCTTTGAAATGAGGGTTTAGAAGGGATTTTATAGTGGAATTTTTTATTTTTTTTTATTTTTTTTTTTTTTTTATACCTGCGTCCCAGCCTTCGGACTAATCCAGACCACCAAGATGCCTCGATTATCTATGATATAAATCGCGAGATGTGCCCTATGCAGCCAGGATAGCATCACCCCTTATACTCGCCTAGAAATCAGATTAGTTTGTCACTTATTTTAATTACACTTTGCCACCAGTCTTTTTAAACCCTCACTTTGCACCCTTATGTTATGACTAAAATAAGAAAGTGCTCAATTTTGGCAAGATCATAAATAGATCAGTGTTCTAAAAGACCCCGCCTAAGGGCGTCTAGGCCCCGCCTAGGCGTTAGTGCCCTCTCCAACGCCTAGTTCTAATCCCCGCCTAGGTCCCGATTAATCCCGACTAGTCCCCACCTAGGCGCTAGGCCCGGCTCCACCGCCTAGCATCCGCCTAGCGCTTTTTAGAACCTTGAAATAGATAAATGTGTGATGTTTGTGGATATAAATAATTAATCGGAATACTTATTAATTTCTATCAATCTACATATTAATTAATTAATTAATTAATTATGAGTATTTAAAGTACCAAAAAAGATTATGAAGTACTCCATTACTTCCAAAATATTTTTTTATACTGATATTTATATTTATATAAAAATATATTAAGAAATTGAGTAATTCTTGTGAAAAACTAATTTTTTTCAAAATGTTATAAAAACTAGTTTTCAAAGTAGTTCATCTCTCTTATTAGTTAGACTTAGTGCTTTAAAACTAATTTTTTTCTTATATTACGAAAAAATTAGTTTTTTGCAAGATTTTGGCTAAGAAATTATCATTTTGAAATGATATAGTATTGTTATCACTAGCTTATATTTTAGTAAAATTATATTGATACTATTTTCTTATTTAGAAATACAATATTTATTATGAATGAACCAAAAAAGAAAATGCGGTCATATACTCCCCTCCCCACGTCACGATAAGATAGTTTTATTTAACTTTTGATGTCAATAAACGTGAACTTTGATCAAATATTTTGATCAAATATTAATGACAATAAAGTCATCCTAGTCAAATTATATAAAAATTCATTGATAAATCGCAAAATAAATATATACTCCCTCCGTCCCATTATTTGGTTCACCATTTTGGCTCCGGTACGCAAATTAAGGATGTAGAAAATGTTGTGAGTGTAATAGTAAAATAGGAGAGAGAATGAGTGGAGGGAATAGTAAATTATAATGGTGTTGTGAGTATTAAAATAATGTAGGAGAGAGAATGAGTGGAGGGAATAGTAAAGATTCTTTGCCAAAAAAGGAAAGGTGAAGCTTTCAATGGAACACCCAAAATGGCAAAAGGTGAAATTATTAATGGGACGAAGAGAGTAATTAATAATTTTCATCTTTTGGTACGGAAATCTATCCCTACTTTTTAAAACCATCTACATCACTTCGGTGCAAATTTGCACTATCTTTACCCAATTTTTGCACGAATCATTTTCAACAATTTGTTTTAAATATTATACCAAATAAATTTATCATTAAAATATTTATTATTATTTCACATATATAAATAATATTAGATTATATACATTTTATAATGTAAAATATTTTCATATATATATCAAAAACAAAATAAAAAGAGATTTCAAAAAATGATAGAAAGAAAAAGGGGATAGCGCAGCGTTATCACTTACGACAAATAAACAACGTTGCTTTCGAGATTAAACTCACCCTCAAAGTTTTTATGTGTGACATTATCATTCACGTTAAAATCGAGATACGTAGGTGTTATGGAGAAGCACATCATATCATGAACATGAATGCATGTTTTATCGATTTTTAGTCCCATACATGCCTCCGTTAAGTGAAACATTAGCGTTTGCTCCCCCGAGAGTTTATTGAATGATTATTTTGAATGGTAAAGTTCGTAGACATGTGATGAATATTCAACCGTCTCTAGACCGATGATTTGCCCAAGGGTAGAAATGACACATTGAGGTAAATCTCGCATCTAGATAAGTGAGAATTGATCCGGAGTCGATTATTGTGTTTCTCTTATCGAATATCACTTGTTACCTTACAATCTTTTTAGCTCCCAATGTAATCCTTTCAAGGGCGACAAAAGTATAAGTTTGGGTACCTCTATAGGACATCAATGGAGTTGACACCACTTCATCGGTGATAAAGATACAAGAGCTCATCCCGTATTTGAATTTGTTTGAGAATTCTGCCAACTTTGAAAAAAGTAGGAAAATTTCTTCTCAACCTCGGATCCTCCCCCTCCTTCTGTACTATGAAAAAATAGTACTCCCTCCGTCTCAGACCAAGGGTTCATCTTTCCCTTTTGGTCCATCCCAGACCAAGGGTTCATTTCCATAAATGGCAAGTTTTTGAATATATTTATACCCTTATTATCTCCATATATTTACAAAAAACCCATTCATTATACCCTTATACATTCTCTCTCCTATTCCCTACCACACATTTAACTACTATTCCTCCCACTCATTCTCTCTCCTATTAAATATTTTTAACTTTTACATTCTCTCTCCTATTCCCTACCACATATTTAACTTTTACATTCTATCTTCTATTCCCTACCACATACTCCCTCCGTCCCGCTGATTACTTCACCCTTTTGACTCCGGCACGCAAATTAAGAAAGTGGGTGGGAAGAAAAAATGTTGTGAGTGTAATTTGAAAATAGGAGAGAGAATGAGTGGAGGGAATAGTAAATTATAATGGTGTTGTGAGTATTAAAATAATGTAGGAGAGAGAATGAGTGGAGGGAATAGTAAAGATTCCTTTGCCAAAAAAGGAAAGGTGAAGCTTTCAATGGGACGCCCAAAATGGCAAAAAGTGAAGTTATCAGCGGGACGGAGGGAGTATTTAACTACTATTCCCTATTCCACATTTAACTTTTATTCATTTTTTAAAAAATTTCTTAAGAAACGTGAAATTCACCCCATATACCCATGGTCTGGGACGGAGGGAGTACTATATTAATTTTTTGCCTTCATTTAAACTAAATTTGCCTATTAAATTATAATATTGCATATTCAAAATAATATTACCCTGTTAAAACAAGTTTTCTGGCTTCGCCCCTAGCTTATATCATACTTCCTACGTTTCAAAATGATTGTCCAAAAAAATTCAATTTGTTATTGATCAAGACCAAAATTGAATTTTTTTTGAACATTCATTTTGGGACATGGAGAGCAGTAAAATTATACTAATGTAATTTACTTATTTAATAATATGTCATTTATTATGAATGAACCAAAAAAGAAAATGCGACCGATAACTCCCTTCGTCCCGTTAAGATGATTTTATTTACCTTTAAATGATCAATACAAGTGAACTTTGACCAAATATTAATGAAAATAAAATCATCCTAGTAAAAGTCAACAAACAATTTATTGATAAATCACAAATTTAATATTTATTTGAATTTATGTTCAAGAACAAAATGTCTCAAAGTAAATATTCATTTGAATTCATAATAAGAACAAAAGTTAACATTTATTTTGCGATGGAGGAATTAATTAATAATTTCCATCTTTTGGTACTGAAATTTATCCCCCAACTTTTTAAAACCATCTTCAATAGTTTGGTGCAAATTTGCACTATCTTTGCGCAATTTTTGCACCAATCATCTTCAATAAGTTGCTTTAAATGTTACATATTCAAAATAATCTTACCCCATTTATAAAAGTTTCTATCTTCACCACTAACTTATATCATACTCCCTCCGTTTCGAATGGAATGTACAAAAAAAAAACAAATTTGCGCTTGATCAAAAACATATTTGAATTTTTTTGAACATTTATTTTGGGATAAAAGTAAAATTTTACTAATATGATTTACTTATTTAAAAATACGACATTTATTACGAATGAACCAAAAAATAAATGCGACCATATGCTACCTTCGTCTAGATAAGATAATTTCATTTAACTTTTGATAGTCAACACAAATGAATTTTGATAAAATATTAATGACAATAAGATCATCCAAATAAAATTCTACAAACATTTATTGATAATTCACAAAATACATATTCATTTGAATTCATGTTCAGTAACAAAATATTTCAAAGCAAATATTCATTTAAATTCATAATAATAAGAACAAAAGTTAACATTTATTTTGCGATGGAGGAATTAATTATTAATTTCCATCTTTTGGTACTGAAATTTATCCCCCAGCTTTTTAAAACCATCTTCAATAGTTTGGTGCAAATTTGCACTATCTTTGCACAATTTTTGCACCAATCATCTTCAATAAGTTGCTTTAAATGTTATACCAAATAAACTTATTCTTAAAATAATCATTATTATTAACCTAATAAATAAATAATATTAAGTATATACATTTTATAATGTAAAATCTTTTCATATATATAAAAAACAAATAAAAAAGATTTTCAAAAAAAGAAGAAGAAAGAAAAACAGGATAGCGCAACGTTATCCCTTATGCCAAAGAAAAAACGTTTCGAGATTAAACTCAACTTCAAAGTTTTTCTACGCGACATTACCATTCGTGCTAAAATCGAGATATGAAGGTGCCATGGAGAAGCATATCACATCATGAACATGTTCACGATTTTTAGTTCCACATTTGCCCCGTAAAGTGAAACATCGGTATTTTCTTCTACGAGAGTTTATTGAATGATTCTTATAAATAGCAAAATTCATAGACATGCAATGAATCTTCAACCGTCTCTAAACCAAGGAGTTTCCTAAAGGTAGAAATGACATTGACGCAAATCCCGCCTTCTAGATAAGTGAGAGTTGACCTGAAGTCGATGATTGTGTTTCTCTTGTCGAATATTACTTGTTTGCTTTCAATCTTTTTAGCTCCCACTGTAACCCCTTTGAGGGTGACGAAGTACAAAATTCGGTTACCTCAAATGGGAAAACAGCGGAGTTAGCACCACTTTACAGGTGATAAAAATACCGGAGCTCAGCCCGAATTTCAATCTGCTTGAGAATTCTGCCGACTTTGGAAACCAGTAGGAAAATTTCTTCTCAACCTCAGATCCTAACTAGGAAATTTGGGACAAATACCACGTCCAAGGACGATTACTCTAGAAGAACCACATACCAGATATGAAATCTGGTTTTCGTGTCCGCATCCGGACACAAAGTCGGTGACTTTAATCGAACCTCCGTTGACATCTGAAATGCAAATGTATCAGTAGCCAAGACTCTTATTGCGCTCGAAGTATTAGCGTACATAGGAGTATAGATTTGGCATTCTCCACCAGGAATGGAACAGTTAGGGACTGAGTCATCTTTTCTCGGAAAAGCTTAACAAAGAGGTGACTGCGATGAGATATTTTGGTAAATGACCAAAATTTTTGGGTCCAACAGTGGAGTGTCACGAGTGAAACAAGTCATGCATGGTGTGCATTGTATCCATGTCAAGACACTTCCGGTGTTGACAATGGCATAAATTATAGTCGGTGGAGTCCCAACTAATAACTTCATAAGAAACTGACCATCGCGCGAATGTATCACAAACTCAACACTCACCCTATTGGTGCTCATGATCCAACTTAAGCTGGTCAGCTCTCCCGGGGATAGAGGTGAGTCTCGATGAATGAGCTCAACCTCAAACCCCTTGTCAAGTATATTGACACAATAATTTCAATCAACTTACTATACACTCCCTCCACCCATTACACATTTTATAACATTACAAATGTTTCATTTAACATTTCGTGGCATAACAAATATTGCATTTAGCTTTTCAACCTTTTGTAAAAATGTAATCTACATTGCTTAAAATAATGTCATGGCAGGTCCAAGTAAAGGCTTAAGGCGGCAATTGTCCCCCTTTATTTTTCAAAATGCATTGATTAGCGCTACACAATTTTTAAAATATTCCTTTTATCTTTAATATTAATATTCCCCCACCATTGTATTAAGAAAAATTAGTGTTATATTAAATATTTGTCTTCGTTTAAACTAAATTTGACTTTAAAATATTTCATATTCAAAATAATCTTACCCCGTTTATAAAAGTTTCTATCTTCACCACTAACATATATCATACTCCCTCCGTTTCGAACGGAATGTACAAAAAAATTCAAATTTGTGCTTGATCAGAAACGTATTTGAATTTTTTTGAATATTTATTTTGGGATAGAAGTAAAATTTTACTAATATGATTTACTTATTTATAAATACGACATTTATTACGAATGAACCAAAAAATAAAACGCAACCATATACTCCCTTCGTCCGGATAAGATAATTTCATTTAACTTTTGATAGTCAACACAAATGAATTTTGATAAAATATTAATGACAATAAGATCATCCTAATAAAAGTCTATAAACATTTATTGATAATTCATAAAATACATATTCATTTGAATTCATGTTCAGTAACAAAATATCCCAAAGCAAATATTCATTTGAATTCATAATAATAAGAACAAAAGTTAACATTTATTTCACGATGGAGGAATTAATTAATAATTTCCATCTTTTGGTACTGAAATTTATCCCCCAACTTTTTAAAACCATCTTCAATAGTTTGGTGCAAATTTGCACTATCTTTGCGCAATTTTTGCACCAATCATCTTCAATAAGTTGCTTTAAATGTTATACCAAATAAACTTATTCTTAAAATAATCATTATTATTAACCTAATCTATAGTATAAATGGCACCGGTACTATGAACAGTACTATGAACAGTACCAAATTAATTTTGTCCATTTTGCCCCTCAAATTCTACCAAGGTTCTTTATTTCCAGTTTTACCCTTAATTTTCAAAATAACTTTTCCCTCCTAAAATTTGAATTCTATAGTATTTTTTTCCATTTTACCCTCACTAAGTTGTTCCTTTCCCATTTACCCTCACTTTTAATTAAAAAAATACCACGTGTCCTCGGACACTGGCTTTTACTAGTATATAAATAATATTAAGTATATCCATTTTATAATGTAAAATGTTTTCATATATATAAAAAACAAACAAAAAAGATTTTCAAAAAAAGAAGAAGAAAGAAAAATAGGATAGCGCAGCGTTATCCCTTATGCCAAAGAAAAAACGTTTCGAGATTAAACTCAACTTCAAAGTTTTTATACGTGACATTACCATTCACGCTAAAACCGAGATATGAAGGTGCCATGGAGAAGCATATCACATCCTGAACATGTTCACGATTTTTAGTTCCACATTTGCCCCGTAAAGTGAAACATCGGTATTTTCTCCTACGAGAGTTTATTGAATGATTCTTATAAATAGCAAAATTCATAGTTATGCAATGAATCTTCGACCGTCTCGACCAATGAGTTTCCTAAAGGTAGAAATGACATTGACGTAAATATCGACTTCTAGATAAGTGAGAGTTGATCTGAAGTCGATGATTGTGTTTCTCTTGTCGAATATTGCTTGTTTGCTTTCAACCTTTTTAACTCCCACTGTAGCCCCTTTGAGGGTGACAAAGTACAAATTCGGTTACCTAACATGGGACAACAACGGAGTTGGCACCACTTCACCGGTGATAAAGATACTGGAGCTCAGCCCGAATTTCAATCTGCTTGATAATTCTGACGACTTTGGAAACCAGTAGGAAAATTTCTTCTCAACCTCAGATCCTAACTGGGAAATTAGGGAAAAATACCACGTCCAAGGACGATTACTCTAGAAGAACCACGTACCGGATATGAAATCTGGTTTTCGCGTCCGCATCCGGACACAAAGTCGGTGACTTTAATCAAACCGCTGTTGACATCTGAAATGCAAATGTATCAGTAGCCAATAGCCAAGACTCTTACTGTGCTCGAAGCATTTCCGTAGGAGTTCAAATTTGGCATTCCCCACCAGGAATGGAACAGTTGGGGACTGAGTCATCTTTTCTCGGAAAATCTTAACAAGGAGGTGATTGGGATGAGAGATTTTGGTAAATGACCAAATTTTTTGTGTCCAGCAGTGGAGTGTCACGAGTGAAACATGTCATGCATGGTGTGCATTGTATCCATGTCAAGACACTTCTGGTGTTGACAATGGCGTAAATTATAGTCGGTGGAGTCCCGACTAATAATTTCATAAGAAACTGACCATCGCCAGAATGTGTCACAAACTAAACACTCACCCTATTGGTGTTCATGATCCGACTTAAGCTGGTCTTCTCTCCCAGGGATAGAGGTGAGTCTCGATGAACGAGCTCAAACTCAATCCCGTTGTCAAGTATATTGACACAATAATTTCAATCAGCTTACTATACACTCCCTCCACCCCATTACACATTTTATCACATTATAAATGTTTCATTTAACATTTCGTGGCATAACAATTATTGCATTTAGCTTTTCAACCTTTTGTAAAAATATAATCTACATTGCTTATAGTGTCATGGCATGTCCAAGTAAAGGCTTAAGGCGGCAATTGTCCCCCTTTATTTTTCAAAATGCATTGATTAGCACTACACAATTTTAAAAATATTCCTTTTATCTTTAATATTAATATTCCCCCACCATTGTATTAAGAAAAAATAGTGTTATATTAAATATTTGTCTTCGTTTAAACTTAATTTGACTTTAAAATATTTCATATTCAAAATAATCTTACCCCGTTTATAAAAGTTTCTATCTTCACCACTAACTTATATCATACTCCCTCCGTTTCGAGCAGAATGTTCAAAAAAATTTCAAATTTGCGCTTGATCAAAAATGTATTTGAATTTTTTTGAACATTTATTTTGGGATAGAAGTAAAATTTTACTAATATGATTTACTTATTTAGAAATACGACATTTATTACGAATGAACCAAAAAATAAAATGCGACTATATACTCCCTTCGTCCGGATAAGATAATTTCATTTAACTTTTGATAGTCAACACAAATGAATTTTGATAAAATATTAATGACAATAAGATCATCCTAATAAAAGTCTACAAACATTTATTGATAATTCACAAAATACATATTCATTTGAATTCATGTTCAGTAACAAAATATCCCAAAGTAAATATTCATTCGAATTCATAATAGTAAGAAAAAAGTTAACATTTATTTAGTGATGGAGGAATTAATTAATAATTCCATCTTTTGGTACTGAAATTTATCCCCCGACTTTTTAAAACCATCTTCAATGGTTTGGTGCAAATTTGCACTATCTTTGCTCAATTTTTGCACCAATCATCTTCAATAAGTTGCTTTAAATGTTATACCAAATAAACTTATTCTTAAAATAATCATTATTATTAACCTAATATATAAATAATATTAAGTATTTACATTTTATAATGTAAAATCATTTCATATACTCTCTTCGTCCCACCAATTGCTTCACCATTTTCCTTGGGCACGGGAATTATGGTAATGGGAGGGAAAAAAATGTTGTGAGTGTAATTTGAAAATAGGAGAGAGAATTAGTGGAGGGAATAATAAATTATAATGGTGTTGTGAGTATTAAAATAATGTAGGAGAGATAATGAGTGGAGGAAATAATAATATTTTATGTCCAAAAAAGGAAAGGTGAAGCTTCTAACGGGACGCCCTTTTGGGTAATTGGTGAAGCTTTTATTGGGACGGAGGGAGTATATAAAAAATAAATAAAAAAGATTTTCAAAAAAGAAGAAGAAAGAAAAACAGGATAGCACAACGTTATCCCTTATGCCAAAGAAAAAACGTTTCGAGATTAAACTCAACTTCAAAGTTTTTCTGCTCGACATTACCATTCTCGCTAAAACCGATATATGAAGGTGCCATGGAGAAGCATATCACATCATGAACAAGTTCACGGTTTTTAGTTCCACATATGCCCCGTAAAGTGAAGCATCGATATTTTCTCCTACGAGAGTTTATTGAATGATTCTTATAAATAAAAAAATTCATAGACATGCAATGAATCTTCAACCGTCTCTAGACCAATGAGTTTCCTAAAGGTAGAAATGACATTGACGTTAATCTCGCCTTCTAGATAAGTGAGAGTTTACCTGAAGTCGATGATTATGTTTCTATTGTCGAATATTATTTGTTTGCTTTCAAAAATTTTAGCTCCCACTGTAACCCCTTTGAGGGTGACGAAGTACAAATTCGGTTATCTCACATAGGACAACAACGGAGTTGGCACCACTTCACCAGTGATAAAGATACCGGAGCTCAGCCCGAATTTCAATCTGCTTGAGAATTATGCCGACTTTGGAAACCAGTAGGAAAATTTCTTTTCAACCTCAGATCCTAACCGGGAAATTAGGGACAAATACCACGTCCAAGGACGATTACTCTAGAAGAACCACATACCGGATATGAAATATAGTTTTCGTGTCCGCATCCGGACACAAAGTCGGTGACTTTAATCGAACTTCTGTTGACATCTGAAATGCAAATGTATCAGTAGCCAATAGCCAAGACTCTTACTGCGCTCGAATTATTTGCGTAGGAGTACAAATTTGGCATTCCCCACCAGGAATGGAACAGTTGGGGACTGAGTCATCTTTTCTCAGAAAAGCTTAACAAGGAGGTGATTGGGATGAGAGATTTTGGTAAATGACCAAATTTTTTGGGTCCAACAGTGGAGTGTCACGAGTGAAACATGTCATGCATGGTGTGCATTTTATCCATGTCAAGAGACTTCCGGTGTTGACAATGGCGTAAATTATAGTCGGTGGAGTTCCGACTAATAACTTCATAAGAAACTGACCATCGCCCGAATGTATCACAAACTCAACACTCACCCTATTGGTGCTCATGATACGACTTAAGCTGGTTTGCTCTCCCGGGGATAGAGGTGAGTCTCGATGAATGAGCTCAACCTCAAACCCGTTGTCAAGTATATTGACACAATAATTTCAATCAGCTTACTATACACTCCCTCCACCCCATTACACATTTTATCATATTATAAATGTTTCATTTAACATTTCGTGGCATAACAAATATTGCATTTAGCTTTTCAACCTTTTGTAAAAATGTAATCTACATTGCTTATAATAGTGTCATGGCAGGTCCAAGTAAAGGCTTAAGGCGGCAATCGTCCCCCTTTATTTTTCAAAATTCATTGATTAGCACTAAACAATTTTTAAAATATTCCTTTTATCTTTAATATTAATATTCCCCCAGTCAAAAACTTGTAAAAAACGCATTTTTTCTAAGCTTAACAAAAAATGTGTTTTTAGAACGAACACACAGACGACCCATTCTCTCTCTCTCTCTCTCTATACCCGCAAACTCTCTCTCTCTCTAGTCGCAATACCAGTTCTCCCCCAAAACCATTCGCCGGCGACCTTACTTTTAACCACAATTGCCCACCACCGTCATCTGCTATCCCCAAATCAACAACCAATCCTCACCGTTCCACCTCCCTCTTCCTCAATTACCTTCTTCCTCGATCTATTCTCTTCCAATTTTCCTCTCAACCCAATTTGAAAATGTCGTCGCCGGCAGCAACCATAGCGATTTCCCTTGTTCTGTTGATGATTATTTTTAGTACTAACGTTGTTGAAGGGCAGTGCTGCTCCACACTCAAGACGGTGTTGAAAACCAACGCAGAATGTCTGTGCGAGGCATTCAAGAATAGTGCTCAATTGGGTGTTTCTTTGAATATCACAAAGGCTTTGGCTCTTCCCACCGCCTGCCATCTTCATGCTCCTCGCATACACAAAAATTGAGTGCCAGTGTATTAGTTTTCAAATGCCAGTGTATGTGTTTTCAAATGCCATTCCATGTGTTTTTGAATGCCAGTTCTTGTGTTTTTGAGAGCCAGCAAACTTAATTCGAGTGCCGGTGCATTTTAATTCAAGTGCCAGTACATGTTAATTCGAGTGCCAGTGCATGAAGAAGATGATCGGAGATGGAGTGCCAATGCATTTTAATTCGAGTGCCAGTACATGTTAATTCGAGTGCCAGTGCATGTTTTTTGGAATGCCAGTATAATAGAATATTAATGCCAGTGCATAACAAATAGATGGGAATTTGAGTGCCAGTGTATATGTTTTTGAGTGCCAGTGTATGTGTATTTGAATGCCAGTCCATGTGTTTTTGAATGCCAGTGCTTGTGTTTTTGAGAGCCAGTTCATGTATATAAAAGTGCCAGTGTAAAAACCGCCAGTGCCAGTGTAAAAACCGCCAGTGCCAGTTTAACAAAGTGCCAGTGCAATTTTACACTGGCACTTTGTTAAACTGGTACTGGCACTTTTTTCACTGGCACTTTGTTACACATGCACTGGCACTTTGTCACACTGGCACTTTGTTAAACTGGAACTGGCACAAACGGGAAAATACAAAACACGTTTTTTCTAAGTGCTAGAAAAAACACATTTTTTATAAGACCAACTCATTCCCCCACCATCGTATTAAGAAAAAAATAGTGTTATATTAAATACTCCCTCCGTCCCGGTAGAAGCGTCACCCTTTTAGGGGTGGCGCGCAAATTAAGAAAAAGTGTGGGAAGAAAAAATGTTGTGAGTGTAATTTAAAAATAGGAGAGAGAATTAGTGGAGGAAATAGTGAATTTTAAAAGTGTTGTGAGTGTAGAGGAGAGAGAATTAGTGGAGGGAATAGTGGATGGGATAATAAAATATTAATAAAAGTTTCCTTTTTAGGAAAGGGTGACGCTATAAACGGGACGCCATTTTGGGTAAAAAGTGACGCTTCGGCCGGGACGGAGGGAGTATTTGTCTTCGTTTAAACTAAATTTGACTTTAAAATATTTCATATTCAAAATAATCTTACCTCGTTTATACCTCGTTTATAGAAGTTTCAATCTTCACCACTAACTTATATCCTACTCCCTCCGTTTCGAAAGGAATGTACAAAAAAATTCAAATTTGCGCCTGATAAAAAATGTATTTGAATTTTTTTGAACTTTTTTTTTTGGGATAGAAGTAAAATTTTACTAATATGATTGAAGTAAAATTTTACTAATATGATTTACTTATTTAGAAATACAACATTTATTACGAATGAACCACAAAATAAAATGCGACCATATACTCCCTTCGTCCGGATAAGATAATTTCATTTAACTTTTGATAGTCAACGCAAATGAATTTTGATAAAATATTAATGACAATAAGATCATCCTAATAAAAGTCTACAAACATTTATTGATAATTCACAAAATACATATTCATTTGAATTCATGTTCAGTAACAAAATATCCCAAAGTAAATATTCATTTGAATTCATAATAATAAGAACAAAAGTTAACATTTATTTCGCGATGGGGAATTAATTAATTTCCATCTTTTGCTACAGAAATCTATCCCAACTTTTAAAACCATCTCCAACAGTTTGGTGCAAAATTGCACTATCTTTGCACAATTTTTGGTCATTCTATTTATATATGTATTATCGTCGTACTCCATTTTATTGACACGCATATTTCATTTACTCGATTCAGTTTGATACTTGCTTTGATATTGGATTTGCTTAGTAAATATTGTTATTAGATTGAATGCATGTTAAAGGTGTTATTGTTATGGAAAATGAGATTTTGTTATATGAAATGGTGTTGATGTGGCTAATTATTTGACGATCACAGTGGACTTAGTTATTGTGTTTAAGTTGTGTCGGCTGCGTAGCAGGCGGCCAACGATTGAATTTGAGTATCGTTGAGAAGTCATTATAACTGAACATGTTGGGTGGGTTGGATTCCCACAAGAGAGAGATAGGGACATCGGACTGTGAAGCATGATCGAATAATGTTTGATTTATGAAATTGGGAGTCTTATTGGCATGTCCATATTTATAATTTCAAGAATAGTGTAATCTGTAATTTGTGTTCAATTGACTTCTGTGATAATATGTATCATGTTTCTTACTAGCCCTCAGCTCACCCCTTTCAGTTTTACTATGTATCCCCTTCAGGACAACAAGATTTGGCTAAGATCGGAGTGTTTAGAGCATTTGAGATTATTAGAGAGAATTTGTATCATATTTTATGGAGATTTAAGTTGATGATTTGGTATTGATGGAATATAAGCATGTGAATATTTTCGGGAGTAAACTGTTTTTTTACCCCGTGTACTATAGCTGAATATCAATTTAACACCTATACATAGAGGAAACAACAAATGTGTCATGCGTACTATTGATTTAATTGCAAAAGTAACCAATGAATTAACGGATTGTCAGTAATTTAACGGAACTCGCCTAATTAGCAAATTATTGACTAGTCATTGCTTACTTGGATGCACAACCTCCGACACCTCATATGTTCCCTCCACCATCGCCTTCTCCCCCCGTCAACCAACTCTGCCCCTCTCTTTCTCTCCTCTTACACCTTGCTTTTGCGTTAGGTCTGAGTGAAAATCTTGATATCTGGCTAGATCCGAGGGTTTTTCTAGTTATCCTAGTTATTTTTATTTCTCTCAAAACGGAAATGAGGAAAACGGAAAGTCCAGGACGTCCTGATTCTCTCATTCCCCCCCCCCCCTTGTTTTGTATTGATCAAATAAAAAATATTCAATCTTTTTCATAATTTATACCATTGTTAACATGACTGAGATGAGAAGAGAGTGGCGCCCGCCGAAGCTATTTAATTACATACTCTCCCTAATCCCCGTCAAAAGTATTAGCCATTTTAGGTGTGTTTGTAAGCAATGGCTAACCCTCCTCTCCGATCATCAATTTCTCAATAGGCAATTTCATATCAACAGTCTTCAAACTACCAAATGTACGGTAATTATGTATTTTTATTTTTTTTTTATTTTCCTTTTCTTTCTTTTCTATTCTTTTTATTTGGTGTTGATTAATCTAATTTTTTTTCAAGCAACCAACCGGTCAGCATACAAGTAAGCAACAACTAGTCAATTATTTGCTGATTGGGCGAGATCCGTTAAACTTTCGACGGACCGTTAATTTATTGGTTACTTTTTTCAATTAAATCAATAGTACGCACGACACATTTATTGTTTTCACGATACAAGTGTTCAATTGATATTATACAATAGTACGCGGGGCAAAAAAACAGTTTACTTATTTTTGGAGCGTTACGACACTTGTTCATGGATTTTCCGTATTCAAGTGAATTTATTTTTCCGTGAAGACTCATGTACATTTTATGTTTTGTTTTATTAAATACTGAAATTACAAAAGTACATCGGAAAATTTCCATGTTAGGAGCTAGACTTTTGGCGAACCTTTACCGCATTTGGCCACTCTTTTGCTTTTACTATTATACTAGTGTAACTTCCGTGCGATGCACGGCATAATCAAATATTTTTATTAAATAGTTAGATTTATATTAAAATATTACTGCATAATAAAATAAATATTATTAAGTAAATAAATTTGAGAAATTTTCATTTAAATTTAATAGTGATAAAATTAATATGAGAAATTTTCATTTAAATATAATGATGATCAAACTCAATATGATAAATTTTATTTCACAACAAAATAAATAATTATTTAAGTAAATAAATAAGTTATTATTCAAGTAAGTAAATAAATATAAGAAAGTTAATATTAAAAAAATAAATGATCGAAATCGAAACAAATACAACAGAAAATAGAGATGTTTGTATACATTGTAAAACAATTCTTTGAAAACAATTTTGTGCGTGAATGACACGCGCCTATTTTGTGCATGAATGACGCGCCAGAAAAATGACAAAATTGCCCTCCCACATCAGAGCGACACGTGTCCCAACCTTTAAGATAATCTTTAATATATAAAATATTATTTTTCTCCACTTGTTTTCCTAACAACATTTTGTCATTCAAATTATTTTTTAAAAAAATTATATTAAGAAATAATAACAATAAACTAAACATGAAATATACAATTTAAAGACCAATATTACAAAACGATATTAAATAAAATTCAAATTTCAATAATCATGTATTACATTTAAAATTAGAAAATTTAGCAATATAAAATATACTATGTAATAAAGATATACTCCCTCCGTCCCTAAATGTTTGTCCTATTTGACTTTTTGGTTGAACTTTGACCACAAATATATGACAATTTAATTATGTTCATGAAATTCTAAAAATTCATATTGATTCACCATTAATAATATTATCAACAACAACTTTTAGAATTTCATGAACATGATTAATCTCTCATAAATTTGTGGTCAAAGTTCAAAAAAAAAGTCAAATGAAACAAACATTTAGGGACGGAGGGAGTACATCATAAATTCTTTTAAAGCATTAATTGTTAACCATTTGATCCATTTCCATTTAGATAGTAATCCTATAACCAAAAATGACAAAATAGGGTAACTGAATAGCTGAGAATTGACCACTAACCATCAGACTTATTTTCCTTTCTATATTATTGGCACCTAACCTTCCTAACCGAAGCTGGTCCAACTGCACCGACAAACCATACATACGAAGTTGTGCAATCGGTTAGAGAACCAATAGGTCACGGTCGATCCAAACCAAAATGAAGTTACAAATTTCGTCTTACTTTAAATTATAAAATAGTAATAATTATTAATAAGGAAAACTAAATAGAAATATTATTTTTTCTATCTCAAATAAATACTTTAAAAAATATATTTCTATAAAAAATTATATTATTCATTTCAAAAATAAATATTATTTTCGATTCAAAATGAATAACCAAAAAATAATACTACATTTATTATCCAAAAAATGAGCATTACTTCCTTCGTCCCAATGATTTTTAAAATAGAATTATTTGAAAAAAAAATCTATTTATTTTTTATTTTAAAATTATATTTTAACAAAAAGTATTTTTTTTTATGGAAAATTAGGAAATGAACCGATGAATGGATGATTGACCCATTGATTGTATGTTGATCGATGCAAATTAGGGAGTGCGTGTTAAAAAAAAAAAATTTGGTTTACCAATTGGATTGGGCCACATACGAAGCCGGTCAACTGCACCGGTAGAAACCAACTATAGCCATCGGTCATACTTCTTTCTCTAACCAATAGGTTGTGATCAAAACCTCAAAAAAAAATAAAAAATTACAAACTTTGTCTCACTTAAATTACAAAATAATAATTAATAATAAAGAAAACTAAATAGAAATATTATTTTTCTATCTCAAATAAATACTTTAAAAAATATACTTCTATAAAAAATTATATTTTTCATTTCAAAAAAAAAATATTACTTTCGACTCAAAATGAATAACCAAAAAATAATACTACATTTTTTTATCCAAAAAAATGAGCATTACTTCCTTCGTCCAAATGATTTTTAAAATGGAATTATTTGAAGAAAAAAAATATTCTTATTTTTTATTTTTTATTTTAAAAATATACTTCTATAAAAAAAATTTATTATTCATTACAAAAAAAAATATAACTTTCGACTCAAATTGAATAACCAAAAAATAATACTATATTTTTATTAAAAAAAATGAGCATTACTTCCTTCATCCCAATAATTTTAAAAAAAAATAATCAATAAAAAATATTTTTTTATTGATTGCACCGCACCTGGAATTATACTCTGCATGTATAATTCTCTTGAATATTGATTGGGAAGAATAGTGTCATTATTGATTGCACCGCATCTGGAATTATTGACGTCAATGAGTTTAGAGAAATAATGTTGTAAGACCCTTGATCGGTTAAGGGCCTTAAGGCACAGCTCTATCAGTAGTATTATGATAATAAAATTGGTTTGCTTACGTGAGAGGATTCTTTGAGGCAAGGATCGGTCAAGGCCCTTGATCGGTTAAGGCCCTTGATCGGTCAAGGCCCTTGACCGTTGGAAGTTATCGGTTTAGCCGGTTAATCATCAGTTTATTATTTTCTTTGTCTCATAATTAATATTATATTATTTTTAAAAGTTAAAAAATAATTTTATTATTATACTATTATATTTGAAAATAAAATTATTTGAGAAAAAAAATCTCAAAAAACATATTCCCTCCGTCCCATTAATAACTTCAATTTTTGCTAAAACGGGTGTCCCGTTTAAAGCTTCAGCTTTCCTAAAATGGGCAAAGAATTTTTACTATTTCACCCACTCATTCTTTCTCCTATATTACTATTACACTCACAACATTTTTCAAATTTACTATTTTCTCCACTTATTCTCTCTCCTATTTTACTATTATCCTCACAACATTTCCTCCACTCACCAATTTTTTTAATTTGTGTGCCGGGCCAAAATGCTGAACTTATTATTGGGACGGAGGGAGTAACAAATAAAAAATAATTTTTTTTTCTTTTGAAAAACACACCAATCGGTTGGCCATTTGCCAATCGGTCAACACACAATATTTCCTTGTGTATGATCGAGTATCGGTCAAGGCATGGATTGGTCAAGGGAGGCTAGGCAACGTCAAATTTCAAAGGAAGAAAAATTTAGACGTGGCCGGTTTGGCTAACCGGCGGTTCACGGTTAACTAATCGGCGGTTTCAAACCTTCCAAAATACCAACCGGAAACGACCCGGTTAACCACATTAAGCAATTACGGTTTACCGGTTATACCGGTTTTAACCGTTTTATTTTTTTTTTCTTTTTCAAATTAGGTTTTTAGAGTAAATTTTTAACAAAATTATTTTTTGAAAATATCCAAGGCCACGGCCAAGGCCGGCCAATTCTAGCAATGCCACGGCCGAATAATTATGCTAAACTTGGTCAAGGCCTCATTATATACCAATGCAAGACCATTTCACTTTCTTTTTCTATCGATGTGGGAATTGAGATATCCCTCCTTCTCCGTCTGCGTACACGGGCCTTTTCCTGCGTGTGAACAACACGCGCCAATTTATCTCCCACTCAGAGCATGTCACGCACATATTATTACTTCACACTTAATTAATTTTCACTAAAACAATATTGAAAAATTAAAAAGAAAAATTAAGAAATTTATATTTAAAAAAGAGTTTTTTTTTCTTGCATTATACTCTGCATGTATGTTAGTGCATTCGTCTCAAAATATGATATTAAGATGACATTAATTTTTTAGACGAATTGTGTTTTTTATTTTTCTTGGGGCTGACGATTGTGTTTTTTTTTTTTTGCTGACCGATTGTTATTTATTTATTTTTATTGTTTTTTTATCTTCGTCCCAATGAATATTTTATAAAATATTACTTCATTTGTTTAAAAAAATAATGTCATATATTGAAATGAAGGCACTAACATTACAAACATTAATTTTTGAGGTAAATGAAGCAGTATAATTTTTTTACATATTCATTGATATGAAGAAAGTAATGTTCATTTTATTTTTTGCTAACCGATATTTAATTATTATTATTATTTTTTTAATTTCGAATCGATTGATTTTTTTTTGATACCCGATTGTTTTTTTTTTCCTAACCGATTGTGTTTTTTTTTCTAACCAATATTTTTTTTCTTTTTGCTAACCGATTGTTTTTTTCTAACTGATTGTTTTTTTTTCTTTTAGCTTTTCACTAACCGATGGTTTTTTTTTACTAACCGATATTTACAAATCGGCCCACATTCGGTCAGCCAAACAAATCAAATACCAAGGCCACAGCAATCTGTCAGCCAAACAAACAAAGCAAATACCAAGGCCACAACAATCTGTTAGCCACTTCTTTTTTCCAAGGCAAATCAAGTCAAAGGTACAAACTCCGTCTCACTTTAAATTATAAAATAATAATTATTAAAAAAGAAAACTAAATAGAAATATTATTTTTTCCATTTCAAATAAATACTTTAAAAAATATACTGCTATAAAAAATTATAATCTTCATTTCAAAAATAAATATTACTTTTGACTCAAAATGAATAACCAAAAAATAATACTACATTTTTTGTCCAAAAAAATGAACATTACTTTCTTCATCCCAATGAATATGTAAAAAAATAATACTGCTTCATTACAAACATTAATTTTAGAGGCGAATGAAGTAGTATTAATTTTAAAAATATTCATTGGGATGAAGGAAGTAATGCTAATTTTTTTGATAAAAAATATAGTATTATTTTTTGGTTATTCATTTTAAGTCGAAAATAATATTTATTTTTGAAATAAATAATATAATTTTTTTATAGAAGTATATTTTGTAAAGTATTTATTTGAGATGAAAAAAAAATATTTATATTTAATTTTTTTATTAATAATTATTATTTTGTAATTTAAAGTGAGATGGAGTTTGTACCTTTTTCTTTACTGAATTGATTTGGGTCAAGTGACTCTTGGGCTTTACCTTACCGATTTGGGTGAGATTTGGGTCAACCGGTTACTTACTTAGTGATTTAGTGATTTGTGCATATTGGGTCAACCAGTTTTGATACTATTTCTAATTTGTTCAATTGAACAGTAAAGGTAAAGGCAAAGGGAACAAACTCCGTCTCATCTCAGTTTAAATTATAAAATAATAATTATTAAAAAAAAATTAAATAGAAATATTATTTTATCCACCTCAAGTAAATACTTTAAATATATACTTTTATAAAAAATTATATTATTCATTTCAAAAATAAATATTATTTTCAACCCAAAATGAATAACCAAAAAATAATACTATATTTTTTATCCAAAAAAATGAGCATTACTTCCTTCATCCCAATGAATATTTTAAAAATTAATATTACATTACAAACATTAATTTTAGAGGCAAAAAAATGTTCATTTTTTGGACAAAAAATGTAGTATTATTTTTAAAAGAAAATAATACTAAAAGAAAAAAATATTTTTATTTAGTTTTCTTTATTAATAATTATTCAAATTGACGATTTAACCGCCGATTAAACCGGTTAAACCGTCAATTGAAATAAATCTCTAACGGTCATAGGCATTGGGCACTTGGGCATGGGGCTTGACCGATTCAAAGCACCACTTAGTGGACTGGACCGTTCACCGTTGCCTCAATGAGGTTCTTGACCGTTCCAAACCTTTCTTTTATTATTGCCTTGTCTTGCCTGGCAGTTGACTTACCTTGAGGCCCTTGACCGATCCTTGCCTTGGACCTTGATCGATTCTTGCCTTGCTTGCCTTGACTGACCGATCCTTGAAAAAAAAAATTAAAAAAAAAAAAAATGGTTAACCGGTTAACCGGCAAACCGTTCTAACCGGTAAACCATAAAACCGTAACTTTACGGTTAAACCAGTTTTAACCGTTTTTATTTTTTTTTTCTTTTTCAAATTAGGTTTTTAAAGTAAATTTTTAACAAAATTATTATTTAAAAAAAATTAAAGGCCTGCCAATTCTAGCAATGCCACGGTCGAATGATTATGCTAACCGTGGCCAAGACCTCATTATATACCAAGGCAAGGCCATTTCACTATCTTTTTCTATCGATGTGGGAATTGAGATATCCCTCCTTCTCCGCCTGCATACATGGGCTTTTTCCTGCGTGTGAACAACACGCTCCAATTTAGCTCCCACTCAGAGCATGTCACGTAGAATTTCCATATTATATCTTCAATTTTGCCACGCTTGGAAATTACTATTTTGCCCTTCGTGAATGAGCGCCAAAACAAAGACTTCTTTGCTTTTATATATACTAGTGTTACTCCCGTGCGATACACGGACATCTACTAACACAAAAAAGACGAAAATTTATACAAATACAACAGAAAATAGAGATGTTTGTATACATTGTAAAACACTTATTTGAAAATATTATCGGTACAAATACCAGATTGAAGATCACTAAAATAAATCTATATTTAAAGCATAATTAGTTTGTACAAAACGCGTTTTATACGTAAATTCCCGTTCTATTCAATAATACTCACGTTTGGCGTCCGTTTTTCATTGCTATGGAATTAAACACATATTTTTATGTAAAACATAGTTATTGTGTATTGAACATGATATGTGCGTAATTTTAGTTAAGAAACAGGTGATTAAGGGAAGTAATTTGCCAACAGTGTAACTTAGTTTTCGTCAATGATTGAAAAAGCGTAATCTATCCTAGTTCTAAGTCTCCCAATCTTTCTCTTCAACTGCAATTCGAAACTCTGGACTCTAGTAATTCTCTAAACAAAAAAATTACATGAAACTTTCAAGTATCATCAATTTCGATTTTTGATAAGTTATTTTGTTCTTGAGCCGTATTCAACTTCTACATCCACGTTTGATTTTTACATATTTCATTAATGTTATTGTTATATAATATTTTAAGATTTATGTATATAGATTAATATAGTAGTACTATTTCCTCCGTCCCAAAATGTATAATTAATTTTTATTTTTTAGAAAAACAATAAAGATTGTTATTTTTTTACATCCACGTTTGATTTATTTCTTTCTTTCATTTCACGTGAGAGTTAAGGCATATTTTTATATATATTATACTTCTAAAACATTAGGTAAATATATAATTAATATTTATAATTTAACTATATATATTTATTATATTTTTCCTATACTTTTACGTATGTAATTTTGACTATGATACATATAATACACGTTATATAAAAAATACACAATATTTATATTCCACTTTTTTCATGCCGTATTTTTAAAATAAAATTCGTACACAATTAATACTCATCTCCTCGCCTCCTGACATGGGATAAAGTAAAAAAAATCATGCGGTATACTCATCTAATTTTTTTTAAAGAAACATATACTCATCTCAATATATATATATATATATATATATATATATATATATATATATATATATATATATATATATAAGCAATAGAAGTAATAAAACTTAATATAAGCTAAAGGAAAATTCAAGGGAAATAAATTCCTAATGAGTTGCTACAGTGCTAAATAGTAAATTTGACTTTTTAATAGTAAAATTGACTTTTATCTAGGGTACGTGATCTTTGTTCTACCCGGCACACACTTCATAAATTTTGAATATTATGAAGCCGCGATGAGTAAGGATGAAAACCTTTAACTCAAAAGTGTCTCTGAGACACCTTGACGCTGCCTGATTTCCGATCTATATATCTCATTTATTTAAAAGTCCTTTTATATATATATATATATATATATATATATATATATATATATATATATATATATATATATATATATATATATATATATTGTATAGTTTACACTTAATAGTGTCTACGAGACACCTTGACGCCGCCCGATTTCCGATCTATATATCTCATTTATTTAAAAGTCCTTTTATATATATATATATATATATATATATATATATATATATATATATATATATATATATATATATATATATATATTGTATAGTTTACACTTAATAGTTATTAAAACACGAAATTGAATTTTTTTGGTAATAATAATTTTTAGATTTGACTAAAAATTATTATTTCAAAAAAATGAAAAATAATTTATTATTTAGATGGGTTGTATACGAAATTTTAAAAAAAGGTGTAGTTAAACAACTTAAAACAAAATGTTTTTTAAAATAAACTTAAAATAAAGAAATTATTAACTTATAATTTTTTTAACTTGAATATAGGAATAGTAATACAACATCTATTTGAATTACTTTTTTGGATAAAATAAATAAAGTAATAATTTATGAATTTTTAATATTTATAGGTCAATTTTGAAATATATTTATAAAATAAATCTTTTTTTTAAGTCTTGAAATAGAGATGTTTGTATGCATTGTAAAACTCTTATTTGAAAACTATATTATTGGTACAAATATCAGATTGAAGATCACTAAAATAAATCTATATTTAAAGCATAGTTAGTTTGTACAAAACGCGTTTTATACGTAAATTTCCGTTCTATTCAATAATACTCACGTTTGGCGTCCGTTTTTCATTGCTATGGAATTAAACGCATATTTTGGATGTAAAACATAGTTATTGTGTATTGAACATGATATGTGCGTAATTTTAGTTAAGAAACAGGTGATTAAGGGAAGTAATTTGCCCACAGTGTTACTTTTCGCCAACGATTGGAAAAGCGTAATCTATCCTAGTTCTAAGTCTCCCAATTGATGTCGAAAGAAGCCTTGAGATTGATACCGAACGAAAAAGAATCAGAAACAATGGGTTAGAAACCCTAGATAAAGAAAGCCTCAGCTTTTCCTTTATTCTCTATTAATTCAATAATCAAAAACTCTAATTTTCAGATTACAACTTTAGGGCTATTTTATATCACCCATAAAACTTGAAAAATAAGAAATAAAGTCCTAAAATAATGCCTAACCTATAAGGTAACCTATTAGGAGTCTAAAACCAATAAATCAAATCTAAATCTACTCTAAAACCTCCTATAATTATTCTACTAAAATTAATTCCAAAAATAATAATAAAATCATAAAAGCTATGAAAATATATTCCTCCATTCATGTCTCGATCTGCATCATTCTTCCCTTCTTTGAAAAGACTCGACCACGAGTCAACATCAGCAGCAAGAAATTTACCCTTATACCGTCGACGCACTGTATACTTACGATTGCTTTTCACTAAATCCATCCAATCCGCCCAAAAAATATGTAACACAATCTTCAAATAACAATTTCTTGACAGTCTGATGACAAATCTGACCGGAAAACAACCAATCGAAAGGATCTTCATACTGATAAAAACACTTAACGAACTCAAAATTCCTCGACAATTCATCTGACGGAAATTTTGAACAAGGTGTTTTTCGATCAACCGAGTATGACCTTTTCAATTGACAAATATCACAGTCACACATGTCAAAAATCGGAGGTTTTGACCAATTAACAAACTGATCAAAAATGTCTAATAAAACAAAGGGTGATGATGGATCATCAAAAACCCTTTCAACAGTAACGATAGATAACGGGACGCGAAATACATCTGGGTATGCCATACCTTCAATCTCCGGACTCTCGATTTCTGCCTCGATATCCCTTGAAGGATCTGCAGCATTCCTGGACCCAATTTCGTTACCCTGGTTGAAGGGAGTGACCCCTTCATGAAACTCCATGTCTTCGGATGATAAATCCGAATCTGAACCCATCGGTGGATGCTCCACACGCTCCTGAAAGTTTTGGAGTTGTTGAATCTGCTTTCGCACTTCGTCTACCTCAATATCACGTATGCCACGTTTGCGATGATGAACGTCTTGACTGGAATCCGCTCCACGGTTCCTTCCACGAACATCTTTTTCGCCATGAACACTACGCCCTCGTTCGGCCATCAATATCGTTACCCTCGTCCAGGGCTCTGATACCAAATGATGTCGAAAGAAGCCTTGAGATTGATACCGAACGTAAAAGAACCAGAAACAATGGGTTACAAACCCTAGATAAAGAAAGCCTCAGCTTTTCCTTTATTCTCTATTAATTCAATAATCAAAAACTCTAATTTTCGGATTACAACTTTAGGGCTATTTTATAGCACCCATAAAACTTGAAAAAAAAAAGAAATAAAGTCCTAAAATAATGCCTAACCTATAAGGTAATCTATTAGGAGTCTAAAACCAATAAATCAAGTCTAAATCTACTCTAAAACCTCCTATAATTATTCTACTAAAATTAATTTCGAAAATAATAATAAAATCATAAAAGCTATGAAAATATATTCCTCCATTCATGTCTCGATCTGCATCACCAATCTTTCTCTTCAACTGCAATTCGAAACTCTGGACTCTAGTAATTCTCCAAACAAAAAGATTACATGAAACTTTCAAGTATCATCAATTTCGATTTTTGATAAGTTATTTTGTTCTTGAGCCATATTCAACTTCTACATCCACGTTTGATTTTTACATATTTCATTAATGTTATTGTTATATAATATTTTAAGATTTATGTATATAGATTAATATAGTAGTACTATTTCCTCCGTCCCAAAATGTATAATTAATTTTCATTTTTAGAAAAACAATAAAGATTGTTATTTTTTTACATCCACGTTTGATTTTTTTTCTTTCTTTCTTTTCACGTGAGAGTTAAGGCATATTTTTATAAATATATTATACTTCTAAAACATTAGGTAAATATATAATTAATATTCATAATTTAACTATATATATTTATTATATTTTTCCTATACTTTTACGTATGTAATTTTGACTATGATACATATAATACACGTTATATAAAAAATACACAATATTTATATTCCACTTTTTTCATGCCGTATTTTTAAAATAAAATTCGTACACAATTAATACTCATCTCCTCGCCTCCTGACATGGGATAAAGTAAAAAAAATCATGCGGTATACTCATCTTATTTTTTTTAAAAGAAACATATACTCATCTCAATATATATATATATATATATATATATATATATATATATATATATATATATATATATATATATATATATATATATATATATTGTATAATTTACATTTAATAATTATTAAAAAAAAACACGAAATTGACTTTTTTTTGGTAATAATAATTTTTAGATTTGACTAAAAATTATTATTTCAAAAAAATGAAAAATAATTTATTATTTAGATGGGTTGTATACGAAATTGTAAAAAAGGTGTAATTAAACAACTTAAAACAATTTTTTTTTAAATAAACTTAAAATAAATAAATTATTAACTTATAAATTTTTTAACTTGAATATAGGAATAGTAATACAACATCTATTTGAATTACTTTTTTTGGATAAAATAAATAAAGTAATAATTTATGAATTTTTAATATTTATAGGTCAATTTTGAAATATATTTATAAAATAAATCTTTTTTTTTAAGTCTTGAAATAAAACCTTTGTTAAAAGACCTGAAAATCGTTTTTTTGTAAAAATCTTAAGATTTTATGAATATTACAACTATATCCTAAATTTGGAAGACTTGATTGTCCTTAATGAAATAATGTGTGGACTATTTTGCCTTTTGATGTTGACACTTTTGAGGGGGAAAGCAACTTTAAAAAATAAATGAAAAAGCCATGAGAATTGTATTTGTTTTATTCAAAGGATGAGAAATGTCATATTTGCCCTTTATTATTGAAAAATTTACTACTTGCTTCCTTTTAATATAGTATAGATATAGATAGATACTGTAGATAGATTTTATATCCGTAAGCTTTAGAGTTTCTTTGTAGTATTAGCAATTTCAATTTAATTAGTAATTTAACTATTTGGTGAATTAATTTGAAAGTCAAAATAAATAGACCAAATATTAAGTTATTGAATAAGATCATGTCTCATCGTCATCAAAATTAATGAATAGTTCGTTTATAAAAGTGGACGAGTTTGGATAAAAATGGAACTTACGCTCCGTTTGTTTCGACGTAAAACGTTTTTCGGAAAACATTTTTCGAAAAATGTTTTTCTGTAAAATATTTTCCTGTAAAATATTTTACGGAGGTAAGGCGTAAAATGTTTTATGGAGAAATAGTGTAAAATATTTTCGAGTGTTTGGTAAGAAAATTATTTTTCAAAAGGGCGTAAAATGTTTTATTAAATTTTTTTTTTTTTGGGGGTGGGTGGGCGGTTACAAAAAAAAAAAAAAAAAAAATTTGGGGGGGTGGGGTAGGCAAGGGCGTTTACAAAAATTTTTTTTTTTTTTTTGGGAGGGGGGGTGGGTGGGGCGTTTACAAAAAAAAAATAAAAAATTGGGGGGGGGGTGGGTGGGGGTACGCAGGGGGTGGGGTAGGGGTATTTTTTTTTATTTTTTTTAATTATTATTATTATGTTGTACCTTGTGAAATATGAGTTGTACATGAGGGGCACCATCTTTCGGAAAATGTTTTACTTAGGACAAGGTCAGTAAGTCGTTTTACTTAGAAATGACGTAAAATGTTTTTCGGAAAACGTTTTCTCCATTTTTCGGAAAACAACCAAACAGCGTAAAACGAGTTATTTTCCGGAAAACATTTTTCGGGAGCTAACCAAACGACGTAAAACGAGTTATTTTTCGAAAAACGTTTTTCGGAAAATGTTTTACGGCGAAACAAACGAAGCCTTATTCTTCTGAGTAATTTGATATTAACAAAATCTACTCATCATCAAAATTAATGAATAGTTTGTTTATAATAATGATAATTTCATTTGATTATTTAATTATTTTTAATAATTTATTTTTATTTTTATAATTTATTTTAATGAGATTTAATTATTACTCGATTACTTTTTTCCTTTTTCCTTGGTTGGTTGGCTCTCATTCTCTTCTCTGTCCCACCTTTTTTTTTTTGGGTTTGCAATTTAAAAAATTCAATAATTTTAACCTTACAATTTTTTAATGAAATTATTTTTTTAGAATAAACAAAAATAACAAATGAAAACAATTTTATAGGATGGGGAGTTTATCTTTCTCAGTTTCATTTGAAGAATAGTGTTTTACTCCTACTTATTTGTATATGCTAATATCACGATAATATTGTGCAAAAATACAAAATTAATAATTAGAATTACTTGTTTGTAAATGCAATTAATAAATTGTGTTTCTTCTAAAAAAAAAAAGTAAAACTTTTAAACTAGTCCATTTATTTACATAAAATGGAGTTGGTAACAATTGGGGAAAATTGATGGAATAACGAAATACACTTCGTAAAATCTGGGGAGAAACGCGTTTCTTCATAACTTATAAGGAGAAACGCGTCCCGACTTGTCGCGCGACAAAGCATGCCAAGGCTTCTGGATATTCAGAAGCTTTGGGATGGATATCCAGAAGCTTGGCCTTTGCCCCAAACTTTTTTTCTGGATATCCGTTCCAAAGCTTCTGGATATCCAGAAGCTTTTGGCCTTTGCCCCAAACTTTTTTTCTGAATATCCGTTTCAAAACTTCTGGATATCCAAAAGTTTTGGGATGGATATCCAGAAGCTTGGCCTTTGCCCCAAATTTTTTTTCTGGATATTCGTTCCAAAGCTTCTGGATATCCAGAAGCTTTGAGATGGATATCCAAAACACGTTTCTCCATAACTTATGAAAAAACGCGTTTCTCCAGAGACCGACTCAATACACTTTCCATTACAAAATGAATTTTAGAAAAGGTAGTAGAAGAAAAAAATCACCCACGTTACGCTGTCAGCATGTGAATTTGGAATTATGGCTCTGCTCGAAACGAATTTGGTTAGTTTTAACGAATTCTATAAGTTTATTAACAAAATAATATTATTTTTTTAGAAATAAAACTAGTCGCATTATACGTTTCTAGATTCACAGTTTACGGATCCCGGTTCTCGATTTTGAAAAGGTGGAGGTTCTAGATTCACGGTTTCACGGTTTCCGGATCCCGGTTCTCGGTTTTGAAAAAGGTATAGATGTATTCGAATCTTGAAATCGCCGGTTACGGTTCTTACGGTTCCTCCATAGTTTCGTGTATAGCGATTCTCGGGTCCCCATTTTTGGGGCCGATTCTCCCGGTTACTAAGTGTATATTTGAGCATGTCTACTGATCTTACGTACAACTCTACTTGGATGTCTGTTAGAGCAAATGCTCTTTCGTATAATGTATTTGAATTATGTATTTAAAACCGGGACGCAGTTAGTATTAATCAACACTGATAAAAGGAGGGAATAGATTGTATGATACACACCCAATAGCATACAAGGAGAAAGTTAAGAAAAGTTCATATTGGGGAAAATCCCCAACCATAAGATTCTTCAATCTCAATGGAAGGGTGGGGGAGGGGAGCGGGGGGGGTCAGCATATACGTACGTATAGTCTATATTCCGCAAGCCCACAAGCTGTAAGATGATCGGAAACAATATCCAGCCACAAGCTAGTTGATTTAGTAGTTCATAGAACGGCCAACGCCCTGCAACTGCGAGCTAAGAAACAAGGGAAGGAGGCAGCAGGCAGTGGCGGACCCAGCATAAAATGTAACCGGGTGCCCAAATTAACTACAGTAGTGGGAATCGAACTTAGGTCATTCAAAACGTAAATGAAATCACTACAATAGCTTTTGTTAATGGGTTCACCGCCTCCCAATATTATATGCTTGAGTCCCCCTCTGGCTGCAGGGCTGCAAAGTGAGTGAGATAGGCATCAGCCAACATGTGACCAAGTTTAACCTGAGCCCCCGTGGTCAAATGCAGTTTATCTTCTTTCAGCTCCAATCCCTTGGCGTCTACACACACTACATTTGGTATATTAATCCCCTTTTGTGCTTTTCTTACTGCCTCTACAGAATTCTGATCATCCCCTGATGCAATTGCAACCTGTTCCACAACAAGTCATCAAATGCAGTCCATTTTAGGCCCTGAAACGCTAAAAACAATCATTTTATTTCCCACTTCGACTCACATTTCTTGTGTCAGAACATAACAAAAATAAGCAATGTAGCTCATTTTTTCTTGCTAGTTAATCAATGCATTCAAAAGGGTTTCTCAAACTTTTAGGACCATAAGAAGAGCATATTTGGACATTCATTTAGAAACAGAGGGAGTATTAAAAACCAGCAAGAGCAAATTTGGACATTTTGGAAAGGATGGAGTAAAGGAGGGAGTACCAGCAAGTGCTCATTTCGTACACATCGACCATGCACCATACCATGTCATAATATTTCGACATTGTTGCTCCCAATGGGCGTGATTTGGCCACATCTTTCATTTTGTGAGATGTTGTCGGATTTCACCATTATGAGCAACAAAAACATGGGAGAACCAGTTTCAAATCCTAATATTTCAATACAAGTTTCATTACATTACATTACATGATTGATGATAATGTCAATATTTGAACCAGACTAGCCGAAAGTACTAGACTAATATGATAGGTCTAGGGAGCTGCAAGGCAGTCCGGCTCATCTCATTTTCTTGGTCATGGATCTCGATTTGAAGGGTTAGGATCTCGCGAAGGGTAATTTTAAAAGTTCATTGTCCGGCCCTTGGGCTGTCAAATTTTCTTGGAAGTTGGAATTAATCCGGACCTTAATTAGTCCGTTGACTTACATTCGTATGCAGTAAATGTGAGGCATTTCGTCAAACAGATTAGTGTAACCAAGTTAACTGACCTGAATAATTGGGAGATTAGGTAAGCCGAGATCCTTCCGCAGATCGTGAATGAATCTCTCCATACTAGCTTTATACAATGCAGCACGATGCGACGTCGCGTCGCTTTCTCCTTGATACCAAAGCACCGCCTTGATTTCCCCTCCGCCGCTACTTTCCACCGCCGCTTTAGCCCTCTTCACCATGTTAGCGTACAAGTGCTGTCCACGCTCCCACTCCTTAATGGCCGTCCCACCCACCGCACACGGCACAAGCCCTAAGTTCTCAACCGAACCCAGCCGACCCTTGACGGCATTGGCGAACGACATGCCGGGACCCACCCCGCAGGTTTTCTTGCTGTCGATGTCGGCGTGGAGTGGCTCGTGAGCTGGTTCCCAATGGAGGTGAGCGTTGAGGCGGAGGATGGAGGGATCGGGACAGCAATCGGGTGGAACGACTTTGTCCCAGTGCTTGTGGTTATTCACCCAAACAACGCCGCCGCGGCCGGCCATGTTGCTTTGGCCGGATAATACGAAGATCTGCTTGGGAAGCTGGGGTTCTTTCTGGGTTGAATTGAAAATTCCCATGATTTTTGGTTGATTTGAGTCAAAATTGTTGTTGATTTTTGAATGATATTGAAATTAAAATGATCGAACGTGGTTGTTAAGACTGTTAGATGATAGCAAGGTGTCGATGAATGATTGCTTCGGTACAACTACTTGCAAGTATAGGTGGGCTACGATTGCTGGGCTTATAGGTAGCCCAATGTTCAAATCTTATAATTGTGATGTCTTTTCTTTTTCTTTTTCTTTTTATGAAATTTCTTTTTACAAGGGATAGCCTTTCATAAAAAGAAAAAGCCAATAAGCCTTTTGCTCAATGGAATAAGCCCTTATATTTGGCAAGGGTTCAAACCCACTCTTTTGCATTGTATTTGGAACTAGTACTCAAAAGTCCGTCCCATTGGCACGGGTCAGTACGAAAAAGAAGACAGTATGGAAACAATTGTCGGCCAAGACAGTGCTAATAAAAAACTTTAAGCATTTCATATGATACCATACATGAAGCTTCTTCACTTGCACAATTGAAATGTACTACATGCATCCCACCTTATCCCATCACCCACACACACCCAAAATTGACACTCATCCAAACTCTAATGGAAATCCTAAATGAATCAGATAAGTGTCACTCAATAAAATACTGAATACTTGCATAGCAGAATATATGGCAACGTAAAGTTAGTTGTTCCCTTGAGCTACTTAGCAATGCCAGCTAATTGTTTTTCCTGGTGGAATGCTTGTGCTAGCTCAAGCTAAGTCAACTATCTCGAGCATGTTGGTCCAACTAAAGTTTCAGGTCCGTAAGGAGTACCAGCTCTAATTTCTTCCATCTCAAACATTCCACCTCCAAATGTATAACAGTTGTGGACAAACAACATACTATGGTGCGCAAGCTGTGTAATCATCATCAGGCTACAAACATAAAATTGTTAGAATTATTAGATTGACACTAATTTAGAGACGAATGGAGAATAAAACAGAGTGAATTAGAACACATACACAGTTGTCTCTTGTCTGCTCCGTTGAGTTTTAGTGCTAATGATAGATTAAAAAAATTAGAAGTGACATAAAAGGGAAAAGATTACATTAAAATCATAAGATAAGAAAGTACATAAACACATGTTTCTATGTGATCAAATCTAAATCTAACGTAAAAACAATAAAATAAAAAATCAAGTTACTTATTTCTCATCAAGTACAATATTAAATAGTACTACATCTGTACCAAAATGAATGATCGAAAAATTTCAAATGTTTTTCTTGCTTAAAAGCAAAGTTCAAAATATTTTGGTCATTATTTTGAAATGGAGAAATAATAAATCAAAGTCTTTTGACTCTAATCACACCAATTCTATTCGGTTCAATCAGACACTTTTCTTGACTTATTTCTTTGTCTATAAAATACTCCACGAGAAATTAGTCTAGTCATTACTTACCAAAGCCCAGATGTCTTCTCCAAAATCTACACTTTCTTTCAAGGGGCCGAACAATGACCCCAAGAGAATTTGAACCATTAAATACCACTGCTCTGAATTTTAGGATCAAGATCAGAACAACAAAGATACAAATTTGAGCACTTCCCTTTACCTACCTTTCTATTCAAAAGGTCAAAAAAAACATGCAACAATTAAAAGAATTACAAATAGGGGATGAAAAGTGCGTACATTTTATCCGATTCCCAGTTACTCTGAGCCATGGTCACGTTTAACCGCCCAACTTCAATGGCTTTTCAGAAAGTCAATCACAGTACTGTCTCGCCAATCAACTCCTGTAATTCAAACACAACGAAAAGCATCTAATCACAGAATACACAAAAAAGGGAGCAGTCATGCAGAAAAAGACTGTCTTACCATGTAGGATATCTATCAACCAAAACATGCATCTTTCCCACCACCCATATCAAGTTCCGTTTGGCCATCTCTGGTGTTGCGCCAAAGCCATCGCCCAAGAGCCCCGCATTCTTTACATGATTAAGTGTTGTTTCCTGTAAAATAAAGTATTATTTACTCTGGAAATAGACCAAGACTGCAATTAGAGGAAGCAAAGCTATACATGACAAATGGGAGAGGGGAGGGGAAGCACATGTGATTAGACCTTCAACATTTAAACTTCCCCTCACCAAGCTATTGAGAAAAATCATGATCTCCTAAAAGTTTAAACTACCTGCAAATGATTCATCAGCGTCTCTACAGATGCTGTTCGATCGGCCCCTATCTCATATGATCTTATAGAAAAGTTTTGACGGAATACCAAACCATCCTGAACAATTCTCCCCAAACTAAATGGGTCCAGATCCGTAAGCATGTCAGGCCTTTTCGTCTTCCATTCAAGCATCATCCATTGCTTCTCTGCTGCCAAGAAAATAGTTGTGATGGCAGCAAGGAGCATACTCCAATCTGGCAATTGGTTGATAAAAGTTCTAGGGGCAGGTGATGTTGCAATATCATCGCCTTGTAGCCATCCATAGCACCAACTCTAGTACCGTTTACCTTTGAAGGTGCTTGTGAACCGGCCTTGACACGAAAACTCCGAGATGACTTTGTCTTAACTCCTCGCACATCAAGACTACTGTGCATGCCTCCATGTTTGCTAGATGTCTTTGTAACAGTACTCGCCTGGGAAGGAACCCGAAGGAAAGTCAAGTAGCCGCAGAGCAACCATGGTGAAATATATTTGTGGCAGTAAGAAACTTTAATGAATTGTCGGCAAATTCCACAATTGGATTGCGCAGACCGGAAGAAATCAGCAAAAATTATTGAAACAACGGCATCTTGTCTCTGCATGACAAAGAAAATGTCCATTCAGAATCCACTCAAACCATGTGAAATAATAAGATCTTTCCAAGTAAAAATATTGCATGCAATATTTAAAGATAAACAAAAATAAAGAGACTGAAAAATCAAAACTTCAGAAAGAGAAAGCACATCATCACAGATGAAAGCTCTGTGATGGAAATATTCATACCATAACACAGGGTTTTGTTTACCCAGAAACACATCAAAAGTTCAATGTTTTCTGCTAAAAAATCATCCAAGCTACCTGCGAAGACATTGATGGACAACAATCTCATCGCGGAAAAAAATAAACTACCCAACAATCAAAACCAAATTACAATGAAAAAAAAAACTTGATCCCTCTTTCTCTACCTCGATTTTCTCGACAACCAAATGTTCAGTTTATCTACCAAGAATACAAACAAACCCAAAATAGAACTCCCAAGAAATGATATGAACAAACACTTTTAAGAATATAATCTCAAAATTTGACTCTTCAACAATGATTAGAACACAGGGATGGAGAGGGGACAAACATAAGACAACAATAGATAATAAAAACAATAAAATAGCAATTAACCAAAACAGAAACAAAAATTTACCTGTGAACAGACTCCTTAAATTTCTCCTCCTCGAGAAATTGGAGTATAAGAAACACCAATTCTCTCCTCATAGAAGACATTCTGCCTCCTTAACACCGCATAATCCCACCTTCAAATTCCAAACACACACAAAAACACCTACAAAAATCAACGGATCGATTTTTTTCTAGGGTTTATAACTTTTTCTAAGAACATAGCTTTCTTTCCAAATAAATATAAGCACATATCTATACCCAAATCAGAAGAGTGAGAAGAAGAAAGATGAAGGAACGGAGAGAGAGAAGGGATGGAGAGAGGCGACCTGGGCGATTTAGGTGGTGGATGTATTAGCAGCATCATCTGAAGTTTCGGCTTCATCAATGGATACTGCCTCCCGGAGTAGGGTAGATATCGAGAGAACGTACCACCTGAGAAGAGAGAGATTGTCGCCGATTTGAGTATGAGATTGAGTCTGAGAAGGGAGAAAATTATCGCCGAGTGGTGTTTGACGGAGAGAGGGAGAAGAGATCGTGGGTGTTTGACGGAGAGAGGGGAGAAGAGATCGTGGGAGGGGAAGGAATTTCAGCCGTCGGATCAACATTCCAAGATTGAATCTCAGCCCCTCTTTATCCCAAGCTAAGAGGCAGTTAAAGCCTCCCTGTATTGTATATTAGATAGTACTCAAAAGCCCGTGCCATTGGCACGGGTCAGTACCCCACCTAATCAAAGATTTTCCTTATCATAATTCTACACTATTCCAAAATTTATTTTTGATCATGAAGAAATTTATACATTCAATCTAGCTGGGAAGAATTTTTGACCCAAACGCCATAAGAAAAATATTAATTTAGGGGGATTTTCAATACGCCAAACTGATCGCAACAGTCTTCCACTTGATATTGTAGTCTCCAGGGTAAGTGAAGAAGCTAACTTGTAAGAAATCCTAACTGAGGAGATATGGTCGTTTGCAAAGTGCCAGACTTCTTAGTCATGATCAGACCCAAAATAGAGTTTGACAGAGACTTCTTCTTAAGTTAAGATTGACATTATATGGGGCATATTCCATGACTTGGAATTGTGAAGGAAAGGTCCCTCTTAAATACTTAGAAACCTGATAAAATCATAAGAAAGTATGTAATTTGGATTCATATAAATTACAAAAATATAGAAAGAATAGGGAGATAATATAGTAATCAACAAATACTGGCTATGCTAAAATATCAATTTATTCAACCTCCCCCCCCCCCCGACACACAAATAAAGTGATATTAAGATGTTTAAGGAAAGCAAACATATATTGAATTAGCATTGACAACTTCTTCAACAATCTATGTACACAATCAATTCAAAGCAACACAACTCAGTTAAAGTATTAACAATTAATCATTCGTACCGATGCTGCAGGAAATGTGCTTATCAATCTTCCTCCACGTGGCAGGACTGATCACCTGGCTTCTTGACCTGAAAACAGAACCCACGACTAGCCGGATGTGTCTCCGGCGAAGACGCTCGGGCGTGAGAGTAAGATAACAGTTGTATGAAGCTCAAAATGTATTGAATAATGAATTCAGAATACAAAATGGCAGTTACCTTTGCACCGTTGGTAGTGATGAAGTATTTATAGTTGATGTAGGTAGTTTAATGATAGGGCTACATGAGCTCCGAAATTATAGCTGCGGTTATGCTCATGGGAACGTGCCTGTAACTGTCCCTGATTTGTAGGGAGGTTGTTATGGAAAGGTTGACCCACATGCGTCTTCACATGTCAGGTCGACACTTGGTGTTGAGGTCGAGGTCGCCACTTGTGGAATGGCCGACCTGACTGGCGGGTAGAGCATGGTTCGTACCCGAATTATGATATGGATCATGAGGTCGGACTAAATTAGGTCGGGACCTGGTAGGTCGGACCATGGGCTTAGTCGACTGATACAAGAGATGGGCTTTGGGCCTTGTTCTGATTGGGCCAGCCTCATTGAGAATGTGATGGTCAAGGCTGCTTGTGATTGGGCTTTACTCCTTTGGTCCAACTTGACACATTTGGTATGTTCAGTGGCCCCCAACTTTCAAGTTGATTTTGTCGACTTGGAAGTTAAGAAGATTTCTGTGACGAAAATTGCTTTACTCGCAGGTCGATGTTAGTCTTTGAAGTAGGTCGACCATGATGACGTGGCAACATCCTGATCGTTGGTGATGAACGGCTGGAGATGAAGGAGCGCCGATTTTCGTGATGATTACACTTTTGACGTTTGAGAGTCCGCCTAGGAAACTGTTTCCACCATTAATTAGGAAAATTAATTTCGAATTTCTTTTTGCCCTTTCCAATTCAGGGAACTATAAAATCAAGAATCCTTCCCCATTTACAACTTTCGCCTTCCCTGAACTCTGTGCGTGATTTCGGCGGTGATAAAGGACGTTGATTCTTGCTATAAATTGGTGTTTTTTCCCTCCATTGTTCCGTTTTTCTCCGCTGCTAAAGGTATTCTCCTTATTCTTTAGAATTAGGGCTTTAATTTCTGCAATTTCTTTGATTTCGCCATGGCTAGGACCTTTAGTTGTGAGGCCGGAGCTGGGTATGGTTACTGTATTGTCAATCATAGAGTCTACAAATATTTGAGTGGAGAGTGGAGGGAGATAACAGTAGAGGAGTGCTCTTCAATTTTGACACATTGGGGCCTGCGATTCAATGAGCTAAGTTTGCCTGTGGGGAATGAACTAGGCGCCTTAAGAACGGATGATCCAAGGGTTGTGTCTTTTCACCTTTTCCATGAGCTTCTCGATCATATAGCTTTGTTTTATGTCAAAGATGCCATTAAGCCCTCCTTTATTAGAAATAGGATAGGATTTCAGGGGAATCTAGGTCGCCCCTTAGTGCGTCTACTAGGGCTCCCGAGGCTTCATGTAGAGGCGATTCCCCTGTTTCCCCTTCTTCTTGTACAGATATGGAGACTCAAGGTGGAGCTCATGCCTCGACCTCATCAAGCCCGCACATTGTGGATGCTTTCAAAACTACTGTGGTATCAGGCAGAAATGAGAGGGGGTATGTGCCACAAGGGCCACTTAGGGGAAGCGGAATTTTCCCTCTAGAGTGTCTATTATCCATGACTTACGTGAGGTGGATAGGAAAGAATTCGAGGTTACCCTTTATACCAAGGCCGACTTCTTCAAGAAGTTTGGAAAGAATTACAAGGCGATACCACCGGGGTGGCCTTCTACTACTGCCGCTTTATTGGGTCTTGGCCTTAGGACCGCCGTTAGATCCCTTCATCAATGAGTTCTTAGAGTGTGCCAATGCCTTACCTCTCCAACCTGGGTGCCAACACATGCGAGTTTTGGTTTGCTTCATCATGGTGTGTCGTTTCTTAGGGTATGAGCCTGTATGAGGGTTTTTAGAGAGTTCTTTCTTTGTGAAGTTTGATAAGAATGGTGGCATAAGTACTCCTCCAAGGCAAATTCACCCAAATTATTCATAAATTTGCCTAGCAAAGTTGGTGGCTGGAATTCCCATGTAGCAGTAGTGGAGAGTAGATTAGGATGGGAGTTCCCTCTACCAAGTGAGGAGACCCAGGTGGTGAGGGATGAAGATCAGTGGGAACCTCATTGGCATGGAGACCTGCGTAGGAAGCTGGTGGAGTTGGTTGCTGAGAAGCCCATCAGTTGGAAGGTTTTGGGAACTACTAAGAACAATTATATCCAAGCTGGATTGATGCTAGGGGATGATGACGTAGTGCCACTAGTTCCCATAGTAAGGTGTATGAGGTATCAGTTGGGTGACCAGCGCCCATGCCAGGTTTGAGAAAATGTGCTCCCTCTGTCAGAAAACTGAGAATTATTGCAAGGATAATGGAGAGCATTATGGTGGTAAGGGTTTACTCGTCTCTTCTTCTTCTATATGTGAAAACTCCTTATGAGCGAGCTCCTCCTTGGTATCTGTTTTTTGATCATTTAGTCGTCATTTCATAGTCCCAGTGTAATACTTGTACCTTCTATACGTGCTGCTTATAGGATTTGTTAGCTCGCTATTGATTTCGCTCGTATGTAGAACTCTCTGCTCGTACATAGAACTTATATTTTTGATGGCGAGCTAACATTTTATCCATTTTGTCTTATGCGGTTTTAACTCCCGCTCGAAGCTAATATGGGAGGGCTGTTGACATCGGGAAGGCCAAGAAGAGCTCGGGAGAGCAAACGCTAAGGAGAACCGCGAAGCGAAGGTATCAAGAGGAATGACTGCTTGAAATTAGTTGATGAGGATACCACGAAATTCATTCTGTTGAGGAAAACATGGAAGTGCAAGATGATCTTTGTAGAGGTTGAGAATCTTTGGGGGTGATGAGGCCCGAGGTTACGAGGAGGCCAATATTCTTTGGTGAGGAGGAGGCCGAGCTGAATGCGGAGTCGAGAGAGGGAGGTCGCTCATGCCAGGACCCGAGCTCAAGCTAAGTCAAAAGCTAAGACCAAGGCCAAAGCTGCCTCAAAAAGAAAATCCCATGTTATTTCTTTGGATGAAGATGAAGATGAAGATGATGGTGCCCCTATCAGCAAGGTGATCAAGATTGGCCCTTCAGTTGTGAGCTCGGCCTCTAATCAAGCCGATGCTAGTGATCCAAAAGAGGCGAAACCGTAAGTCCACAAGCCTCTCCCATTCGTATCTCATATGACGAGTGATTCGTAATCGAGTTCTTTGGTGAGCAATGTGACTTCTTTGACAGAATAAACGGCTTGGCCAGGAGTATCCAGAAGCTGGAGTATGGTCGAGGTGATTGTCGGAGGGGCGATCGGGACTGATTAGGGAGTTTACCAACAAGCCGTTGACTCCAGAAGCTTGCGGCTAGTGGTTGGACTAGCTTCTTACGAGGTAACTCTGTGTTTCCAATGTGCCTATTTTTCCTTTCCTTTTCTCCTCTGTCTCTTTCTTATGCTTGATCTAACATCTTTCCTTTACCTGATAATGCAGTCTCTTGCCATGATCGACCTGGCCACTACCTATTGGAAGGCTGCTGAGGAGCAGGAGAAGTTAGCGAATCCATGTTGGCTAAAAAGAATAGCGAGCCGTTGAAGCTTGAGGAGGAGGTAGCCAAGGTAGGGAGTTGCGGGAGGATAAGAAGAAACTACGGTGAGCTTGAGAAGGTAAAGGAGGAGCACTCGACTGGATAACTCTTATGAAGCCTTGAAGCTCGTCAAGGATAACGAGATCACGGCGAAAGGCGGCTTGGGGCAAGCCGAGTGAGGCCAATAAGGAGCTCGCGCCCTTAAAGAGCGAGAATAAGAAGATATCGGGCGATCTTGAGGCGCAAGCGGCGGTGGAGGAGGTCCCCGTCACCTTGGCAAAGAAGCAAGAGGAGTTGGATCTTTGCTAGGGCCCGATGGGAGGTTGACATTCTTCTTGGCTGTGAAGACGGCTAAGGAAGATGCCGTCAAAGTTTATAAAGAAAGTGAAGAGCTCAACACATATATTCTTGAAGAAGCCAGGGGATTCTACGAGGTGGGTTTGAGACATATGGCTCGGCGAATCATAGTGGATCCCTCTGTCAATATTTCCATCGAGCAGTTAGCCACATGGGCTTCTGAAGATCAATACAACACAGCAGCTCGGCAAGGTCATTCCTTGGTGCCATTCAACGACAACGACCTGGAGCTCATAAAGAAAGATGATGAAGGCTGCAGGCATCACCTTGGGACCCCCCTGCTGTTGAAAAGGTTAATTTCAACACTATCTTGGCTGAGCTCGATGATTATGAGGATTCGGCTTTTGACGAGGAGACCCCAAAGTACACAATCAGTGACTCACGGAAGGTGGTTTATCAGACTGAAGATGTTCTTGGTGAGCCATCTACTGTGGGTGATCAGACTGAGGTCGATCCAACATCCGTCGCCGGTCCAGTAGAAGGCATTTCTTCTGAATAGACTTTGATTTTGATGGTTATTGTAATCGAACAAGCTCCAAACATTTTTGCTTTTTTGTTTTTAATACTTGGATGCCTTGGCCCTATTTTTTGGGAGGCATGATACTTTTGTAAGTTGCCTTTGCCTAAGTCTTAGCCCACTTTGGGCGACTTTTATGTTTAATCTTAGCTGACTTTTTGTTCTCAGAATGTTGCATGTTTTCATTCCATATTGTATGTCGAGCTAGATGTAGATAACATAAATGAGTCAACTTGAGCCTAGTGGCGACTTGATCTTGTTGGTTTAGTCGACCTCAGACTTGGTTAACTTTTTTGTGAACGAGATTGACCATGAGTCGAACCTGTTCATACTATTGAAACTGACCCGGGGTCGAGTTAATTAGGACCAAGTTGATTAGGAATCATACTTGTTGAATAGTCAAAGCTGATTAAGAATCGAGCTAAGTAAATCAAGCTGACTAAGAGTCGAGTTTGTTAGAACGAAGCTGACTAAGAGTCGAGCTTGTTAGGGTGAAGCTGACTAAGAGTCGAGCTAGGATGAACTGACTAAGAGTCGAGCTCGTTAAAACGAAGTCGACTAAGAGTCGGACTTGTTAAATAAACAAAGCTGATTAAGAATCGAGCTTGTTAGAACGAAGCTGACTAAGAGTCGAGCTTGTTGATATTAATGTAACACTATGTTTGATCGAATAAACTGCGCTTTTCATTGAAGTAGGAATCATGTTTACATCAATTCGAAACTAGCTTTAACACAAACTTGAACTTTGAAATTGAAAACTAGAAGTAGTATTTGATGAGGTGAGTAGCATGCCAACGATGTTTCAACTCGTCACCTCCAGGATGAGCTATCATGTAGGTTCCTTCCTTGACGACTCGAGTGACTACATAGGGACCTTCCCAGTTAGGAGATAGCTTGTTCTGCTGGGTCCTTTTACCCGTTGCTTCGATCTTTCTCAACACATAATCTCCCACTTGGAACGACCTTGCCTTGACTCTCTTGTCGTGGTAGCTCTTAGTTCGCTGCTTGTAGTTGACCATTCGGAGGTAAGTTTGTTTCTCGCTTCTCGTCGACTAGATCCAGGTCGATCAATCTATTGGTATCATTTTGCTCTTGATTGAAGAAAGTCACTCTAGCGGTGGGGAATCGAGCTCGGCGAGGTGCCATGGCCTCGACCCATATGTGAGAGCAAAGGGGTTTCCCCGTAGGCCCACAGAGTGGTTGTACGGAGCGCCCCGAAAGAGCGGGGAGTTCGTCCAACCAATTGTTACGTCGACCTACGAGTCTGTCTTGAGCGAAGATAGAACAAGTTTATTTCTTTGCCTCGGCTTGGCCATTTCCTTGAGGATAGGCGATGAAGATTTCCAATGTTTGATTCCAACTCGCTTCATCTACGCCGAAAGTGCGGGAGAAGCTGTAAACCATTGTCGGACACTATAGCTCGAGGAAAACCAAACCGACACCAAATGAAGTCATGAATAAAGTTGATAGCATTTTCCTGCGTGATGCGAGCTAATGGTTTGGCCTCAACCCATTTAGTGAAGTAATCTATGGCGACGATCACATACTTGCGGTTTCCTCGGGCGGGAGGAAGGGTCCAATCGGTCGACGCCCCACATGTCAAACGGCCAGGCTGCGATCACAGAGTACGCTTTCTGTTGTAGGTACATGGGGAAGGTTGGCAAACCTTTGGCATTGATCACATTCTTTGGACAAAGTTGTGAGTGTCGGCTCTCATGTGTGGCGTAGTATCCCAACGTGATTAACTTGTCGGCAAGAGTCACGGCCCCACGGTGTCCACCACAAATTCCACTATGCACTTCGTGTATCAATAGGGCGACCTCTTGAGGGTGGATGCACTTTAGTAATGGTCGAGTATAAGATCTTCTGAATAGGTCGCCTCCTTGAATGACATACCTTGGAGCTTTCTTTTTGATAGCTCGAGCCTTCTTCTCGTCCTCTGGCAGCTCTCCATTCTCTAAATATGCCTTCATTTCCTCGATCCAACACTTCTCCACGAGCCCAATTCCTTGAGGGATCATCTATGCAATGAATTTTTACTCTTTCAATAAGAATTTGGACTTTCGAGGAAGGAGATAGGTTCATCATGTGGCTCATCTGAGGTAGCTAATTTTGAGAGGAGGTCGGCTAGCTCGTTGTCCTCTCTTCCAATTCTTTGGATCTCCCAGAATTCCAAATCTTTTATCAGTTCCTTCACCGCAGTGTCGCGATATTTAATCGGTGTGGCACTAAGTACCTCGTACTCGCCTCGACACAGTTGACTATCGGTTGTGAATCACGGTAGGCCATGATCTTAGTCGCTCCAAAACACTTGGCGTATTCTATAGGCTGCTATCAAAGCTTCATATTCGGCCTGGTTGTTGGAAGCATCAAACTTGAACCTTAGTGATTCCTCATACACAGTTCCGGACTACGGTTCAATTAGCACTATCCCGGCTCACTTTGCTATTCTTGGTCGCCGATCCGTGCGAATAGACCTTCCAACAATCGACGGGTAAGGCTGATGGCGACACAGGGACTCTAACTCCTTCCCTTTAGCCTTTTCTTTTGGAGCTCATTTGCTCGTCGTCTTCCTTGGTGAACGTAAGCTCGACCAAGAAGTCGGCTAGAGCTTGAGCCTTCAACGCCTTTCGAGGTCGATACTCGATGTCAAATTCGGTAAGGGCAATTGACCAATTGAGAAGTCGACACGAACTCTCCGACTTGTGAAGAATTTTTCTAAGGGGGCATTTGTAAGAACCACAATTGGATGAGCCGAGAAAATAAGCTCGCGGCTTCCTTGAAGCCACGACTAGGGCATAGGCGACCTTCTCGGCATTGTAGTATCTGCTCTCCACATCGATAAGGCCTTGCGATGTAATATCTTGGTTTTGAAGCCCTTCATCCTCTCTAATCAACACCGCTGCAACCGACTTGTCTCCCACGGACGAGATATACAAATAGGGTCTCACCGGTGGTTGGGCTACTTAGCAAAGGTGGAGTAGCGAGGTAATCCTTCAATTGTTGAAACGACGAATGACATTCGGTCGTCCACTCAAAATTTTCGTCCCCTCAATGCTTTGAAGAAGGGGAGAGACCTCTCTCGTGACTTTGATATGAAGCGACCAAGAGCTGCTACCCTTCCGTTAAGTCATTGCATCTCTTTGACAACACAGTGGGAGCTTTCATGTCGACTAGCGCCTTGATTTTTTACGGATTGGCTTCTATGTCTCTTTGAGATACCATAAATCCCAAGAACTTGCAGCTGCAACTCCAAAAACACACGTCGGGATTGAGCTTCATGTCGTTTGCTCGTAGAATTGGCGAATGTCTCCTTCGGGTCGACTACGTGACTCCGGTCTTAGTTTTAATGACCATGTCGTCAACATAAGCCTCCATATTTCGACCAATTTGTGAGGCAAAGACCTTGTTCACCATTCTTTGATAGGTGGCTCACTGCATTTTTAAGCCAAATGGCATCATGTTGTAGCGATAAATGCCTCCAGTGCTTGAAATGCCGTTTTCACAATGTCATCCTCGTGCATCTTTATCTGGTGGTATCCCGAGTAAGCATCCGGGCGAGAGTAGAGTGGCCGGCGATGGAATCAACAAGCTTGTCAATTCTAGGAAGAGGATAGCTATCCTTTGGGCAAGCTAGATTGAGAGTAGTGAAGTCGACACACATCCGCCACTTGCCATTCGATTTCTTCACTATGACCACGTTGGCCAACCACGTAGTATGAGTGGCCTCTTTGATTATCCCTGCACTCAAAAGTTTTTGTACCTCGCTTTGATAGCCTCTTCCTTGTCGCGAGCAAAACTTCTCAACTTTTGGGGTCTAGGCTTTATGGTCGGGTTGACTTCAAGTACGTGGAACGAGACCTCTTCCTTGATTCCCCTCATGTCTTCTACCCTCCATGCGAAGACATCGTTACTTTCCTTGAGTAGCTCGATGATTTCGCTCGCTCCTCAGCGATAAATGCTTCCCAATCAATTTTTTGGTCGGGGTAGGAAAAGTTGGTGATTGCTGACTCTAACTCATCCACAAACTCTTTCTAGCTCGGGTCCATCCACTGAATTGTAGAGTCTCAATGATTATCTCTTTGACCCTTTGTCTCTCCTCGGCCCTCGGGTGTGGAGCTTAACCTGCTATCATATCATCTAACTTGGATGCAACCTCGTGGTGGTGGTGGTGGCCCAGAGTTATTGTCGAGCTGGAGGCATAGGTTGCACTATGATGACTTGGTCGACCATAACCTACATCTGAATCGACCTCGGTGGTGTTAGAGTGACGTGTCGACTCAAGCGTGACCTCGTCATTTGAGTGATAGGTCGACTCTTCCACGTTGGTGATTGTTGACAACGGGTAGTTTTGGATCGGCGGGACAGCTTCAAGTAACCATCGGCGATCTCAATCTCTAGCTCCCTTTTCTTTCTTTCTCTTAGAACATGATCCGAGATAAGCACGAGCCGTGCCTTGTACGCAACCTACTCCCGCAGGTGTGGGGAACTTTACTGTTGGTGAGGAATTGATGCTACCATTCCAAGAGCGACTGTCCGGGAATTCCAAGTATGGCGGCATAGTCACTATTTACATCAATTACGATAAATTGTACCTTCGAGACAACCACGAGGGAGTCTTGGCCTAGGTCGACGTCGAGCACTATCTCGGCCTTTAGCATCAACTCGGTGGTTGGTGAAGCCCTCCAACCCGCCATCATATCTCTCCAAGCTGCTCGTCATTAAGACCCATCTCCTTGAAAGTTTTGTAAAACAAAATATCCTTGCAGCCCCCGCGATGTCGACTAAGAGTACGCTCGTCGTGCATCCATCAATGAGACACGGGATGACGAGAACTTGCTCCCTAGCCGCCATATTAGTTGCCGGTTCATGGGGGTAGAAGGCGATCGCTTCATCTCGACTTCTCTCCTTGGAGGCACGTGTGGGGCCTTATTGAGCCGGAATATCTTGTGCTTGATGGCCGTGTTGCTCGCTTGTTCGGTGATGACCCCTGAGTTCGATCTAGTCTGCCTAGGTCCTTGTTGCCCACCTGCGGTGCTCGCCTCCTCCCGGCAGAGGTCTCTTCACATAAGCCTCGAGTCTCCCACAGTCGACCATTCTCTGGATGATACGCTTTAATCCCAAGCAATCCTGCGTGAGATGACCGGTGTCTTTGTGGTAGTCGCGTGTACTTGCTTGTTGTCCCTCCTAAACTTGTTGCTGGATTCATTGGGACCGGAGGAGCCGGTTCGACGGCATTCATAATCTCAGTTCGACTCACCGTGAGGGGAGTGAAAGCTTCAGGCACCTTCTCTGTTGCCCTAGTTCTGTTCTTTCCATTTTTATTGTTCCCCCCATTCTTGTTGGTGTCCTTTTTATCATCAGTGACTTCAACCTTGGGGCTCTTTCCCTTCTTCTTTTCTTTCCTTTCCTCAGCCAGAGCGACATTATACACCTTTTCAAACAACTCCTGTCGAGTTGTGACCGTTCGGACTGTGAGCTCGTAGTCCATGTCCTCCGAGGAAATACCACTTCGGAAGCAATTGATTACCTCCCTGTCCGTGATGTCCTCTTCAATCTTGTCGACCATTTCTTTGAACTTGGTGAAGTAGCTTCATGGAGCTTTCGTTTTTGCTGCACCAAGTTGTTTAAATCGATCACCGTCACTTTCCGAGCTCCGGCGGTCGAAGCGGTCTAGGAACTTGGTCCTCAAGCATGTCCAAGTGGTTATGCTACCACATGCCAAACCATTAAACCATGTCAAAGTCAAGCTCCGCGAGGGTACTTACGAGGGCTTTGCACATATTGTCATCTTCATTGGCAACAAAACACATCGTGGCCTCCAAGTGTGCTATGTGGCTTCTTGCATTGGTGGAACCGAATACTTCTCTAGAAGGGGCAACTGAAACTAGGGAGGTCGACTATCTCTCGGTTCCTTGGAAAGTGGTCGAAGAGCAAAGTCAATTCGTTCGACCTTTCCAAAGATCCTTTTTCTTCTCCTCCTCCCATTGCCAAACTTCTTTTTCATCAACAACCATTCTACGGCACGGGTCTTTCATCTCTGGAGGGGGAGCAGCATTTGACCTCCGGCCCTCACTTCGGGGGAGTCACCCGCCTACTCCTTCGTCCCCGCGAGAATTGGTCCTTTCGATCTTATTGGAGATCTACGTACATTACTTCTTTGAGGCGACCTCGCGCCTCTCGGCAGCAGACGCGACTGCGCCTCGTTATCTCCATGTGGCGACTGCGCCTTTCCCTCTCACAGCGACCTATGCCCATTCCCCGTCTCTATGGGATCCCGATCTCTGCGTTCGCGGCTACCGAGAGACATGCCCGTTTCGGCTGAGTACGTTAACCGAGTCCTCAACCGATTGAGCCTCCTGTTCCTGTTTCGGTGAGGCTAGCCTCAGTCGTTACTTCGGCACATGAACAATTGTAGGAGCTCGCCGAACTATCCCGTCCTCGCCATTACGCCCTCAGCACCTTCATTTGGCCTAGCACTCTGGCTCGCCGCTCGGGAGACTTGGGAGGGAGCAATCCTTTCGACCGTACGTCGGCTCGCTTCCGCCTCCTCCACGGCTATCAAGTCGCCCAAAATTTGAGCTCGCTCTAACATCATTTCCTTCTTGCTCATGGGATTAATTGAGGGACTGCCACTGTTTCCCATGTTCACCCGTCCGATTGGACACTTAGGAGGAGGTGGGACGCCTCGCCCCTCCATATGCCTTTTCCCTCTCCTTGTGTCGTGCAATCCTCTCGCCATCAACAACACCGGTAGATCGCGTGGCTCTACCATGAGGACGATTTGGTGGGGGGAGGAGGCAAGTCCATGTTTTCAACATTGACATTGAGATTTCTGCGTTTGTATTGGTGTTGTTGTTCACCTCAATGAATTCTTCAGAAGCGTCTTCAACATGCCCGTCTGGGGTTACCATTGTTGTAGGTTGATGAACTTTTCGAGGTCAAGCTTAAGCACGATTTCCCGGCAATGGAACCAAACTGATGCTGCAGGAAATGTGCTTATCAATCTTCCTCCACGTGGCAGGACCGATCACACGGCTTCTTGACACAGCAAACAAACAACCCGACTAGCGGATGTGTCTCGGCGAAGACGCTCGGGCGTGAGAGTAAGATAACAGTTGTATGAAGCTCAAAATGTATTGAATAATGAATTCAGAATACAAAATGGCAGTTACCTTTGCACCGTTGGTAGTGATGAAGTATTTATAGTTGATGTAGGTAGTTTAATGATAGGGCTACATGAGCTCCGAAATTATAGCTGCGGTTATGCTCGTAGGAACGTGCACAGAATCGTCACCGATTTGTAGGGAGGTTGTTATGGAAAGGTTGACCCACATGCGTCTTCACATGTTAGGTCGACACTTGGTGTTGAGGTCGAGGTCGCCACTTTGTGGAATGGCCGACCTGACTGGCGGGTAGAGCATGGTTCGTACCCGAATTATGATATGGATCATGAGATCAGACTAAATTAGGTCGGGACCTGGTAGGTCGGACCATGGGCTTAGTCGACTGATACAAGAGATGGGCTTTGGGCCTTGTTCTGATTGGGCCAGCCTCATTGAGAATGTGATGGTCAAGGCTGCTTGTGATTGGGCTTTACTCCTTTGGTCCAACTTGACACATTTGGTATGTTCAGTACTAATCTTTAGAGTGGAGCATACAAACAAATTCCTTCTTTCATGCACTTGAATTAAAGTAGACTCAATTTAGCACCAATAAAATTTAATATTTAATTGAATTCATATAAAAAATAGACATAACCACCCTACAGAAAATAGAATTTCGATTTTGAAAAAGTAAATATGCCCACCACAATATGGTTGTAAACAGGGGAGGAAAGAACCGACCAAGCGATTCCAGGTTCAATCTTTCTAACCCTGTTTTGAGTTTTCAAATTCCAACCAAAATCATTGCAGCCCATGATCTTCTTGCTCTAAAACCCACCATTTTATCCCAAGTTAACACCTATACCACCCATTATATATTTGCAAATATGAAAAACCTCAGGCATGAACACAAACACAGATAAAATTAATCCAAACCCAAACCAAATTGAATCCTTTCAATTCAATTGGGAACACAAACATAGGTTTGAACATCAAAACAGGGTTAGAAAGATTGAACCTGGAATCGAAAAAACCCTCGAACGCTCCACTGGTACGAACCCTCTAAATTTGATGGTTGAAAAGAGAGAGAAAAGCCCGGTGGACACTCTTGGAACTGGGCTGGATCGTCGCTTGAAGAAGTCGGAGACCGGCGGATCCCAATTTGGATTGAGAGAGATAGAGATTGGGTGAAGAACGCAGTGAAGACGACAGGAATGAGATCGTGGGGGTGGGTGGGGGGGTGTTTGGGCGGGGGTTAAGATGCTCGCAGCCGTCCGATCAACTCTCCAACTTTTAATCTCAGCCCCTCTTTATACCCCAGATAAGAGGCAGTTATTTGCCCCCTCTATTGTATAATAGATTCACATACAAACTAATCTTCAAATATGGAGGCCTCAAACAAACTGATCTTCAACCTGAGAAGTGAGAGTGATTGGGAGTGAATGTTTTTCATAGCATTTTCTTTTTTAGTTTTTCATAGCAGTAAGTTTAATTTGGGATTTAAATTTAGTTTGTATGATATCTTTTCTTAAATTCAATTACAAACTCTCTTTTTTATGTAGCTCTTTTGAGTATGAAGGGAACATCCATAGCAAAATGAATTTTTCTTAAGTGGTGTGTATAAATCAGCAAACACAAAAAATTTCAAATACTCAAAACACCAATTTTCTCATCGATCAAGCATGAAGAAAATAACAAACACAAAAATCGATTCCAACACCCAAAAAGCCTAGAACCCAACCTTATTATCTTATCAAAAGTGACGAACATGGTGGCAACGGAGAAGGAACCGCATGCGCCGAAAAGTTCCTCGTGAGACTCCTTCGTTAAACAACAAAGTAGCCGTGGTAGAAAAGGGAGGCGCTCGTATTGGGAGGGGAATAAAGGGAACGGGAGACCATTAAAAATGTGTCACTTTTATACCCGAGCTTTGCGGGGAGAAGGCGATTAAAGATAATCATCAATAAGGTAATGATTCAAGAAGAAAAACTATACCTTTGTGCAATATAAGAGTAAAATCAAAAGGATAATAACCTAATTCATTACCATTTCCCTCGGTGCCATTGCCGAATCCTAGGATGATAATACGCGGATTTCCGGCAAGTGTGTTTCCTGGAATGCTTCGCCATTTCATTGAAGATAATGCATCAACAACCATGTACGCCCTCAAAAATAAAATAAGGAAAATTAAAACATGAGCAAAATGAAATGAAAATTGAGTGATTGATTAACCTGGCTCTAGAAGGGATGAGGGGTCTGGATTTTCGAACCGAATGCAAGCATCAATTAGAAAACTCAAAAAACAAACAAATACATGAATCATAAAAGCAAAAAGAAATGGAAGCAGAGAAATGTCAAACAACTTAAGGCGAATCTGAGAAGATGACATGATTTGCCGGCAGATGAATCACCGATAATGCTATTTTTCATATAAACTGCTCTAGAGATGAATCAAAAATAGAAACTTCTTTGGTCACCAAGATCTTCCAAAGTAACCATCTGAAATCACATAATCAAACAGAGTTTTGATCATATTCTTGAAATAATAAAGAAGGAATTAAAATCAACCACGCCACCACTATCCCCATTCCCACCACCGAGATCAATTCCATAATACCATCTCCATCCATCAAAACCCAGAAATCGAAAATTTATCTATATATCAAAGAAACAAACAAAGAAAGAACATAAATGAATGTTGGAAGCGAACCTAGAATCAGAAACCAACATGTTGTAGATCAACATTGAAAAGAAAGATGTTTCCATGGAAATTCAGTTGTTAAAAATTATCCCAACAGTGAAATTAGATAAAAGTTGATGATACATACATTCATCAACCTCTTTCTCTCGCTGTAATACTCATAGGAGATGAAGATGAGATGCTAGGACCGGAGAAAAAGGTCTTTACCGGCAAAAATGATGGTTACGACAGTGAGGGGCGGTGGTGTCCATGAGTGAATGAAGAGAGAGAGAGAGAATAACTTTGAAATTGCCACTGTTGCAACCTCTAATACTGCTAAAACCACCGCAAATTGAACGATCGTTAGATTGGGCAGAAGGAAGAGGGGGAATAGGGTTAGACCAATTTGGATTGAGAGAGATAGAGATTGGGTGAAAACGCCGTGAAGACGACAGGAATGAGATCGTGGGGGTGGGTGGGTGGGGGTTAAGATGCTCACAGCCGTCCGATCAACTCTTCAACTTTTAATCTCAGCCCCTCTTTATGTGAAGATAAGAGGCAGTTATTTGCCCCTTGTATTGTATAATAGATACTGTAATCTGACAAAATATATATACTAGTACAGTACATGCTCGTGTTCAAGGACACGTATTTTTTTTAATTTAAAAAAAAATAAAATTTTTAAGGGCAAAATGGGAAAGGGACAAATGTATGAGGGCAAAATGGGAAATTCGGCACTTGGTACTGTTCATTGTACTGTAGATAGTGGAGGTGTGATTTATACTATAGACTAGTATAAGCCCGTGTCCGAGGACACGTTTTTTTAATTTAAAAAAAAAATAAAATTTTAAGGGCAAAATGCGAAAGAGACAACTTAGTGAGGCAAAATGAAAAATTTGACAGTTGACAATATTCATATTACTGTTCACATGTTGAGGTGGACAACTACCATTTATAATATATATATATATATATATATATATATATATATATGTATATATATATATATATATATGTATATATATATATATATATATGTATATATATATATATATATATGTATATATATATATATATATATGTATATATATATATATATATATGTATATATATATATATATATATGTATATATATATATATATATATGTATATATATATATATATATATGTATATATATATATATATATATATGGATTTTGTTGTGATACCCACCACAGAAAGATCCTAACAAGTGACTCATTATTTTTGGACAAAAATGTTCCTTATTCCAAAAAGCAAGCATATATATGATGCGGACAAAATTGTAATCTTCAAAGAGAGAGATACTAACTCTCTCTCTCTCTCTTATATAATAATACCTCACTCTCTTTCTCTCTCTTTGATGATTACAATTTTGCCCCTATCATACATATGATTGCTTTGAGAAATGAGGGACATTTTTGTCCCAAAAATAATGGGTCACTTGTTAGGATACTGCATGGTGGGTATCCTAACAAAACCCTATATATATATATATATATATATGTATATATATATATATATATGTATATATATATATATATATGTATATATATATACTCCCTCCGTCCCGCTAATATCTCGCACACTTTTCTTTTGGGCGTCCCGCTAATATCCGCACACTCCCAAAAATAAACTTTATATTAATAAAATATTCACCCAACCCCACTCATGCTCTCTCCTACATTATTTTAATACTCACAACACCATTATAATTTATTACACTCTCCACTCATTCTCTCTCCTACTTTACTTTTACACTCACAACATTTTATTAAAATATCATATTCCTTAATTCCCGCACAAACAGTGTTAATGCGGAACTTAGCGGGACGGAGGGAGTATATATATATATACTCCCTCCGTCCCACCTCACTTGACACCCAAGAGGTGGGCACAAGAACTAAGAAAAAAGAATAAAATAAAAAAAATGTGTGGCAGAAAATGAAGAGAGAGAATGAGTGGGGTAAATAGTAGTGTTGGTTGAATAAATTGAGTGGTGGAAAATGAAGAGAGAGAATGAGTGGTGGGATCCATCTAATATAAAAATATAAAAAGTAGGCTATTTTTGAAAGGTGTCAAGTGAGTTGGGACGACCCAAAATGAAAATAAGTGTCAAATGAGCGGGGACGAACGAAGTATATATATATTGCCTCATACTTATACTTAAAGTAAGTAAGTAGCATATGAGCAAAGAGCAGTGTCCAAGTTATAATTAAAGTAACATTTGAGTGTCTCCTGTTATATGTTATATCAAGAAAATGAGTTAATTAGAATAGATACAATGAAGCGCACGTTAAAGTCCGAAGTTATTTTGGGTTTACCATAACTGCAATTTCTTACTTGAAATGCATGTTTTGTTGTTTGTCGTATATGTTTATTATTGTGCAAATATATTGATCAGTTATATTTTTGTAGTGCCTAGTTTTTTTTAACGTTCCCATACTTTTGGTTGAGTTATCTGATGATGTGATTATAAGAAAAATAAGTTTGGGCCTGCATAACTATAACAATGCCCAATAAGTAAAAATAAACCAAGTAATAACAAGTAATAAGAGATAAGCCCAAATCATGAAAATATCATATCCGATGTACTCCCTCCGTCTCATTTGAAGCTTCACCTTTTACTTAAATTGATATTCTATTAGAAGCTTCATCTTTTCTAAAATGGTAAAAAAATATGGATCCCACTTATCAACTACACTCACTTCTCCCTCTCACATACTCCCTCCGTCCCACAATAATATATAAAAAAATTTTTTTGGGCGTCCCACAATAATATATAACTTTCCTAAAATGGAAAGGAATTTTTACTATTTCCTCCACTCATTCTCTCTCCTACATTATTTTAATACTCATATCACCATTATAATTTACTATTCTCTCCACTCATTCTCTCTCCTATTTTATTTTCACACTCACAACACTTTCAATATAATACTTCCTCCTTAATTCTCGTGCATTGGCAGAAGTCTATATTATTGTGGGACGGAGGGAGTACTTAAATTGTGGACCCTACTTGTCATACCCACTAACTTTTCATCCTCACATATTTAAATTAAGGGTCTCACTTGTCATATTCACTTACTTCTTCCCTCTCACAACTCTTCTCCCACTCATTACTTTTCTTAATTTGTGTGTCCTCACCAAAATGGTGAAACATCAGAGATGGGACGAAGGGAGTATAAGACCAGGCGAGAAACAAGAGGCTCATTATGGGGCCAGTGAAGCCCACACCTTTTGTAATGACGAGATAGGTCAAGGGTCGTATCTCGCATGGTGACATATGACAAAGCGACGACAAGAATTATAAAGTGATTATCGCCAAATCAAGGATGTCACCGAGCGGCGACATAACGATTATCGGCAACAATCGAGAAGCAGACAAAGACGTTATTCATGTGTACCCTTGGGTTCACAAAATCAGTTATACTTGATTAAGAATAGGTCGGAGGAAATGGCGTATCTACTAACTTTTTAGTGCCTATGCATAACCAATGAGAAAATATCACGTAGAAAATTATACATGCAATGCACATGGCGAGGGAACTAAATAAACAACATACATCAACTGAAAAAAAAAATGTAAGTCGGAAATTACACACACAACACCATTTTCTTCAACTTCTTTTACTCTTTTCTTTTAGATATCAACAAGTACTTAAATTCACGTTGAATGGGCTTTAGCCGAAAATGTCTCCGGCCTAATTTACGTTTGTATTGTGTGTAGGATTCATCGGAGAAGTAGGCCGTAGTATCCACTTTGGATATCAAACTTTGTACCCGTTGCAACCATTTTCATGTAACAGCATTATTATCAATATTATTTGTGGATAGTCTCCTTTTATTCATTTGCGGTCGTAGCTAATAAACTTTGTTTGTTTAATAAAAATAATACTCTCTCCGTCCCACTTCAAGATTCCACCTTTTTCTTTTGATCCGTCTCACTTCAAAGTTCCCTTCCTTAAATGAAAATTTTTTCATATATTTATACCCTTATCATCTCCATATATTTACAAAATAATCATTCATTATACCCTTATAAAGTTAACATATTTACAAAAAAAATCAATCATTAACTTACTATTCCTCCCACTCATCCTCTCTCCTATTAAATATTTTTAACTTTTATATTCTCTCTCCTATTCCCTACCACACATTTAACTTTTACATTGTCTCTCCTCTAATTTTCTATTTACTTTAATTTTTTTTTTTAAAAGCGTGAAATTCACACCAAGGAATCTTGATGTGGGGCGGAGGGAGTAATAAATAACAATAAAGCATATGACCATGCCTAAAGCTAATTTCCAACATCAAAGTAGTCATCTTCATGAAAAAAATTGAATCAATATTTTAAATACCACGAGTTACATAAACAAACATTTTCCATCCTCTGCTAGCTAATGGCAATCGATTGAGAAACGGATGATAGAAAAGCGGATCACATCACACCCCAAACAACTCAACAATTAATCATTCAATTAAAAATGCAAGGGGATCATAAAACAACTCAATAATCAAATGTTAAATTGTTAATACATATTTTCTTTTTCTTTAGCAATTGAATCATGACTACATCCCAAAAAATAATAAAAATAAAAAGGATAACCTACTAGAAAAAAGGAATCCTATGCCTATTTATAAACAACACTTATTTAATGATTTAATCAAAACATGCAACACCCTACCTTAGCTTATCAACATTCATCCTCTACTTAATTTATGCAACAACAAGTCAAATAAATACTAAAAGTGAAAATCTTTTTAATCATTTTTTTTTTTTTTGGCTTTTTAATGGGACCCATTTTGTTAATCATCATTAGTATGAAGAGCATGGTAATTTTTCAAGGACTTGTAGTGCTTCTTTCATGGTAGGTCTTTTTTGTGGGACCAGTGAAGCACAACAAAACCCTAATTTAAAGCATGCCAAGATAGCTTTCTCCTTTCTTTCTACCTCAGCCTTGATCGACACGTCAGTCATCCGTAACAGTTGGGATTTGTTATCCATTACTGACCCGTTCATCCATTGGCCCAACTCTCGATCCGAAAACACCTTCCCAGTTACGAGCTCGAGCAAGATGATCCCGAATGAGTAAACATCCCATTTTGGGCTAGGTCTCATGTTCTTGAGTGACTCGGGTGCATGATAAGGTGATGTGCACCCCATGAACCCGTTAATCGGGGTCGCATGAGTACTATTACTAATCGGGTGATCATGGATCTCATCACGGGTAACGGATCTCTTACTACCAAAATGACGGGTCGAATCGCCCGTTTTGTAATTGTCTTTGCCCCAAATGAGCCAATGAAGTCCAAAGTCGCTGATAACCGGATCCATATCAGGTGACAAGAGGATGTTGCTTGGCTTGATATTGCCATGCACATGTTTCTTTTCATGGATGTAGTTTAGCCCACGAGCAACTCCTTTTGCTATCTTGAGCCGAATGTCAAAAGGTATATGATAAGGCGATGAGCCTACCCTCTCTGGAAAGGATCAGACAGGTCATTATGATGTAATTCGTTTAAATCAAAATCAAGAACTTGTTGTTAAGCATGTTTGAGGCATTTTAATGGAGCAAGAATATATTAGTTGTACATTAAGCAAAAAATATATATATATATACTCCCTCCGTCCCACAAATGAATGCACTTTTTGTGTCGGTGCGGGAATTAAGGTAAAAGATGATAAGGGTGAAGTGTTGTGAGTGTAAAAGTAAAATAGGAGAGAGAATGAGTGGAGAGAATAGTAAATTAGAAAAGTGTTGTGAGTAAAGAGAAGTGGGTTCCATTTCTATTTTAGGAAAGTGCAGATTATTGTGGAACGTCCAAAAATGATCTTTTTGCGTATTATCATGGGGCGGAGGCAGTATATGCACTCATCTTTAAACCACATTATTTTAGGAAATAAACTAATTTAATAAGGAATGAATTACAACATGGTTTTCTTAAAAATCAAATTTAAAAGGAATGAATTCTCCTAAATATAACAATGCTTATACTTTGAGTTTATTATATTATGAGTGCAAGGACGGATTTACGGTAGTGCAACCAAACCAAGGGCGGATCTACAGGGGCTGATCCGCCATCAGTGCAACACACATGAATCTATCACTTAAAACTAAATGAAAAGGTGATGTAAACTTTCCATAACTCTCCTTTTCTTTTTTCATAAAGTAGCACGAGTTTTGTTTTTATATCATTTTAGACTAAATAATATGCATATCAATTATCAAAGGAGGGGAAAGTTAAAATGAAAAAGAGCTAATAAAATAATACCTAGGAATATTACTTTGAACCAAAGGTAATATTCTAACAGTATACTCCCTCAGTTCCATTTCACTTTCACTGATATTAATTTTCATTTTGATTCATCTTACTTTACTCCTCCATAATCAAAATTCTAATTCTGATGATACATTTAGCTATTGAATACCGAGACATGAGATACATTGAAATTAATAAAATCAGAGACAAAAAAAAAAAAATACAAAACTTCATCCCCCAATTTTATTTTATTTTCCAATTTCAAAATCATAAATTATTTCATATTTTCATCAAAATATTTTTCATGTGTTTTTGAAAAGAATATAGTACTACCTCCTTCTCACTTCAAGAGTCCTATTTTCTGATCCGTCCCAGACTGAGAGTCCTACTTTACTTTATTTCCAAAATGACAAATAATGAATAATGTTTTGCACATTTATACTCTCTTCTTTTCTTAAAACTACAAATAAATCAATACTTATTTACTATTTTTTATCCACTTGAATCATAAATAGTGTTTTGGACAATTATATTCCCAACCCATTTGCTATTGTTCATTCATTTTTTAGTATTTTCTTAAGAAGCGTGTAAACACTAGGTAGGTAGGACTCTTGATCCGGGAAGGAGGGAGTATTATTTTCGTTTTAGGTTAAAGTAAAATAAGAATTGGCGGATTTTAGTAGAAATGTAAGAACGGTGCTAAAATGCGCTAAGGGATGATGACTTACTGTAACATGCAGTTGCCAAGCTTCCATTGTCGACATAGTCACAGATGAGAAGTTTTTCATCTTCGCCCCAGTAAAAACCACGAACTCTAACCAAATTCGGGTGGCGCAACTTCGCAATAGCCCTCACATTGGTCTCAAACTCCTTCATCCTCTCCACCCCACTCTCTCCGATCCTCCGGACGGCAAACGCCGACATATCTTCAAGAACAGCTTTGTACACGATCCCTGACCCGCTCGTACCCAGTATATAAGCCGAAGCCTTCAGCAGCGTATCAATTTCAAGCTCAGTTTCTCCGTCCACCATTATAAGCGCCTTTTCATTCTGTTGTGGATGAACGTTTTTGTAATCGGTTGAACCATGATGATGTTGATGGCTGCCGCCGACGGCGTTATGGTAATGGGCTGTACCCAATTCTTCACTTTCTGATCCGGTTGTAGACGATTCTTCTCCGTTGTTGACTGTTAAGCATGACCAGGTTGTTTGGGTTTTGGATTCTTTGGAAATTTTTGAAATGGTGAATTCGTCTTTGTGGATTGGAACTGGTTTGGATATGACTATGATGGGATTTTGTTTCTTGTGTTTTTTTGACCTGTAGACGTAGAGGATTATGAGCGCCAGAATTCCGATTCCGCCGACAATGGTAGCGATGAACTTGGGTTTTATGTGGTGCCCGCTTTGTGTTCGACCTATTGTCTGACTGGAACCCCCAGGCGTGTTGTTTGATGGGGATGAATTGATGGTTCTTGGGATTGCTGCGATTGCTGCTGGAGGGAATTGTTGGTGGTTACATTGGGAGGAGTGGACATTGTTGAAGGGACTGTGCAGACTTTATCGAGTGGGCTGCCGCAGAGATCTTTATTTCCGGCGAAATAGTCTGTTTTCTGGTTTGATAAAGTTGAATGCTGAGGGATTGGGCCGGCTAAATTGTTGTTGGAGAGATCAATTGTGGCCTTTGGTGAAATGTCTTTCACAAATTCTGGAGGTATTGCGCCGGAAAGCTTGTTGTTGGAGAGATTCAAGTAGGTTATTCGCTTTCCACCAAATTGCAGAGGTAAAGAACCGTTTAGAGAATTCGATGAAAGGTCTAAGAGCACAGCATAATCGAACCCATTAGGAATAGAACCCGAAAGTTGATTGTTCCTCAAGGAAATAGCAGCTAGGTTCTTCAAAGAAGTTATACTCTGAGGGATATTTCCGGTTAAGCCATTGCTGGAGAGATTGAGAAACTTGAGACTGGAGGCAGTAACAGGCTGAGGGAGGCCGCCGGAGAGGGAGTTGGAGGAAAGTGAAAGGATTTGAAGCTCGGAGGAGTTGAAGAGTGAGGCGGGTAAAGTTCCATTCAATGAATTGTTGGAGAGATTAAGAGAACGAAGGTGGTCGATTAGACCCAAATCTTCTGGGATCGAGCCAACAAGATTAGAGTTTGTAAGGATTAAGCTGACAACACGAGGCTTAGCGGGGGTGCCCATAGTAGCACAGGTCACACCAATCCAAGAACACGGGGTTTCGTCTTCATAGTTCCAATTATCAAGAAGTGATGATGGGTCACTGACGATGGCATATTTGAAGGAGAGCAAGAGAGTACCATCAGGATTAAGAGCAGAAGAAGGAAATATGAAGAGAATAAAGAGTGAGAATATGAACCAAAGCTGCAGGTTACAGGTATTTCTGGTGATGTAGCTCATTTTCATTCTTTTGAATGTTCACTTAGCTCTCTACTGCACATTTGCTCATAAAGAAGAACAAGAGGGAGAGAGAGAGAGAGAGAGAAGGGGGTAAACAACTACAGCAATGGTTTTGGTGAGCTAAAAGGGTAAGGTACTAGTTGGAAAGAGGGGGGGGGGGGAGAGAGAGAGAGAGAGAGAGAGAGAGAGAGGATGGAGTTGAGTGAAGTTCCTTAAAGGAGGGTGTAGAGGAGCAGAGAGCCAAAAGGGAATGTTTTGACTGGGGATGTGGTGGTGAGAATTTGTACAAATCTTAGGGACTTAGGTGAGTATATGGAAACGCGGGGAATTTGGCTGTACAACTGTTTTCTACTGCATTTTGGCAAACCTTTTTATCAGTAACACCCAAATGGTTTTTTTTATTATTATTAATTCAATTGAGAGGTGGTATTTTTTGATTCATGGCCATTTGAATAAGGTTCATTGATACGTTAACATCATTCCATGGAGGACTTGAGGGTTTGGAGGTCGAGCTGGCTAGAGAGAATTTGTGATTGCTAAAGTGGAGGTTTCGTCGTTTCATTGCAGATAATGGCCCAGATTGAGTCACCATGTTTTAACATTAACGTTCCAAATTAATTTGTCTTAAAATGGGTCCATATATGTCAAATAAATCTCAACCATTGATTCAAAAGCATGGAGAAATGTATATAAAAAAAATCAATTTAACAATTAGCTCCAGCGGATCATCGAAACCTCCGCTACCACGATTCTGCTTCCAGGATAGAGAGGGTGTGGTGGTGAGAATCCGTACAAAATGTGGGCTTATCTGAGCATGGGGAAAGACAGACAAAGGGGTATAAGCTGCAGCACAAATTCCTTTGTACTACATTCTGTTAAACCTTAGTAAACAGTAAAGTGTTTTTGAATTTAAACTTGCAAGGAAATAAGAGAGGAATCTTGGTAGTTTTGCTACAAAACATCATGATCCGGTTAGTTGGATTTGGACCCCCTTTAGGTCTGCAGAGTAGTTAAACCAAAAGTCCACCTTCTAATTGACCTTTTCCCACAGATTTCTAATTTTGGCTTTGGTTCGAATTCGGAACCGCTCTTCCATTGTTCAGCTACAACAAGCTAGTGAGATAAAACCACATCATCTTTTCCCAGTTGTGTGATTGAGATAAATAAATGTACCTGGGAAAAGAAAGATATACTCCGTGCTGTCCCTAAATGAATGTCAAAATTAAAAAAAAAAACCCCCAAAATGAATGTTTTTTTTTTATAAAATGTCTCTAAACGCTCTTTTTACCAAAAAAAAAATTGTTATTCATTTTATTATCGTAAATCTAAATGTTTAGAAAGTGGATAACAAAAATATTTTCGTATCTTAGCTATTAAAATGTATAAAAAAAACCCGCATATTTTCAGAGTGTTTCTTAAAAGGGAGAGTGACCGGGAAGTTCTAAAAAAGTATCATAATGACCAAGAAGTTCCTTCACCATGTTATATTATAGATGCAGTATTATATTTACATATGAGTGAATATAATAATATTGCATGCAGTATTATATATTACTGCATAAGAACTTTCAGGTCATTTCGATTTAATGAGAAACTTGAGGGAAATGATTTGTTTCAAAAGGAACTTTCGGGTCAAATTCCCTTCTTAAAATAATATTTGAATATTCATTGCCTGCGCGTTGCAGCGAGATAATGGGAGCAGTGTCCTATGGTTCAAGTTTAATTTACCTGGGGTTAAAATGAGTTAGTTTTGGCTTTATCGTGACAGCAAATTAAAGGAGATTTGAAATAAATTAAGTTGTAATGATGTATAGGGTAGTAATTTTCGGCTTTTTGATTATATAAATATTTTTAAAGTAAGGCATCAGCTTTCTTTTGAGGTAAAATAATAGTAACGAGGAAAATGAAAAAGTTTTTAAATGAAATTAGAAATAATAAAAAAGACAATCACTTATGAGTGGGTCATAATACTTTGAATTCAATATTATTATCACTGCCAATATACATACATAGGGCTTCTTAGAAGCTACCATGATGAGGCATCCATGCCTTGATGTTTAAGAAAGGGTGGCATCTGAAAATCAGAAGAATCAAAGGTGGAAGAAGAACCCCAACTCTCATAAAATTTCAAGGAAACTACGGTTGCAATCTATTAAGAACTCCCAAAATAAAGGAAATGCGAAGATTTGTTCATCAATAAGGTGTTTTGATGTTGAAAAAAGATGTGTAGTACAAGAGGTAATTTTCTATTGAGATATAAAGATTATCTTCACAAGCTATACAAGATTTGAATTTTCTAATGATAGACATGATCTCTATAATTTAGGTAACAATATATATACAAATATATTTTTGATACGCAAGATGGATGATCTTTGGATTAGTCCAATTTTGAAGAGTGATGAGACGAACCGAGTTCGACGGAGCTGGTGGATTGGATAAGTATTTGGACGTGTGTGTGTGGTTTTTGGTGTGATTACAGCTTAGGTTGCATCAGCTGGTTGGTTGGGTGTGTTTGTGGATGTGGTTGCTGGTGTGATCACATCAGAGGTAGCATCAGCAGGTTGTGTAGGAGGTTGGTGCGAGTATGATTTGAGGTGGGAGTAAGATTGTGTCAGGGTTTATGAGGAGGGGTTCAGTGTTTTGGTGTGGTGGGAAAGGCGGTGGGTCTCGGCGATTGGGTTGTGCCGAGAGTGGTGGGCATCGGGTGGCAACCATAAGAGGTTAAGGGCGGTGGTGCTTTGGGTGGGGAAATCAAAGTAACACAAGGAGAGAGAGAATGTGGGGCATTAGTTGAGAAGGGGTTCGACTATTAGGTTGTGCCGAGGGTGGTGTGATTCAGAGTGTAGTCCTCGAAAGTCTTTATAGAAGGTGGGTAATAGAGGGTTGGTGGTTTCGTTGGCGGGGAAGGAAGTGAGGCGGTGTTTGGCGTAGAAGGGGTTAGAGGCGGCGGAAGACTTATGGTGTTTAGGGTGGGTCGACAATTAGGGTTTCGCCAAGAAAATAGTGTTTTTTAAGTAAAAAGAAAACATATATGGTGGAGAAGGAGGAGTGAATATGGTTGATAAGACCCGCCTGTTTTAGAAGGGTGATGGCGGCCATTGTAGGGTTTTGTACACGACAAGGAGGGTTGATTGTGGGTTTCATTGGTGATATATGGAGGGTAGAGATGGTGTTGGAATTTGGTTCCAAATATTGTGTTTGACCAATATTTGATCCAAAATCAAATGTAATTTCATTTAATGTTAATGAAAATAAATTGTATATTTGTAATATACATTTGGAGTAGATTAATGTGATGTATTTATTTTTTAAAAATCAAATTGTGGTGAATGAGAAATTAATCAAATTGTGGTGAATGAGAAATTAATGCTCAAATTATGCAATTTATAATGAGTTTATGAAAAATTTGTGAATATGAAAAGCCATATCTCACATTGCCTAGAAAAGGCACATGTTATGAGAGTTTATAAATCCATCCACTACAAAGAGGTAACAATTAAATGTTATCCACCTACCATGCAACCTAGTGATTCATTGGGCCAACTATGCAAATAGTGGTCCAATTGTGCTAGTTTTGGACTAGCTCAAATTCGAACCACGAGTATGGTGCGCACCATCGGTTCGGTCTATGGTCGACCAGGTAGGTCGGGCCGCGAATTGGGCCGAATAGGTTCAGGGGGGATGTGTCAGTTCGAATGGACATGGTTTTAGGGGTTGTAAATGGTTCGCTTTGGTTCGGTACGGGGGAATTTACGTCCCGAACCACTAGTCATCGGTTTGATAAAATTTCAAACCGAACTGAATCATGAAAAAAATTCGAACGAACCAAACCAAACCGTTATGGTTTGGTTTGGTTTGGTTTGGTTTGGTTTGGTTCAAACCTCAGTTCAATTATGGGGTTCAAATCGCAGTTCAAACCGTGGTTGATACCATGGTTTAAACTACGATTCAAACCATAATTCAGACCGCAAACAATTTATAATCTTCGATCGTAGATAGAATTTAGTTATTTATGTGTCGCGATGATAATAACAAATGATGAAATTAATATTAAATAAGATAAACAACGGGTGATAGGATTAGTATATGTAATGTAGGTTTTTTTATTGATGTAACAATAAGTTTTAATAAATATAAAAAAATATTGAATAAGATATAAAATGGTGGTTATGATTAGTTTATTTAATGTGGTTTGATCTGTCGGTTCGGTTTGGTGATTCGGTCTCAAACTTTGGTTTGGTTTGGTTTGGTCTGGAAGGGTCAAACCACAAAACAAACCAAACCATGTGGTTTGCCAAAATCTGAGACCGAACTGAACCATTCATAGTTGAAAACCAAACCAAATCGCATGGTTTGGTTTGGTTCGGTATCAAACCGCGGTTTGAACCGAACCACTTACACCCATACATGGTTCGGTTCGGTTCAGATGGAGGATACGCGTCACTTTGAATGGGTATGAATGGCTCCTATGAATCTGGAGCCTTGATCATGATCTGATCGGATAGTACAGATTCATCCGACCTGAATTGTGTTTCTTCCCAATAAGTAACACAACTCTTGGAAAACTATGAATAGCCCCCAGGATATCAGCTTCATTGATTCCATTCATCCAAAGCATTAGAGAATTCTGTTAGTTAGTAAATATTGAAGCATACTTCCTGCTTCAAGTTCAAAAATTACAGACAATGTTAGTTTATAGGTCTATATTAGGCCAAGTTGGTAGGAAAACAGGATAGTGGGGGGGAGTGAATAGCCTTATTTAACGTATTTTCAAAAATTATTTACAAAATATCCAAGTAACTTATCTAAATCTAAATCGATGTTAACCAGTTTCGCAGCGGATAAAATATTACTGGTTTACTCACACAAATAATCGGTTAAATAAAAGGAGTGTCAAGTAAAGTAATTTAAAGTAAGTTAAAAGATCATGCAAGTTATATTCCAATGAAAAGTACAAAACAAAGCAGTTAAGGATTCAAAGGGTTGTAACCGGTATTAGAGCTCAACCGGTTATAAGACAAGTTAAAATGACCAAAACAAATAAAGGGACATAGTTGTTTGGAGAGGTTTACAGTATTAAATAACTGATACGTTCTCTACCAAGTTTGGTCAAAACTTGGATTTGTGAAAATGTGCAATATTAATGTCACTACTCACTAGTAGTATATTACAGGTTGCAAGCTTTAAAATGTAAAGCTGTATAAGTGAAAGTGATCACTAATGGATCGTGATACAAGTTTGACCAAATGTTTTCAAGAGATGTGTTAACAAGTTAAACTGATTTCTTTTGGGTGGGTAATGTGATCAATCAATTTGTTTCATACATAGTATTGTTGGGAAACACTTACACGAATTGATTTGTGTTTGTCCTAATAAATAATCTAGTGAATATAAGGACAAAATGTCTTGAAATTTAATGCTTGAGCTTGCAGTTCTTTACAATCTCACTCTCAAAGTCTTCAATGCACCAACCTTCTTCAATGCTCTAAGAAAGATATTTATAGTGTCTTCAAATTGAATGAGAATATATTCTGCATTAAATGCTTGAGATTTGAAGGACAAGCATATTTGAATTTTCCACTGGATAAATAAGTTGTTGTGAGTACTGGTAAATTGAACATTCCTTAAAGTAGTTACTGATAAGGTGTCAGCAAGGTTTTCATAACAACTGTTCCACCAACTTTAGCTAAGTAGAAGGCTAAGTAGGTGAGAGCAATTAATATTGGGTCAACTGAAGGAAACTTGTTGAAGAAGATTAGCGGTGCGGCGGCAAGCGATGGAGCATAACCAGGTTGGCCCAACCGGTTGAGTGGTTGAACGACTAAGGGCATGACCGGTTCAGGGAGTCAACCGGTTGAGGCTTTGGTAGATTGAACAAGTAAATCAATATCATCTTTGGAAAAACTAAAGGTCTTCAAGTTTTAGAAAATACATGTATAAAGACACAGGCACTAGTACTAATGGGATCCTAATGGTACATAGAAAATTCTAAGTAGTCTAATTAAATTAAGGGTCCTCAATAATGTCTTAATGATTAGGATCAAGCAATTTTTAAGCTATACATATATTTGACTAACAGTCTCTTGATTTGAATTGCTTACATCAAGAGTCGAAAAGTCGTTTTATCTTAGGAGAGAATTGTCGCCAATCCGTTAGCACCAATTCGGGGCAAATTCTTCTTACGTAGATTGTGTTGGACAAGACTCGACTTCCGTCCCAGTTAATTATTTATTTATTTTTACTTTTATTTTCCGTCCCTTCATCTCCTTCTATTTTTTATTTTCTCGTTTTCAAGAAATAATTTATTTTGAATTATTTCTATTTTATGAAATAATATATATAACAGATGGAGGAGAGGCGGAGTTTGTGTGGTGAGGGTGGAAGCAAGTAGTGGTGTTAGCGTGGGGCGTCTTAGAATTTTGCCGCTAAGGTTTGACGGTGAATAGATGGTTGGTTTCTTTGGAGGAGAAAGGGTTTCGGCCATGGAGTATTGCCGACGGTGGTGTGAAATGAGGAGAGGCGAAGCAAGTGGTGGTGTTAGGGTGAGGGTGACTTAGAGTTTTGCCGCGAAGGTTTGGCGGAGAAGGACAATTATGGCTCTGATACTATAACAGAATAAAAAATGATTAGACAAAGTCAATTTATACATGGGAGAGAGATAATTAATATGAATATCTCAATTTTATTATTTACAAGAGTTAGCATTATTAGAATAATGAGGGTTATATACTTGAATATAATATAATATATAATATAATGATATTATATTCCTAATAAGCATATTTATATCACAAGGGGTAATAAATATTCTATTGAATGGTACTATTTTTTTTTAAGGGAGAACTTCATCTATTAATAAGAGAAGGTAGGCTCAGGGCCTATAAATTGTTGATACATTTTCCTAACATGTTGAGCATTACTATTACTATTTGCTAATTGAACTATTGTTCTATCAACCTTTTTAATACAAAAATTAGAGCATTTCGAAATATAAATTTGAATATCTAGTAGGATTTCTTCTAATGAGTAATGGGGAGTCACTGTTCTTTTGATACTTTTAACCGCAGTCTCAGCATCAGTTAGAACCGTTATCTTTTGAAATCCATGGTTCGTCGCCCATTGAAGACTTGCAAGGATCGCTAGGCATTCTGCTTGGATACTCGTCGACCTTTTTGTTGATTTGCTGCCTATAGCTATTCTGTTATTTTGATCATCCCAGAGTTCCCATCCAAGTCCTGTCCATTTTGCATCTTTCTTCCACGCCCCATCTGTAATAAGAACATGAAAGTTTTTTGTTCCAATTTTTTTGATGTATTCTTCAAAAGTCTTGCCATTCAAAGAATCTAGACTCCTATTTGCAACTTGTTGGTTCTCAATGCGGATTAAAAGGTTGAGATCCCTGTATTTTTTGTTAAGCCTTTCCTCTTGCTCTATGTTTAGGATTTTTTGGAGGTGGGAGATACTTCGATTGAGGATTTGATCTATTTTCGGGCTTCCTTGGTTGAAAATGAGTTGGTTTCGATTTAGCCAAAATTCCCAAAGAATGAAGGTGGAAAGGCAAGAATCCATTTTATCCTGTGCAACTAACCAAGAGCCTATCCAGTCAATTATCGCAGGATAGATGAGAGTGTTTGGTAGTTGAGGAAGTTTGAAGTGTGAGTTTTCCCAAACATGATTTGAGGCGCATCATGAGAAGAAAAGGTGGAAATCTGATTCTTCTTCTTGTCCGCACCAGTTACATTCAAGGGACGAAGTACATTTGCGGATATGGAGGGCTTTTTGTTTGGGTAACGTTCTGCTTAGAAATCTCCAAATAAATAATTTTATTTTTGGGTCTATGGGTAGGTGCCAGATTGTTTTCCAAGTCAAATGTCGGTTTGTAATGGTTTGGTTGTGAAAAAGGTTTGTGGTATCTTTATGATTGGCAATAGCAATATAGTATTCACTATTTACCGAATACTCCCGTTAAGTGCGTGGTTCCATATTTGGATATCATTACCCGATCTTGGAATGAAAGTTGTTTGCATTTTCCAGGGTAAATATGAGGTTTACGAGTGGGGTTAGCCACGACTTCCTGATAGGGTGTATAAGGTCTGAAACTCGAAGATTATGAAGTGAATGTCTCCGAGGGGGTCTCCCTGACGAATACCCCTAGATGGAGTGAATGTCTCCGAGGTCGACCCATTAATAAGAATGGAGTATGATACAAAGGTTATGCAAAATTTGATTAAAGAAATCCATTTGGTACTAAAACCCATTTTGGTCAAAACCTTAGAGATGAAATCCCAATTGAGGCGGTAATAAGCCTTACTTATGTCAAGCTTTGCAAAACAAATAGGATTCTTAGGGTTCTTAGATATTTTTAACATGTTCCGAAAATTTAATGGCTCAAGATAATATTGTCGAAGATCTGGCGGCCAGGGATGAAAGCATTTTGGTTCTGGGATATGAGGCTTGAGATGTGGGGTTTTAGTCTGTTCTGATACGGGGCTGGACTAATGAAATGAACAAACTAAGAAACTTGGATAGGTGCTCACCACTTCAAGGAATCCACCAAGAAGATACAGAGCAATAACAACTCACCACTCGTAGGAATCCACCAACGAGATACAGAATTGTGGTTCACCACTCAATGGAAAATAAAACCAAAGAGATACAGAACAAAGAAAAGCTCAAACTTGAACTTTATTGATGAATATCAATCAAAAACATAGACTGCCTCCCCAAGAGAAAATGGAGGGTATTTATAGGATACTTGGAACATCCTTCCAAGCTAGGAATACTATAAGGTTACATGAACCACTTATTAAATAGAAATACCAAAAGATTTTCTAACTATTATGACTATAACTCAAAATTCGGATGAATCTGCCACAGAAACCACCCTTCACTAAAGCAGTCATAACTCTCTCCATACTTGTCCAAATGACAAACCGTAAAATTCTCTAGAAACTAGATTCACAGAGATTTCCAAGCATAGGTCACACATAATTTTTGGTTCAGCCAATCAGTACAGACTTGCAAGTTAAGTTGACCCATTTCTGGACTGTTAAGCTGCCCTGTTTGTGCCTCTTCAATAGGAAGACCTTTTGCTACTGCATCAAACTCCCCTGGTTGAAGAAGGCTCGTCCTCGAGTCCATAAGCTCATGATCCCCATGAAATGGTGAAAGATCAGACACGTTGAAGGTGTCGGAGACTTCATACTCAGCTGGAAGTTCAATCTTGTACGCATTTTCCCCAATTCTTTTCAACACTTTAAATGGACCAGCTGCTCTTGGCTTTAACTTAGCATGAGGGCCTTGTGGAAACCTCTCCCTTCTAAGATGAACCCATACCAGATCCCCTTCTTTAAATTCAGCATGTCTTCTATGCTTGTTAGCTTGCTTACGGTACCTCTCATTCTGTTTCATAATGTGATCACGAACTTGAGCATGTAGTTTCTTAATCTGACTTGCTCTTTCACTTGCATCACCACTAAATGAATTAGAGATAGACAATGGTGCTAACTCCAGTGGGCTAATAAGATTTTGTCCATAGACAACCTCAAATGGACTGCAGCCAATTGTTTGATTAACAGAATGGTTATAAGCAAACTCAACTTGAGGCAACAATGTATCCCATTGACGAATATTCTTCCCAACAAAACTCCTTAACATGCTTCCCAAACTTCTATTCACAATTTCAGTTTGCCCATCAGTTTGTGGGTGAGCGGTAGTACTAAATTGCAGCTGCGTACCAAGTTTCCTCCAAAGGGTCCGCCAAAAGTGACTCATAAACTTGGAGTCTCGATCCGAAGTTATGGTCAAAGGAATACCATGTAGTCTCACAACTTCACGGAAATATAAATCAGCAACATGAGAAGCATCTATAGTCTTGCTACAAGCCACAAAATGAGCCATCTTTGAAAATCGATCAACAACAACCATCACGGAGTCTTTATTCCTTTGTGTTCTTGGCAGCCCCACAACAAAATCCATACTAACATCTTGCCAAGGACTTTGGGGAACCGGAAGTGGAGTATACAAACCTGTATTTTGAAGACGACTCTTTGCAATTTGACATATACCACACCTCTCCACATATCTCATCACATCTTTCTCCATCTTGGGCCAATAGAAACGACCTTGTATTATAGCAAGTGTTTTGTTTCTCCCAAAGTGCCCTCCAAGACTACTCCCATGAGCCTCCATTAGAATTACTTCTCTTAAAGAACATTGAGGAACACATAAGCAATTTCCCTTGAAAAGAAGTCCATCTTGGAGCAAGAATTGCTTGTACGGTCCCTTAGAACATTCAGCCCAAACACTACCGAAAAATGGATCATCCTTGTACAAATCCTTCATTACTTCAAACCCAACAACCTTGACTTGCATTTGGGACAACAATGTGTGTCTTCTACTTAGAGCATCAGCAACTTTATTCTGCGTTCCAGCCTTGTGTTTGATAACAAAGCTATAAGTTTGTAAAAACTCCACCCACAATGCATGTCTCCTGTTCAATTTATGCTGCCCATTAATAAACTTCAGCGCTTCATGGTCCGAATAGAGTAGAAATGGCTTAGACAAGAGATATTGACTCCAATGATCCAATGCTCGGACAATTGCATAGAACTCCTTGTCATAAGTTGAGTAATTCCGCCTAGAATCACATAATTTCTCGCTGAAAAACGCAATAGGCCTGCCCTCTTGACTCAAAACAGCACCAATACCAACATTAGAAGCATCACATTCAACTTCAAAAAGCTTATCAAAATCAGGAAGTGAAAGAATAGGTGCTTCGGTAACCTTTTTCTTTATGAGCTCAAAACTTTTTTCAGCTTCTTTACTCCATTTGAAAGTACCTCCCTTAAGGCATTCGGTGATAGGAGCAATGATAGTGCTGAATCCCTTGATAAAGCGACGATAAAATGAAGCAAGTCCATGAAAACTTCGAATGTCATGGATAGATTTGGGCTGTGGCCAACTAAGAATTGCATCAACCTTGCTTGTATCCATCTTCACTCCATTGCTGGAAACAACATAGCCTAAAAAGACAAGACTTTGTGAGAAAAATTCACACTTCTTCAAGTTAGCATAAAGTTTTTGCTCCCTTAGAGTGCTGAAAATTTCTCGAAGGTGAGTAAGATGCTCCTCCTCGTTCCTGCTATAAACAAGAATATCATCAAAGTAGACAACAACAAACTTTCCAATGAAAGGCCTAAATACATCATTCATAAGCCTCATAAAAGTACTTGGGGCATTAGAAAGACCAAATGGCATCACAAGCCACTCATAAAGTCCATCCCTTGTCTTGAAGGCTGTTTTCCATTCATCCCCGCCGCATACGAATTTGATGGTAACCACTACGAAGATCAATTTTTGAGAATATAATTGCACCATGTAGGTGGTCAAGAAGGTCATCCAAACGAGGAATAGGATAGCGGTACTTGATAGTAATCTTATTCACAGCTCTACTATCAATACACATCCTCCATGACTCATCTCTTTTAGGCACAAGAAGAGCGAGGAACAGCACAAGGACTTTTGCTTTCCCTCAAGAACCCCTTACTCAACAACTCCCCAACTTGCCTTTGTAGTTCTTCATGCTCCTTGGGACTCATTCTATAGGCTGCTTTGTTAGGAATTGAAGAACCGGAACAAAGTCAATACAATGTTGAATGTCTCGCATAGGAGGAAGACCCGGTGGCATTTCTTCCGGAAACACATCTGCAAACTCAATAAGGAGTTGATGCACAATAGGAGGATGCTCGTGATTTTCTGCATTTTCTTCAAGAACCACAAGAATATAACAGCCCTTTACACTTTCCGCCTCCTTTAAAATTTCAGATTTAGAACAAAAAACACTTTTCTCTTCTTTTTAAAGGTTTAGGGCTGCTACCTAATTTTAAAGGAACCAACACAATCTTAACACCATCCTTCACAAAAGTATAAGTATTCTTAAAACCATCATGCAATGTTTTTCTATCATACTGCCATGGTCTACCAAGAAGTAAATGACAAACATCCATAGGAGCAACATCACACAATACTTCATCTTTATACTTTTCACCAATTGAAAATTGCACAAGACAACGCTTACTAACCTTGAATTCCTTCTTCTTGTCAAGCCAAGACAAGTTATATGGATGTGGATGGTCTTCCGTTTTGAGCTGCAACTTTTCCACCATCTTTGATGAGACAACATTTTCAAAGCTTCCTCCATCAATGATGACATCACAAACCTTACCTTGAGAAGTGCATCTTGTATGAAAAATATTATGTCGAAGCCAATCATCATTCTCAATACGTTGGACATTGAGATTTTGACAAACAAGAAGCTCCCCTTGATCACCTTGAATAACTTCTTCATACTCGGAATTTTCAGCATCTTCTTCTTGATCCTCTTCAATTTCTTCTTCTACAAGAGTAACAACCCTTCGATTTGGACAATCTGATGCAATATGCCCATAACCTTGGCACTTGAAACACTTTCTAGAGCTTGCATTTGATGTAACTTGCTGTTTAGGATCAGCAGCAACTTCACCCTTCTCTTGAGACTTCAAAGCTGTAGTTTTTGGTGTTGTAGAGACTTTGTTGGTTGAGGTACTCCTGGTTAAAGGGACCTTCTTTGCTGCGAAAACGAGAGGCACTTCCACGAGCTTCTTTTTGTTGTTTTTCCACTTTTATGGCCAGCTTGCAAACATCATCATAGGACCAAAAAGGTTGAAGTTGAACAACATTACCAATTTCAGCTTTCAATCCTCCAAGATAACGAGCTATAGTATGTTCCTCCGGCTCCACTACATCACATTTGATCATAAGGTGATCAAATTCAGTTGTGTACTCTTCTACCGACAACTCTTTTTGCTTCAAATTATGGAGCATAAGGAAAGAATATTGCTTATAATGCTCGGGCAAGAACCTCTTCTTGAGCTCTCTCTTCATCTTTTCCCAAGAACGAATAGGACGCTTACCATCACGAGCTCGTTGTTTCTTCACATTCTCCCACCAAAGACCAGCATACTTTCGCAACTTTAAAGCCACAAGTTTCACCTTTCGTTCATCTGAAACATCTTTGAAATCAAAAACCTTTTCAATAGTATGAAGCCAATCAAGGAACTCATCGGGCTGAATTCTTCCTTCAAATTCTGGAATGTCAACCTTGATATCAAACTCCTTTCGTTGACCTCTTCGCCCATGACTACGAGGACGAGATCCTGCACTATCTTCTGAACTTGATGATTGATAAAAGGGATTATCATAGACTTCATCAGGCCGCCGCCTTCTCCATTTCCATGATGCACTTGTTCTTCTTCCACGGTTTGCGAGGCGTTCAACTTGCTCTTGGAGCTGTTGCACTTGCCTCCGAAGTTCATCCATCTCTATGTCTCGCAAATCTCTTTCACGAGGGGCTGCATTAGGTTGACGACGACGAGGAGGCATGATCTGAACCAGAGCTACGATACCAACCGATACGGGCCGGACTAATGAAATGAACAAACTAAGAAACTTGGATAGGTGCTCACCACTTCAAGGAATTCACCAAGAAGATACAGAGCAATAACAACTCACCACTCGTAGGAATCCACCAACGAGATACAGAATTGTGGTTCACCACTCAATGGAAAATAAAACCAAAGAGATACGAGAACAAAGAAAAGCTCAAACTTGAACTTTATTGATGAATATCAATCAAAAACATAGACTGCCTCCCCAAGAGAAAATGGAGGGTATTTATAGGATACTTGGAACATCCTTCCAAGCTAGGAATACTATAAGGTTACATGAACCACTTATTAAATAGAAATACCAAAAGATTTTCTAACTATTATGACTATAACTCAAAATTCGGATGAATCTGCCACAGAAACCACCCTTCACTAAAGCAGTCATAACTCTCTCCATACTTGTCCAAATGACAAACCGTAAAATTCTCTAGAAACTAGATTCACAGAGATTTCCAAGCATAGGTCACACATAATTTTTGGTTCAGCCAATCAGTACAGACTTGCAAGTTAAGTTGACCCATTTCTGGACTGTTAAGCTGCCCTGTTTGTGCCTCTTCAATAGGAAGACCTTTTGCTACTGCATCATGTTCACAATGGTTTTGGACAAGATTTTGTAGAGTGTTACACATACTGATGGATCGAAATTGTAGAAGGGATATCAGTTTTTGGTATGAGAGCAATGAAGGTATCATTTATAGAATTTAGAGGAGATCCGTGATTTAGGAAGGATAAAACAGCAGAAGTTACCTCTTTTTTTAATGTCGTGTCAGATTGCTTGGTAAAACTCTGCAGTTATTCCATCCGAGCCAGGGGACTTTAGATGACCCATTTGGAATATTACGTCTTCCACTTCTTGGGCAGGAACCCATATGAGAGATTGTATATATGTGTTGGTTGAAGAGGGTTTTGATTTTCTTGTTGGGTAGAGTTTGTAGTGTTTCGACTGTAAAGGTCACGATAATATTGTACAAAGGTGTCGTGGATTTCTGTCTCATCTTCTGCCAAGCTGTTTTCATTTTTTTGGATTTTGTAGAAATTCTAGATGCTTACGTTGTTCCTCTATTTGGTCCTTGTATTCCTCAAAAATTGGACCCCAGCCTATGGCTTCAAGCTTTTTTTGCGTGTTTCAAACTCATTTAAAAAAAAAAAAAAAACGCTCATCTAAAAATGCGCTTCAAGGAAAATTGTTTGTTATAAAAAAAAAAAAATAGTAAAAAAAAAATAGTAAAAAAAAATAAGTAAAAATGTGCTTTAAGGAAAATCGGAATTGCCGCAATTGCAAATAGCTGCTTCCTCCGGCGCCTCTCCTATCCTTTAAAACGCCTTCGCTATGCAAACTCTTCTCCTGCCGGCAGCTCGTCCCGGCACCGCACCGCCTTCTGTATCCCCTCCGCTAAATCTCGGACGCCGTATTCTCGCCCTCAATAACACCCTCCCTCTCCACACTTCATTTTCTCTCCCTTCCCTTAAAATTAACCAATCAAATTTCTCACCATACATTTCTCTCAATCACAGAAGAAGCTCACTCGCTTCGGTTCCCATTTCGTCGGCTTACACTTCCCCCAATGACGACTCCGAGAAGGCAAAGCTCGCACAGGTTTCTCTCTCTCTCTCATTCCCTAACGTTTGATATGGAATTACATTTTCGTATTGGGCGCAATTGAATCCATTGCGACCAATTGATCGAGTTAACTTTTAGGGTTTATCACTTGGCTGAACGTGAATTAGATTGTCTCATTGTTTGTTAAGTTGCTTTAGTTATTCATAGGAATATAATTCACACTGCATTATGCAAATTTGAACAAAATTAACTCAGACTTTACACTAGTGAAGCTCCAATTCAATATGGAAAGATTGAATTTGTTTCCCCCAAGTACTGCCTCAGTGATGTAATACAAAGAGTTATGTAAATTGTGAAGTGACATATTCATAAATTGTGAAGTGACATATTCGTTAAATCGTTTGTTACTGTAAATGATCATGTGGTGGTGGTTTTGTGCTGAAGTTGAGCAATGATGGCAGCATTTCAAGGTACAGATTATGAATGTTGTTACTGCACTGGTCCAAGAGCTTGTGTAGATATAAAGCCACTTGGCTTAGATGTTGCTGCTTGTAATTAGTTTCCTTTGCATTTTAAGCTTGTGGTATTTTTCCTCTTGACAATATGATTCTAGAGCTCTTTTAATGTCCGTCTCATTTGTTATGTTGGATAGATTCTTTGTTGCATATATGCAAAGGACTTGTTATGTTAATTTATCCCCACAACTGGACCCCACTCCCCTAATCAGTGTTGCTTGTTCATTATTAATTTGGATCATGAACTCTAGGACCCCTGGGCGACATAACAAATCCATAAAGCCCAGGTGAGATGCAAAATTCCACAGAAACCCACGCTTACACATTACCCCCGCCCGTCGCTCTTATACCCAAAGGTATCAGAGTAAAATTACTCTTATACATAGGTATAAAAGTTTTTTTTTTTCAATTTTTTCCCCTTTTCTTAAAAATAATAAAAAATTCTCTTGTTTTATTAAGCAATCCGCTTCTACACCCAAAGGCATAGGACTAAAATTACTCTTATACCTAGGTTTTGGGTTTTTATAGGATTTTGATTAGGGCCTCTATTTGAGTGTGGACTTTTGGATCTTGCTTGGACTTTTATGGAGAATGATTAGAGGTGAGGGGACCTCATGGAATTATTCCTATTAATTTATATGTTGCCTCGATTAATTTTACTCATTGATTGGAGTGAAACACGAAAGTTGATCTAGATCACTTTTGTTGGTTGCTTAAATTCCTTACCTCAGTATAGTCTCTTCTTGTTATCTTACTGCGGGTCGAGTTACAGGGCTTTGCCATGTCGGGCACACTGTTCGGGCTCATCCTCAATGGTACCCCAGTGTGATACCGTTCCACAAACTGAATTGACTTTGCTGTAACATAGGTGCAAAACTTAGAGGCAGTACCACATGGTATCTCAAAAGCACCTTACAGTTATGTGGAAGAACCTTATCGATTATCTCTTAAGTACTAAACCTAAAACCTGCTGGCCTAGTATAAAACCTACTGCCAAAAAGCCAAGTAAATATACTGGAAAACTAAAGGATCTAATATGTACCAGCATAATCATTTAAGCTTTATTTGGATATTTAGAGTTAGTTGATTTTTCTACCGAGTTGCAAATGTATTACTTGTGCTGTTCAGTCTCAAGTTGCAGATGTCTATCTAGTGAGACCATGACAAATTTACAATCCCTTGTCCTGGTGCATTCTTGCATATTCTATACTGCATGCATGCTTATGCTATGTCTTCAAAAGTTCATGATTGTCCTTTGAATGTTGTAGGTCGCAAAGAGATTAGAGAGTACTTCAAGGTATTTCAAGAGGTTGGGTAGCTTTGGGTTTTGGGGCCAGCTAGTATGTACAATTGTGTCTGCTGTCATCCTTTCATTTTCAGTTGTGGTTACTGGGAAGATCACGTCACCTGCTACGTTTTATGCTACTGCCGGTGGTATTGCAGCTGCTTTCATCTCGGTGTTTTGGTCATTCGGCTATATTCGTCTTTCTGATAAACTCCGGAAAACTGCCGACCAGCCTTCAAAAGTATTTCTCATATTTTTAATGCAAAATGATGTCTTTTTTTATTTTTATTTTTATTTTTATTATTATCTGTTATTTGGAATGTCCTATGCTAAGAAGTGAATTTAGATATAGAGATAAATTGATAATTTCTTCTATTTATCTATTTCTGGCAAGGGCCATTGACATTATATATTTCGGTAGAAGTTGATGACAGGAAGAATTAAAACATAAACCGTCCAAACAAGAAGAAAAATGATCTTTTTTTCCTTGTGTAAATCAATTGGACCAAGCAAGAAAATTTATCATTTAAAATGCCCCTTACAAAGTAACTTGATCTCTATATAAGCTGCCGCCCAATGAAAAAAACTAATAGGGATACTGCTGTTCATGATTTTGGCTTTCTCAAGAGTAGATTAGCCTGCTATCTATGTGACCAAATCTCCTGTTCCACATTATGTACCACTAGTTATCCAACGGTTATGGATCATTCGTGAAATAATCATGATGTCAACCCTAATAACTCATAACTGTTAAATCACTATCGGTTCACAAAAGTGGTGAGATTTGATCTTGTTATCTATACTTGAGGCAAAAATCTAAGCCTTTTATGTTGCCAATCATTTAAATTCTGACATTGGATGCCAGGGACTAAAATCATGGTGCTGATGGTTGTGGCTTTCAGGCTCCTCCTCGTGCAGATGTCGTGAAGAGCTTGAAAAGTGGCATCATTCTGAACCTTCTAGGAATGGGAGCTACTGTACTTGGCATGCAAGCCACGGTTGGGCTGTTGGTAGCTAAGGCTCTCACTACATCCGCCAATCCTTATAACCAGGGCATTGCTCCTGGGAGCAGTCCAGTTCTTGCATTGGATGTATTCCTGGTGCAGGTATATTCTAGATACTTCTCAGACTTTTCACTGTTGCGGATATAAAATCTTAAGCAGTTCTTGTTCCAAATCACAACTATGCATCTATTCTGGATCCATTTGACTCCACTTCGAACAAGTTTGTATGAAGTGTTTCTTTCCCTATTCTTCAAATCTTAGGATTTTGCCTCTGGTAGGTTGATACAATGGTTGAAATGCTTTTTTGATAAATGCTAAAAGTCAACTGCTAGCATTTTTCAGAACTATTCTAACTTTACATTTCCTGGAACAAAACATGTTAATTTGAGGTAGAAAGTAATTTTTTGATGGTGGCCTGATAAGTACTTGCTGATTCTGAAATATTGGAAGCTGAAGCTTCAAATATGAAAGTCAAGAATAAAAAGAAAATGGTTTGTAATGCCAAAAATACCCACCTTGAACTTTGTCCCTCTTGGAGTTTTAGGAAGTTACACATTTGGAGAAATTCAATTGGTTAAAAAACCTTAAACTTGTGTAATGACTACTTCCACTGTCTCAAGAAGGGAAGGGGGACTTATTTTGGGACGTTTTCACGTTTCAAAATGGAATAGAGACCCTTGTTTTATGACGAAGGGGGTATAATACAAGGGATCGCAACTGGGATTATTTAAGTGGGACATGGGGAAAATGGAAAAAACAAACAAACTAGTGGAATGAACTGAGAACTACGTCTAATGTTCTTTAAGCAATTAATCGCCAAGGTACAGCATGAACTAATCTATATACCATGAATGAATTAACCTATAGAAGTGATTAAGTTAATCTAGATGAGGGGTTTCCTAATGACAAACCATGATCCAATCTCGATTCATTATATTTAACTGCTACAATGCTCATCAATGGTTTCCTTTTGCAGGCATCAGCAAACACCATCCTTTCTCATTTCTTAGGGCTTGTCTGCTCATTGGAGCTACTTCGCTCGGTAACATTATCACCTTCAGAAAGCGTTCCAGTTCCTAGAGTTGCTTGAGCACTTCTTCTTTGAGCGTTGAACTAAATATACCCTTTAATTTTGAAGAAGTTGAAAAAAGTAATGGTTTGACCAGCCACACTCGCTTGAAGTGCTCCATGCCTTTCTTAGTAATATCCTAATGAATTTTCTAGCTGTTTGTATTCTTTTTACAAAATGCCCAGTTCTCTAAATCAGATATAGGCATGCGTAGGCATGTGAAGTACGCTTCAACTCAGCAATGTTTAGCTTGTGATTAGAGTCGAATTCAAATTTGTAACAATCCTTCTCTCTCTCTCTCTCTCTATCTATCTATCTATCTATATATATATATATATATATATATATATATATATATATATATATATATATATATATATATATATATATATATATATAGGTAGGTGCTCAAATGAGAACCGTTAATTTTATTTTTTTTATATAGTTTTAGAGAACCTATAATGATACTGTATCAAAGAAAGTTTCACTTTGATTTTAGAAATGTTTAGCTTGTGATTAGAGTCGAATTCAAATTTGTAACAATCCTTCTCTCTCTCTCTCTCTCTCTCTCTCTCTATATATATATATATATATATATATATATATATATATAGGTAGGTGCTCAAATGAGAACCGTTAATTTTATTTTTTTATATAGTTTTAGAGAACCTATAATGATACTTGTATCAAAATATTCCCTCTGATCCCCATCCCCCCCCCCCCCGCGCAAGCAACCAAAGAAAGTTTCACTTTGATTTTAGATTTTAATCAATTTAATTTAATTGTACTTTGACGAAAAGAAATGAAAAACTAATTATTCTAATAAAATTTAAAAAATATATTATTGATAGTATTATTAATGGCGTATAAAAAAAAATAAAAAACTTTCTAGAGTTTCAATATAATAATTAAAATTACATTAAACCTTAATTAAAGTTCAATCAAAATGATCACCAAAATAAAGTGAAACTATCACCAAAATATAGTGAAACTATCTCAGTGGGAAAAAGAAAGTTCTCTCTGCCTCTAAATTGAATGTCCAAATTCAAAAAAAATTGTCTCATTGTGATTTTTTTTTTTTTTGTTGTAAAAAACTACCCAAAAAAATTACTACTCATTTTAGTAGGGAAAAATTCATTTTTTTCCCATCGTTCTTTGACATGTGTTTCACTTTTAACATCAAACTTTATTTTTTCCATTTTTACCATCGTATTTCAAACAATACAATAGTGTCATTCTAAAACAAATTTGGGTTAAAAATGACAATAATGTTTGTAGAACAATGGCAAAAATGAAATAAATTTGGATCAAAATAACAAATTTGGGTATAAAATGAAAGTCATTGTTTAATACGATGACAAAAATGAAAAAAATAAAGTTCGATGATAAAAGTGAAACATGCCTCAAAGTACGAAGGACAAAAATGAAATTTTCCGTTCATTTTATTACGTAAAACTAACTACTTAGAAAGTTGATTAACACATTTTATTATTGTAAAACTAACTAGTTAGAAAGTTGATAACAAGAGTATGCATATTTGCCATTAAAATAATTTAAAAGCATATATTTTCAGAGTTTCCCTTAAAATAAAATTTGAACATTGATTTAAGGACGGATTTAAGGAAGGAGGGAGTATATGTTAAGCCACATAAGGGCAACTCCAACGGTGGTCCTAGTCCTAAGAGTCCTAAAACCAAATTTTGATACCCATGGAGACTTTTTGCATAGTCCTAAAAAATCATCTCCAACAATGGGTATCAAAAATTAGGTACCAAATTAGTTTTTTTTTAAGTTAATAACTTTATTAATATTTTTAATATGATAAATAATTTTGAAATATAATAATTATTTTAATTAGTTATTTCAAAAAATAAAATTTTATAAATAATTTCGAAATATAATAATTATTTTAATTAATTATTTTTTTATAAAATTTAAAATTTTATAAATAATTATATAAAAATTTAAATAAATTTAAATCAAAAATCAAATTTTTTATGTATAATTAAATAAATTTAAAAAGAAGTAGAACAAATGTAGAAAGAAAATGAAAAAAGGGTGTATGGAAAAATATGAAGTAGCAAAGTCCTAAGCAAAGTCCTAAATATGGTACTTTGCTAAGGACTTAATCAAATTTTGATACCTCTAGTTTTTGCCATTGGAGATGCAAGGACCTTTGTGTGAGTATCAAAAATAGATTTTAGGACCATTGTTGGAGTTGCCCTAAGTGATCTAATTTACAAACACTCACAGGAGGACATTAGCATCCGAATTACGTCTGTACCAAATAGCAAAGAAAACAACCGAATAATCGAACACCAAAGCCAAGTCCAAAATGAAGACAACCACGCCTTTCTATAATAGTGGAAGAAACATGTCTGTCATAGTACAGCAACAAGAAAGAGACCAAACTTATCAAGAATGAGTGCCAAAGAAAAAACTGAGAAATGCATTCCACAATATGTAGAAAGTAGAAACTAAATGGCAGTCAGTCAATCAAATCCTCTTCTGCTGCTGGTGGCCATACTAGACATCCATCTCAAGCTTCCACCAATTGGAACCTGTAAGTAGCACACATGCACGTATAACAAAACTACTTTAACTTGCTCCGGATTCTTGGGGAAACATGTATAAAGGAATTTTTTTTTACAAGTTGTAAACAAAAGCACCAAGTCACATTTGAGCACGTATCTTATACAAGGCAAGTTGTTAAGTTCAAGCTAACACTTTGAGAGACCATATATATATACTCCCTCCGTCCCAATAGAAGCTTCCCATTTTGCCATTTTGGGTGTCCCATTAATAGCTTCCACTTTCCTTTTTTGGCAAAGGAATCTTTACTATTCCCTCCACTCATTCTCTCTTACATTATTTTAATACTCACAACACCATTATAATTTACTATTCCCTCCACTCATTCTCTCTCCTATTTTCAAATTACACTCACAACATTTTTTCTTCCCACCCATTTTATTAATTTGCGTGCAAGGCAAAATTTGGGCAGCTTCTATTGGGACGGAGGGAGTATATATATATACTCCATCCGTCCCAATAAAAGCTTCACTAATTACCCAAAAGGGCATCCCGTTAGAAGCTTCACCTTTCTTTTTTTGGCAAAGAATCTTTACTATTTCCTCCACTCATTCTCTCTCCTAATTCACTATTACACTCACAATACTTTTCAAATTTACTATTTTCTCCACTAATTCTCTCTCCTATTTTCAAATTACACTCGCAACATATTTTTTTTCCCACCTATTTCCTTAATATTTGTGCCCACCCAAAAGGGTGAAGCACTTATTGGGACGGAGGGAGTATATGTGTGTGTGTGTGTGTCTGTATACATATGTATATATATACATATACATGCATATATATGCATATTCTAGTGAAGTTACTAAAGTAACCTTTATCAATTACTCCTTCGGCCCCAAAATGAATGTCGAATTTTCACTTTGACGGACATTTACAAAAGTTGAAATTTAAGCAATTTTTGTAACATGAGTACATAAATATCCTTGAAAATCTCACCATACTGCGTCGTTAGTGTAAGTGTGAATTAAAACTTGTTGATGATGAGGGAGGATTTAGTAACTTCTCCAAAAAGAAACAAAACACTTCTATTTTGGGACAATTTGTTTTTAAAAATGGACATCATTTTGTGGCAGAGGGAGTATCATATTCTAATTTTCGTGAAATAGAACAGTGTGATCAGCATGTGATCATCAAGGTATATGCGCATGTACCGGTAAAAGTGCTTAATAGTCAACTTCCTTAATTTCCTTGAATTAGGGAGGGGTTGTAATGAATAAAGAGTCAAGCGGATCAGAATTCCATCTTTATCTGCATCTTACATCTATAAAGAAGAGGACGTGCCTTGACACTAAAAGGAATTCCTTAGATATAAATCCACATAAATTCGGGAGATAGACAGATTCTCCTATTCAATTGAAAAGTGGGCCTTTACTAATAACCAAGGATTCAACTTCTAAACAGATCACACAGAAACCTTAAAATTACTCGAATATGAGTGCAAACAGGGGATGATTCATTCTCATGTGATGATACACATAGGGATCCTAAAGAATTACGAACATACATGATTCTCAAATAAAGTGCCTGTAGATTTTATGACAAGTATTGAGAAAGAAGTGCACTTCTCTGGTGACAAAATAATAATAATAAAAAAAAAAAGAGAAGGAAACACCAATATTTATTTGCATAACCGAATTGAGATCCGGAAAGAGATTATATGCCTAATAGTATCATCACACTCTAAAACAGACTGAACAGTCACTTCAAACAAACCGTTTCACGCTAGAACACCCTATCCAACCTACCCACTCAAAATCATTAGACGTGTCCTAGCACAATGAGCTAGCTATCCCTCAGAACCAAAGATGGTGGCTAATGATATGCCTCCTTAAAAAATATTACTCTTTCAGGACTCTTCAGTAAAGTATCAATTTGTTTTGACCTTCCAAACATAAGACTGCCTATGAAACAAATCATTTAGCAGGGTGCATATAAGCTTTAGCCAGTACTGGCCTCCAAATCCCCTCAAAACATGCTCCTGGACCAACTCCCAAGTCTGAACCCATGCAGCAAGTCGATCAATGACTTTACAGAGAGACACTTGCACCAAGGGTCCCTCTAGAAAGCCTGCATACTAACTGGTAGGTTCTACGAATGCTGATAGCTGCTTCCAAAAAGAACACTGTGGAGGCAACAAAATATATCATCCATGTCCAAAACGACTAAGCTTTAGGGAAGTCAGATTTAAATATTATCAGTGCAACTCCTTCAGATAGAAGAATGAAACAGAAGAGGAAAAGAAGAACCTTGTCCTATAGCCTGGTGTTTTGACAGTAATTACATTTAATTCTGCACCCCTGTAGACTAGCGTGAGAAAAAATTTCAATAAACATCTTGAGTAGGGACTCACACATCACAAAGTTGATTTCAACCAAAGCCATGAACTATATAAACGAAACTGGAAGAGAATAGTATAGTAACCGATCAATACAAACATGCAGAGAAAGAGTGAAGCTAAACACATACCGTATGCTTATTGAGTCTTCTTTTCCTTGTTCTGGGGCAGCGGGATCTTCCGTAAGATGTTAGCATCAATTTTCCTGTATTGTGTCTGAATGATTTTACTAGTGATGATCAGTTTCTCATCAACTTGATCCTGGTACTTGTCATAGAAGAAAGGAACTGATAGACTAAGAGCAACCCCTGAAACAAATCAGGATGCATTACAAACTTAGTGAGGGAACCCCAAAACCAAAATCTTATGGACAGTTAGACAAAGGAAAAGGCATTAAAGGGGCTAACCAATGTACACCAGCGTTAGGAAGTTGAAGAAACTGCCTATATATGAAATCACCCACAAGCTAAAAGCAACCTGAAGAAGCAAGTCACGTCACAGAACCAGATCATCAAACGTTTAAATAAACCTCATTTAATTCTAAAGAGAAAAGAACCCTAACTTATAAACACACCTTCCCCAAAAGTCTCGAGTTTCTACCAATAGCAATTTCACGTGCAATAGACAGTGCATGATTAACCCAAACTCTTATCTCATCAGCAGCAACAAGAATTGACTCCTCAGAGATTTCCAGATCAGGAATGGGAGGCAGTGGTCTACAATCAGGCATCAATAGGTTGGTTACGGACTTCTAAGCGCAAAACCAAATAATAATAAAAATCATCAAATGTTTCAAGATGAATAGAGATAAAAACTAATCAAAATCAGGATAACTACTAGCTATTCAACACTATACAACAAAGACTCAAATTCCAATTTTATCAAAACCCAAACAACAGAAATCCGCTACTTCAGAATGGTTAGAGAAAACTAAACAATACCACTTCTACCACTTCTATCAAAGTGCAAAAAGCAGAATCCTAGTTGCGGCTTCTTCAAATAGTCGTGAAAACTAAACAGCAATGCAATAGATACCAATTATGCTGAAATCTAAAAAGTGGAAGCATATTAAAAAATTAACATATACCTGTTGAGAAGTGAGGCTGATTTAGCCCACAAAAAGAGGATTACAACCAGAAGCAATAGAACGTTCGAAATGAATGATAAGAGATTGTATCCAGCTCTTTCAAAAAGGATCCATAGGATGGTTGAGGAACCTAGCAAAACAGCCCCTCCCGACCACTTCTTCCACAACAATACATCAGCGACTGCACCACATTAACACGAAAAATCAATTCTGACCCAAAAAAAAAAAAGTGAATCAAACGAACACTTAATTCAAAATCAAATCCAAACATGAAAATGCGAAGATCTTAATAATTAAATCAAACAAGGACCGTAATCATCCATAGCAGTAACAGAAAATAATACAAAACGAGACCGAATGAGCGAAGAACAGATAACAGTGCATGCAAATTATAGTTGAAAATTCTATTTAGATATGTACATTGAGCATATAAACTTGTACTTCGATAGAAACAGGTACCTGTGCCACCGCCGAGAGCGTGGTGGACGGAAGTACGACTAGATTCTCCCATGGTGATTTAGGGTTTCGGACGGAAATGAAACGGATGGGGACGATGAGAGTTGAGAAATAGGGAGGGAGAATTAGAGGGGTGTGTTTGTAAATTTTGAGAGGGGTGAAACTTTTTGTTTCTATAAAGCCAAGGTAAATATAGCAAAGGACCATACGTGAAGGCCCAATCTTGACAACAAGAAGTAACCGCCCTAGTGGGACCATTTTAAGAGTTCTCAAAGCATAAATTTCCTTAATCTTGTGGATCAGAAGAAGTAGAGCAGTCAATTTGGGACGGTTTTATCGGGACGATTTCATCCCGCTATTTAAATGGAATGCGATGGAACGAAAAAATTTAGGCTCGTGAAAATTCGTCTCATCCCGCATTAATTGCGGGATAACATAGTGTCATCTTGTTCCGTCCCGTTATCTCGTATTGACGGCTCTACTCGTACCTAAGTTTTGAAACATAAAAGTGTAACGTATACCAACCTCCAACCCAATTTGCATTCACTTTTAAAATTCAACAATGCCAGGTCAGTCTTAATATATTTTGATTATATAATTTCATCCGGCCTAGCTAATTGTTTGGCTACATATACTGTATACTTAAGCTTGAGATAGTCTAACACAAACATGTTGAAGTATTTAAAGTTTTCTTGTCCCGCCTTGTCCCGTGTCCCGCAGTAGATTTGGGACGGGACGAAATATTTTAGTCCCGCAAAAATTCGTCCCGTCCCGTTCCGTCCCGTCCCGCATTAGTCGCGGGACAACATAGTGTCGTCCCGTCCCGTTCTGTTATCCCGTATTGACGACTCTAGTAAGAAGAAGAAAAAAAAGGCATTTACAGTTCATTTGGCGGTAAGTAAGCGGCCAAAATCATGATTTTAAATTACAAAACATAATATTTATAGGGATAAATACTACTCACTCCGTCTCAAAATAATGTTTTTTTTTTATTGTTTCAGAGTAAGTTCTTAGTTATTTTATTATTTAAACAATGTCAATGCATATGCTAAAGAGTGTCAGTGCACGTGTATAAAAATATCTGTGTTAGTATAAAAGAATATCAGTGCATTTGTATTTTAGTGTCAATGTTAGTGTGCTTGAGTGCCGGTACAAGTGTAAAACAGTGCTAGTGTTAGAAAGATTGTCAGTGAAATGTGTTTGAGTGCCATTTAAAGACAGAGATATTTTTCCTTCCCTTCTCATTCATTTACAATACTATATACTCCCTCTGTCCCACCCGAATTTGGACAAATTTCCTTTTTGGGCGTCCCATCCGAATTTGGACGGCCCAAAATGGAAACCTTAAATCACTATTCTCTCCACTCATTCTCTCTCCTACATTATTTTAATACTCACAACACCATTATAATTTACTATTCCCTCCACTCATTCTCTCTCCTATTTTTAAATTACACTCACAACATTTACCTTTTTCTTAATCTCCGTGTAAAGTAACTTTGTCCAAATTCGGGTGGGACGGAGGGAGTATACAAACAAGAGTCTTGCCTGGGACGTGATACTGATTCCTAATCACTCCATGATTTTAGGTATTATCTATAGCAACTATATTCCTACCAATAATACAATGATAATGAATAACTACTAACCATATATACTAAGATATACACCGAATATTATTATGCATAATATTCGCTAACACTCCCCCACAGTTGAAACGGGAGGAAGACGAACATTTAGACTGTCCCAAAAGTCTTCGAATAACACTAAAGGAAGCCCTTTCGTAAATATGTCCGCTAACTGATGGCGGGAGGGAACATGACATACCTGAACTTCACCGCGAGCAACCTTTTCACGGACAAAATGAATGTCCATTTCAATATGCTTTGTTCGTTGGTGCTGAACCGAATTTCCTGATAAGTATATCGCGCTAATATTATCACAGAACACCAATGTGGCTTGGTTAAAAGGACAATGAAGTTCCTCCAGCAAGTTTCGAAGCCAACATGATTCCGAAACAAAGTTCGCCACACCTCTATATTCGGCTTCTGCACTTGACCGAAAAATAGTGGGTTGAAGCTTAGCGGACCAAGATATTAAATTATCACCCAAAAATACACAGTATCAGTATCTGGACGTCGAACGTCTAGTATCTGGGCATCCACCCCAATCCGCATATGTGAATGAAACAAGGGAAGTCACCGATGACGGATAACACAAACAACCGAACACACGAAGGTGAGAAAAAGTGGGACGTTTACAATATAAAACTTGAAGCGGAGAAATAAATCCTAGTGAAGAATTCGGAAGGATATTTAAGATATACGATGTTATTTGTACCGCATAATGCCAGAAATTAGGAGGAAGAGTGGCATGGGTCAACTACGTACAGACCATATTATTTATTGTACGGATTTTTCGCTCGGCTTTTTCATTTTGGGCAGACGTGTACGGGCAAGATATGTGAAAATCTAGACCATTTTGTTTACAAAAATACCAAAATTGTTTATTATCAAACTCACGACCGTTATCACATTGAAAAGTTTTAATATCACGTTCAAATTGAGTTTTGATAAACGTACGAAATGCCAAGAATATAGAGTAAACATCAGATTTGCGGGCTAAAGGAAAAACCCATAAAAATCGAGAAAAATCATCCAAACATAATAAATAATAACGATGACCCGAAGAACTTAATACCGAGGATGTCCATAAATCACTATGAATCACATCAAATGGAAACAAAGTACGAGAATAAGATTTTTCAAACGAAAGTTTAACATGTTTTCCTAGCGAGCAAGCTTGACAAACATGAGAACATTTATTCCTACTACAATCTATGAAATTATTCTTCCTAAGAGATTTCATAACAGGGGTGTCGGGATGACCCAAACGCTCATGCCAAAGAACCGGAGACAAAGCAGAACAAGCAAACTAAAGGTTGGCGAATTCGAGTTGGTAACCGGATAGAGATCGCCGCGGCTATCACATCTAATGAGTTTAGTCCCCGTCCGAAAATTCTTCACAGAAAAATCAAAAGGGTCAAACTCGACGGAAACAGAATTATCAGTAGTGAACTTTCGAACAGACACTAAATTCTTAATTATTTTCGGAGCATGAATAACTACTAATCATATATACTAAGATATATACCGAATATTATACTGCATAATACTCCCTCCGTCCCGGTCGAAGTGTCTCAAAATGGGTTCGGCTCGGAAATTAAGGAAAGTGATGTAGGAAAGAGAAAAAGTTTAAATGTTGTGAGTATGAAAAATTAAATAGGAGAGAGAATGAGTGGGAGGAATAGTTAAGAGAGAGAATGTTGTGAGTGTAAAAGTAAAGTAGAAGAGAGAATGAGTGGGTGGAATAGTAATAAAAACTTTCCTTTTTTGGGTTGAGGCATTTTAAATGGGACGCCCAAAATGGAAAGTTGAGACACTTCGACCGGGACGGAGGGAGTATTCGCTAACACCAGTGAATGTATTATAAATGTCAGTGTAAAAAAATATCAATATTAGTGTAAAAAGTGTCAGTGTAATGTAGGAAAGGCAACGAGCGGGGATAACCAGTGTTAATGTCGGGAAGACAACGAGTGAGGATAACCAGTGCATATTTATTTAAGTCCCAGCGGAATAAAAATAAATTTTCCTTAGATTTTAAAAAATTGATTTTTTTATAAGACTAACTCATACTATATACTCCCTCCGTCCCACTATAATGGTAACAATTTGATTTTTTTGGTCAACTGAGTCAATCTTTGACCACAATCTTATGAATATCTAGATATCTCAATGTTATTCTAAAAATTGTTATTGATAGTATTTCTAATGATGAAACAATAACAATTTTTAGAATTGTATAGCGATATCTAGATATTCATAAATTTATAATCAAAATTGACTTAGTTGACCCAAAAAGTCAAATTGTATCATTGTAATGAGACTAATGGAATGGAGTATGATATAGTGGTAAAAATGGTATGTAATCCTAAAACTTCAAATTAAAGCAGATTCATTAGCTTTAGGTCTATATGTCCAATGTGGCAAGTGTTAGATGTATTATCTCACATTGAAAATTGATAAATTTTGTGTATAAGATATAAAGATTTTATATCACTTTCCTTAACATCAATCGATTTTAAGGTGAAACCTTAGATTTTAAGATGGTATAAGAGCAGGTCCGTCACACATGAAGGTCCAACGGTCCACGATGTTGCTCCGACCCACCCAAATAATAAGTGCACGTTGTAAGCCTTTGACAAGACCCGGCGGCGTTATCCCAAATCGAAAATTGACAAACCTGCCTATAACATATAAAAATCTTGGATTACTCCCCTTAATATCAATTGATTTTAAAGTAAAAGCTTAGACTTTAATAATAAGTGATCTTTTTTTAAGATTTAATTTTTTTTTTCTGTTATTCGCGTTCGTAAATGTCGCAGTTTACTAAACTTTTAACAAGTACTTTCTTCATCTAGTAATAATAATTATCCTGTTTTAATGATCAAATTGATTGAATTTCAATTTTAACTAATACAAGAAGAGTTGGTCTTACAAAAAACGTGTTTTCTTTTAAGTTTAGAAAAAAATATTTTTATACTGGCACTTAATAACACTAACGCTGTCACTTTTTTACACTTGCACTTTGTTACACTAACACTGACACTTTTTTCACTGACACTTAATATACATGTACTGATACTTTTTTGTACTGGCACTTTGTTACACTAACACTTGCACTTTGTTACACTAACACTGACACTTTTTACTAGGGGTGTGCACGGGCCTAAAGCCCGCGGGCTTTGGCAAAGCCCGATATGGGCCCATTTAGTTACGGGCTTCAATTTCAAGAGTCTAACATAGCGGGCTTCATGCGGGCTCAAATTAACGGATTTTTGCAGAGACAACTTTTTGAGTATAACCCCAGCATGCAGGCACTGGGAATTCATGCAAGGAATTACATTGACGAAGCTTTAACAAAACTGAAAAACCTCGAAAGCTCATCATTTAGAAGAACTTGAGGGTTTCCTTCTTCAACCTATGAGGAGGAACGAAAAAGAAAGCGCTAATATATATTTCAAGTATACAAGTTCAATCAAATATTCAAATACTGGCTCGGCTAGAAGATACCTTAAAAGATAATTTTATCTTCACAATGTTAAACTTCCTTAAGTGCTACTACCTCTGTCCATGTTTAAAACAGTGGAGATGCGATGTGCAATTGTGATCACCGTCATTCCTCTGCACTCATTAGGAGGATTGTGAGTGTTAAATTTATTATATATATAAATTATAAAATGACGTAGTTTTGAAAGAGACGGGCCGGGCCCTAACGCGCTGTAGAACAATAAGAGCCCGATCTCAGTTCGAGCCCGCGGGCCTTCAAGCTCTCAAGCCCAGCAGGATTGAAAACATTGCGGGCGTGGGCCTTGCGGACCGGGTTTTTGCGGGCCTTGCGGGCCGATGGGCGGGTTTGCACACCCCTACTTTTTACACTGACACTTAATATACATGCACCGACACTTTTTTACACTGGCACTTTGTTGCACTAACACTGTCACTTTTTTACACTGACACTTTGTTACACTAACACTGGCATAGCGGGGGAAACAAAACACGTTTTTTCTAAGCTTAAGAAAAAACACCTTTTTTGTAAGATTTTGGCATACAAGAAATATGTATTAATTTAATCTAATTTTTCTAGTATTTTTAAGAGTTGGTCATATAAAAAACGCGTTTTTTCTGGCACTTAGAAAAAACGTGTTTTATGTTTCCCCGTTTGTGCCAGTTCCAGTTTAACAAAGTGCCAGTGTGACAAAGTGCCAGTACATGTGTAACAAAGTGTCAGTGAAAAAAGTGCCAGTACCAGTTTAACAAAGTGCCAGTGTAAATTGGCACTGGCACTTTGTTAAACTGACACTGGCACTTTTTACACGGGCACTTTTATATACATGAACTGGCACTCTTCACACTGACACTCTGTTACACTAACACTGGCACTTTGTTACACTAATATTTTTGCTGGCTCTCAAAAACACAAGCACTGGCATTCAAAAACACATGGACTGGCATTTGAAAACACATACACTGGCACTCAAAAACACGTACACTGGCACTCAAAAACACTGGTAATCATTTTTGCTGGCTCTCAAAAACACAAGAACTGACACTCATAAACACTTGGACTGGCACTCCAAAACACAAGAACTGACACTCATAAACACTTGGACTGGCACTCCAAAACACATGAACTGGCACTCCACCACACATACACTGGCACTCCAATTACCCAGTCCACCTTGCGCTTCATCTTCTCTCCCAAACCACAACATCTCTTCTTTTTCTTCCTCATTTTACTGAATCAAATCCCCCACATGTACAATTAATTTAATATACACCTTCTTTATTTAATCCTTCATGCCACTTTTCCTGCACAAATCCATATTTAATGAGATATTTGGAAATCCCCAAAATCTGTGAAACGAAATTGGGTTAAATTTGACAAGAATTACTGAACCTGGTAGTTATTTTCAAGGCGGTGCATGACGAAGAACCCTAAAGCGGACATACCCATACATCCAAGACCTTGTGCTGATACCTCTAACCCCTCTGAACCCAGCTTGATTCTTGGTACACTTACTCCGGCGCCTTCCTCTGCCGTTGGGGGGAACAGCAGCGGCAACGGAGCCATCTCCGATCATCTTCTTCGTCGTCGATTTTGATTGGGGCACTGATTGGGGGTAGAGAGAGAGCCATTGGCGATTAGAGAGAGAAAGGGAGAGAGCTGGTGGTACGTCCGTTTAGAGAGAATGAGATTGAGCGGGATGCGGGTAAAAACACGTTTTTTTCTAACATAACAAAAAATGCGTTTTTTACAAGTTTTTGGCTATTTTTAATGATATATTATAAATTCATTGAGATAATTATATTTTTATGTAATTCTTAATCAAGCCTTATTTAAATTGACTACTTAAAAAAATAAAGCTGAACTGTCTTTTTATAGTATTTTACTAGTTTGTACATTAATTAACTATACTAGTATACTCTTCCGAAAAGTTAGTTTCACTTTAATTTTTATGGTCAACTTAATCGATTTTTGACCAAAAATTTATGGAACTTCAATTATCTCTTTTCAATTGTAAAAATTGTTATTGATTTACAATTAGAAATACTATTAATCACAATTTTTAGAATTGCATATGAATAATTAGGTTTTTATAAGATTGATTGGGTTGACCTTTTACAAGTGAAAGTGGGACTATTTTTTCGAAATTCACAAGCAAAAAAAAATGGGACTAACTTTTCAAAATTCACGAGTCAGTCAAATTGAGACTAACTTTTCGAATTACCGAAGTATATAATTGAGTTTTTCTTGTTATCAATTTCTCACGCAAATACTTGACCAGGACATGCTATCAACATATTTGTCTTCATCAAGACCTGCCTTGCTTCTTTTTTAAGTAACCAAGTTACAGGCTTGTTGCACCAACTCCATTCTAATTCATCTAACCAACAACATTATCCGGTAACATTATCCCAGTGTCGCAAAAGCTCTCACAAAAAATAAAAAGTAAAAAGAACATCAAGAAAGGAATCCACCAACTCAATTCTACTTCACCTAATTATAAATGAAAAAGAGAAAATTAAGAAAGGAATCCTATTCATAGTACAACTGCTCCTAAGCTTCAACCCAATGAAATCCTCTTAGGGGTTCAAGCTGAACTATAAGCTGGTAGAATGTTTAGTATTAATCCTATCACTCAAACCTGTCTTTTCATCGTTTTCAGAGTCATCATCATTTGAAGATTCTTCGTTCCGATGTTCTTCTCCTCCGTCTGTATTCAATTTGATCTTTTTCTCTTTCTTCTTCTGTTTCTTTTTCTGGCGTTTCATCCGCTTCTTTGCTGTGCGTTCTTCTGTAGCTTTTAATCTTTCTTCCCTTCTCTTGTTAAATTCTGCCACTTCTTTCCTTCTTTGGAAATCCACATCCATCCTTGTAAGCCGGTCCTGTTCTTTCCTTCTCATCTGTCGATACTGTTTCAGTAGAAAAAAAATCAGGATGAGCAGATGCAAAGAAAAAAACAGTAAAATGTTTTCAACCCTGTCCCAAACATACAGAAATTGTCACAAAATGAATATCTAAATATCAAAACTAATATAGAAAAAAACAGTAAAATGTTTTCAACCCTACACTCTACCATCCACCCAGACAATTTACAGTGATGATGAGCATAAGTGTCCATCAAGAGCTTCCATAATTACAAAAAAACTACTCACATTATGTTGCCTTTTAACTGCATAAAGTAATATCAAAACTAATATAGATAAAGAGCATTTTAGTTGTACAAAGAGTTGTGCCACACCTTTCTCGGCCTCTTTCAACATTGGGGAATATATGAGTTCTTCAGGATTATTAGACATACTTATTGAAGGAAGGGATCAATGCAATGGTTCTTCTCTTACTACCTCCGTCCCACTTCAAGAGTGAGTTATTCTTTTTTGGGACATCATTTTTCAACCAATTGACTCTCCTAACCTTCCTTTCCCGCATAGTTTGAATCAAATGTTCCCTCCTTGTTTTGATATCAAATGTTTTACTGGGTTCTTCAGAGATGTAATCAATTCTCAACCACTTTCCTTAGTTTACATGCTTGGTCAAACCACACCTCTTCAAGTGGGACGGAGTAATTTTTGAGGGACACATGCTCTCACATTAAGCAGCTACATAAGTATCTATATGAGATAGTAAAACCAGAACAGCCCATGAGTATCCAAGCACCTCTAATTGAGCAATTGCGGCGGTGTTCACACAATTCAACAGGTTAAGATTATAAGGTAACTGTCAATATATCACCAGTTCACCACAATGGGTAAAAGTTAGCCCTCTATTCCTCTTCTTTGCATGTATTTCACCAGTTGGCAAAGTCTTTGTCCTCAACACCGGTTACAACCCTTTACATTGAAGCCCACACTCGAAGAAAATGGGTCTTACATTTTCCAGATTACCTATCAAAGGAACTTGATTTAACAACTAATGGCTTTGCAAAGAGAAATTTCAAATACAACGTTGTGTTGGAATATTTGATATTTGTGGTATGGAAGTCCATAGATCTATGACATAGTTGTGTTGTTGTGTTTGGACTGAATCTGGCAAAGGAAAAAACGCGTTTGGAGTTTCTGGCAAGGAGGGCGGCCGCGCACATGCCAAGGGCGGCCGCGCTTGTTTGTCTTAAGCTCACCAAAAGTTTCTGGAGCCTAGCGCGGTCGCGCACGCCTCGAGGGCGGCCGCGCTGGCGTCGAATCTGGTGTTTTTCCTGGACCGAATTAGATCAGTTTTAGGTCTTTTTAAGCCCTAAAACTCTAGTCTTACCATACATATAAATACTCTAATATCCTCAGCCGTTTTTGGTACTTGAATATTGAAGAGAAACATAATTCTCTTGCTTTTATTCATTGATCGATTACTCCCGTTCATAGAGATTCGTTCGTGAGATTCAAGGCGATTGAGATAGGACCGCCGGTGACTACCTACCTGTGTGCTGCTTTGTGGTACGTAGTTCGTGATCGTTTTATCCTCGGAGAAATTTGCCTGTACCTGAGTTGCACCAATTGGGGGCAATATTTTCTCTTAGACAGTCTTCCTAAGGCGACTCGATCAAATCACGATAAGTTTTCTAACCGTTTGATTTCTTGTTTCTGTTTTCCCGATCCTGTTCCTTGGCTTTTGGTTTTGCTATTGGCTTAATTGGTACGTTTGACTTGATCAATAAAATCCCTACTTGTTGATTAAATTGTTGTTTAATCTGTGGTGCTTATTAATTTAATTTCCAACGCCTAAGAGAAAATAGTATTTTTATTTGATCATGTACTGGTGGTTCCTCTAGCTCTCCCTTTAAGTCCCTAGTTGACACCTCCGATCTTCCGAGAAGTTTGGTGGTAAGAACTTCAAGCGTTGGGTCCGAACGCATGAAGATCCGTTTGTCAATTAAGGGCATGTACGGTATCTTTGACATCTAAATGTCCCGCTACGAATGGTGATGATCCAGTTAATGTGGTTCTTTGTTAAACTGTGGAAGGAGCAGACGATGTTGTTCGAGGATGCGTGCATCGGCTTTGTCGAATGCGCTCTTTGATGTTTATTGCTCTGCTCCTCTGTTTCTTTGCGTCGGCTGTGGGACTCGCTTTCCAAGAAGTACGGCAGATGAATCGGTGTGGAAAAGTACCAAGTGGGAAAGTTCCCGAATTATCACATGAGTGAGGGCAAGTCGGTTACCGATCAAGTGCACGAACTCCAAATCATTTTGCAATCACTCAAGGATGCCGACATGGGACTTCCCGATAAGTTATTGTCATGGCTATCATTGAGAAGTTTCCTCGATCTTGGGAGGAATTTGGTATGACCCTCAAGCATCGTGCGGAAGCTTGTCACTCAATGAGTTGATGAATGCAATGCGATTCGGGGAGGTGCATAACGGTAACCAACCGAGTGTACTGTGGAGAATTTCCGCTAATATGATGCTTAGGTAAAAAGCAAGTTTAAAGGAAAAGGTGTGAAAACTTCTAAGGATAAAGAAAACCATGATAAACTTAAAGTTAAGAAAAATAACTTTAGGAAGCCAAAGAGCAAAACAAAACTGCTGGAATTGTGGAGAAGGTGGACACTTTTCTAGGGACCGCCCGTCCAAGAAAGGAAAAAGGACCACAAGCCTCTCTTGATGACCATCTCACACAATACGGCGTGCGGGTCCGAAGGATTAGGATGATCCCGACTCGACGCACCCGGAGGTTGACGATCGACTGCAATGTTACAAAGTATGTAACTTCTTATCCCGAAATCTTTACTGTCTATGAACCCAACGAGTGGCTAGTTGACACTGGGGCAAATGTGCACGTTTGTGCCGATAAATTGCTATTTGTGTCTTACCGCTGAGCGTGGTAGATCAGTGACGATGGGGAACTCTAGTGCTGCAAAGGTGCTTGGGACTGGACGCGTGGACCTGAGGTTTCCTAATGGGCGCATTCTTTCCTTGCAACGAGTGTATCACGTTCCTGATATTCGTCGCAACATTATTAGTGGTTCTAGTCTAGTTAGGAAAGGATTTGAGATTTCATTTAAGTGTAATAAGGTTATTATTTTGGATTCTGGTAGTTTTGTGGGGAAAGGTTATTCCTCGGATGGTTTATTTAAAATTAGAGTTGAAACTGATGTGTGTTCGCACAATAATTTTAGTTCTATTGATTATCCTGTTTCTTATTCCATTGAATCTTCAAATGTTTGGCATGGTCGTTTAGGACATATTAACTATGATTCTGTGAAAAGAATGATGAACTTAGATATTATTCCTAAACATGCTATTGATAAGAATTCTAAATGTCATGTATGTGTTGAAGCTAAATCTACAAAAGGTCCGTTTAAAACGGTTGTGAGAAATTCCGAAATTCTAGATTTAGTTCATACCGATATTTGTGAATTTTATGGTGTGTTGACGAAAGACAAAAGAAATACTTTCTCACCTTTATTGATGATGCTAGTAGATACCGTTATGTGTTCTTGCTTAATTCTAAGGATGAAGCATTAGACAAATTCATTATATTTAAGAACGAAGCGTAAACACAAACCTGGCAAGAAACTTAAACGGTTAAGGTCGATAGAGGAGGTGAATATGAGTCTAACCCCTTCATGTATTATTGCCAAGAAAACGGAATAGATACATGAAGAGACTCCTCCCTACACCCCCTCAATCAAATGGTGTGCGAACGTAAGAATAGAACCCTTACCGATATGATTAACGGTTTGCTTATAAGTTCTGACCGCCCAAATATATGTGGGAGAGGCTTTGAATACGGCTTGCCATATTCTGAATAGAGTCCCACCTAAACATAGAAAGGAAAGCCCGTTTGAACTTTGGAGAGGTCGACAAGCTAGCTTGAAACACTTAAAAGTGTGGGGGTGCCTTGCAAAGGTACTTGTACCCGCACACAAAAGGAAAAAGCTTGGACCTAAAACTGTTGATGCTATCTTTATAGGTTATTCTGAAACAAGTTATGCATTGAGATTTCTTATTATAAAATCTGAAATTTCTGGCATAGATGTGAACTCTATAGTTGAGTTACGTGATGCAACATTTTTTGAGGATGTGTTTCCTATGAAGAACGGACTTCCTAAGGAATCCAACCCAACCACCAACTCTATTCCTGCTCAAGTAGAAGAGCTGACAAATGTGGGGTTGATTCAGCCAAGAACTCATTCCGACGATGAGATTGAACCAAGAAGGAGTAAAAGGGCAAGGACCACCAAGGACTTTGGAAATGATTTTATCACTTACAATGTCGAGGGTGATCCTCTAACCTTCAAAACTCGCTACGGCTACTTCGATGCAAGCTGCAGAAGGATCCGTTAAGAGTGAGATGGATTCTATTGTCTCTAATGGGACATGGGAATTGGTCGATCTCCCTCCCGGTCAGTAAGCACGATAGGATGTAAGTGGGTCTTTAAAAGGAAACTGAAACCGGATGGAACCGTTGACAAGTTTAAGGCTAGGTTAGTGGCTAAGGGATTCAAGCAAATGGAAGGAATAGACTATTTCGATACCTATTCGCCGGTTGCTAGAATGACTACAATCCGAATGCTTATCGCATTGGCCTCTGTATATGATCTTCCTATCCATCAGATGGATGTTAAGACCGCTTTCTTGCATGGCGATCTTGAGGAAGAAATTTATATGGATCAACCTGAAGGTTTTGAGACCTCTGGCAATGAGAGAAAGGTTTGTAAACTTGTTAAGTCCTTGTATGGACTTAAACAAGCCCCTAAGCAATGGCATGAGAAATTTGATAAAATTATCTCATCGTTTGGCTTTGTTAATAATGAGTTTGATAAGTGTGTTTATAGCAAGAGTATTGGTGATAGTAGTATTGTCTTATGTCTGTATGTCGATGATATTTTGTTGTTTGGAACGGATATGAGGATAATTGATATTACTAAGGCATTCTTGAAAAGTAAGTTTGAGATGAAGGATATGGGAGTGGCAAGTGTGATTCTTGGCCTTAAGTTGACTCGTTCAACTAGTGGCATAACCATCTCGCAATCTCATTATACTGAAAGTGTAATTGAGAAATTTGGTTATAAGAATTGCAAAGTAGCTAAGACTCCATATGATCCTTCATCTGCTCTTACTAAGAATGAAAGTGGAGTACCGATGGCTCAGTTGAGATATTCTCAAATAATTGGAAGTTTGATGTATCTTGCCAACTGTACTAGACCGGATATATCCTACTCGGTTACTAGGTTGGCTAGATATACTGATGTCCAAGTAAAGCACGTTGGGAAGCTCTTGATAGAGTTCTCGAAGTACTTGAAGGGAACGATTTCCCTTGGCTTCATTACGGAGAGATATCCTTCTGCTCTCTTGAAGGATATAGTGATGCAATTTGGATTGCTATAACTCAGGGAGTTATGGCCGTACGGGGTATGTTTTCACCTAGGCGGAGCCGCAGCCGCTTGGAGGCGACCAAACAAACTCTGTTGTCTAGGTCTACATTTGAGGCCGAATTAGTTGCCACTTGACACTACTTGGATCGAAGTCGAATGGCTTCGAGGACTTATGCTCCGAGTTGCCTACGGTCGGCGAAGCCCACGCCTGTTATCTCCGTACATTGTGACAACACCGCCACGAGAAACCGAAAAGTGTCAAGTACAACCTGTTTGTAAAACTAGGAGACATATCCAAATTAGATTAAAATCTATAAGGGATCTAGTGTCTCGGAAGGTGATAGCTGTTGATTATGTTGGTACCAAGGATAACACAGCTGATCCTTTAACCAAAGGGCTAGAATTTGCTCTAGTTCAAAAATCTAGGTTGGGGATGGGACTGAACCCCGTCTGATTCAAACGCAGTGGCAACCCAATCTACCTGAGTGGAGATCCCACAAAGGAGATTCAATGTGGTAATAACAAGCTGTGGGGTGAGTCGGAGCACTAATAAATAGATTGACATGTTACATGTCTGAGTCTATCCCCTGAATAGCCTAGAGGTGCTCGTTCTTTGCTAATATAGTAAAAGTTTGGAACTTTGAATGGGATCAAGTCTTTTAGACAAGATGTTAGCAAAGCGTCTTCCGAGATGCCCAGCTAAGTGAGTGTTGTTGTTGGCCGCAACTAGAGGAATTTGGGTTATTCCTTGAAAGCACTCATGATAGAGGATCGGGACGTATGGCTTATAAGCGTCAAGTGTTCGATAGAGGGCCTATCATAGCTTTTGTCATGTTTGTTACCAAAGAAAGGCCTTTACATCCAAAGGCATCGATTCAAGACACCCGCTCATCTGGTCCTGTGGAGGTTTGCGTTGGATAACATAGGTAGTAGTTGGCCGGAAGGTACCATTATTGAAAGCATGGCAATGGACAACTGTACACGTCATATTTCTATGAACTTGTGGGGATTGTTGGAATATTTGATATTTGTGGTATGGAAGTCCGTAGATCTATGACATAGTTGTGTTGTTGTGTTTGAAGAATTTGGCAAAGGAAAAACGCGTTTGGAGTTTCTCGGGAGGGCGGCCGCGCATGCCCAGGGCGGCAGCGCTTGTTTGTCTTAAGCTCACCAAAAGTTTCGGGAGCACTAGCGCGGCCGCGCGCCTCGAGGCGGCCGCGGCGGCGTCGAAAATCTGGTGTTTTCTGGACCGAATTAGATCAGTTTTAGGTCTTTTTAAGCCCTAACACTCTAGTCTTACCATACATATAAATACTCTAATATCCTCAGCCGTTTTTGGTACTTGAATATTGAAGAGAAACATAATTCTCTTGCTTTTATTCATTGATCGATTACTCCCGTTCATAGAGATTCGTTCGTGAGATTCAAGGCGATTGAGATAGGACCGCCGGTGACTACCTACCTGTGTGTGCTTTGCTTTGTGGTACGTAGTTCGTGATCGTTTATCCCTCGGAGAAATTTGCACATGCACGAGTTGCACCAATTGGGGGCAATATTTTCTCTTAGGATGCCTTCCTAAGGCGACTCGATCAAATCACGATAAGTTTTCTAACCGTTTGATTTCTTGTTTCTGCTACGTTTTCTGATCCTGTTCCTTGGCTTTTGGTTTTGCTATTGGCTTAATTGGTACGTTTGACTTGATCAATAAAATCCCCTACTGTTGATTAAATTGTTGTTTAATCTGTGGTGCTTATTAATTTAATTTCCAACACGTTGTGGTTTGGTGCACATGTATGTTCATATAGTGCACTGATTCAAAACTTCTATATAGTTTTTATAACTGAACCTGAAGGATTCTTTGAAATATCTCTAAATCTGAACAACTAATTGCTTCAATTTGATTGTAACTGCTTTTATATAGTTCAACAGATGTAAAGATTAGGGCTAGCAGCTCAGACTGTCTAAGCCTTCAAATGAAGCTATGAACCCGCTTCATGCGAGAGAGAGGGAGAGAGAGATTCAAAGATGCTCTGGACATTGAAATATCTCATGCTTGGATAGATAGACAATCAAATGGTGTCCCTTTGTTTTCCATCTCCTTTTAATTAAAAAAAATGGGTTTTTTTTGTTTTGTATTAATGAATGCCTTAAGCTATTACAAGAGCGACACTTGACAGTGTCTTTAGCGGGGATTGAACCCCTGACCTTTTCATATAGAAAGGGATACCGAATGCCGTTGTTTCCGTCTCCCGTTATCACAGAAGTTAACAAGATACTATCAGGGATTCAGGGGTGATCTCATTGCCACATTTGGCTCATGTAACTGTAGAAGAATGTATTTCAGTTTGCCCATCCTATTACTTGGACCGGATGAAGTTGATAATTTTTCCACCTTAACAGGATATCTACTGAACAAAGTTGATAATGGTTGTTTCAGACTTTGTGGAGTTTATAAAAGCTGATTTTCCATCAACTGACCCTGACCAGTTCCATAAGGCTAGGAGACAGAATAATGCGTCTTACTTCTATGATACCGTCTATAAGTGGCATGGGTTTACTCTGATCTACTTATTCCCGAAACATAATCCCAGAAGCTTTGATAATATTTCATATTCCAAAGTCTGATTCCCCCCTGCTACCTAATTGACCCTGATATAGAGCCATTTTATGCCAAATCAATGCAACATCGACCTTCTCCAAAAATGGTGTCGCTCATTGTCCCTCATGTGAATCCATCTAGAAATTGAAAGGTTCATCTCTATGAACTCCATGCAAATTTAAAGAATTTATCTCCATAACAAGTGCTTTAGTTACATAACAAAAGAACATCATCAATAAGATAGTCCTTATATATTCTTCTACAAACTGCATTATCCTCCACTTTAAGGTCTTAAGGCAAAAAGAAGAAAAAGAAGTAATCAAATACCTAATTCAAGACTCACGCTCTCCCATGTAATTAGGGGAATTTAGCCTATTTCTATCACGTACCACATTGCCAGATTTATGCAAAAAACTTCCTATGTAAATGTACAAGAACAATTGTTGGGCTCGATAATCAAAACCACACACTCAGTTTTTCCATTTCGTGAGCCCTGACACAAAGTCTAGAAGCAATAATCAATCTGCTGAGAGTTCTTTTTGATGCAATAATTTCTAAAAGACTAACCAGTTAAATAAATTTAGTTCGAATCTACCAGACACAAGTTAATGGATAAACCAATAAATTTAGCTTGAATCAAGTACCAATGACTTGGTTGGCTGCTTGGAGAGGTTCCCCTTGGGACTAAAGAAGGTAGTTGGTTAAACCAAAAGTCAATTTTCAGTTGATGTGGAATATCAGCATTACCCAGTAACCTATCCCCAAGAGCTCATTCACACTTTGTTTGTACAGGTCCAAAGTATTCTTATTGTGAGGCTGCAACCATAGTTGTAATGTATCTTATGAAAATCTATTCAAAATAAAGAAGAAACTTGAATGTTAGGCAATCAACATTCCAACTGCGATTATAATTTCATATCTGAAATCAGAAATTATATACAGTATATACAAAAAAGCAATGGGATTCTACGTTTTGCTCATAATTAGCAAATTTTAAGACTATAATAACAATAAATTACCTGATGGAAGTCGCCGGAGCCTGAACCGGCGGAACTTCCGGATGTGTTGCTGACTCGAACAGGAACGTGATCGATTATGCGACGGAGCTTGACCTCTAGGTCTTCATCTTCGGGGTTTGCGGCGGGGGGTGTGTACTCCACAAGCGCAGTAGAAGAGTTGGACGGAGGGCGAGGAGGAAGGGCGGCGACCGCAATTCTATCCGGCACCGGAACAAGTTGTATTTCTCGGTTAGCGGCTGCCATCGGCCTACCTGACATTTTGTCTGAAAAACCTAAAACCCTAACAATTGGATTTGATTGTTAGCCACTCTTCGAGGAATAAGGCAGCTCGAAATCGCGAAATATGTTGCCCACAGTTTGAATCTGTAACAGAATTTCAGCAATCTTCTTCGAATCTGCCTATTTTCAATTTCATTTACACCTATGACCCACCATTCTAATTAGGGGTATAAATAATTTGCTCAAATTTATAGAACGGGCAGGAGCATTTGTGGAAATTTCCAGCTGGAATTGAGGGTGAATTGCAATTCAATTGTACTCTCTCCGCCCGATGAACCTTACTTCACTTTGACATTTAACGGTGATCAAATATTAATATAAATTTAATCCGCATAGTAAAAATCTAAAAAAATTATTGATAAATCAATTAATGATTTATCAATAGTAATTCTTATAATTTTATTAGAATGATTAAATTTATATTAATATTTGATCAAACTTTATTTGTATTGACCAACATAATAGTAAATGGGTAAGATTATTCGTACAGAGGGAGCATATGTTTGTACCGATATTGCAATTTAGTTTTCAACATTATAAAATTACTAATTCGATTTTTCACTTTTACATTTTATTATAAAATGGTGTAAAAACTAATGATATTTTAATTTCATGATGGAGTCAAGGTTTTTTAAGAGGTATATTAATCATTTCATAAGAACATGTTTGTTAGACAATATTAGATTTATGACTTGCTATCCCCGCCACCAAGCCCGGGTCGGGCCGGTCCGGGGAGGGGGGGGGGAGGGGAGGGGGTCAGTGAGGGCAATCGTTCGGGGTTCTTAGTGGTAAGGAGCTCATTCTTAAATAGGTTATAGTGTGTATGGTATGTATATGTTTTTTTATAACTATAATAAATATTTATTTGTTTGCTAATTACACATAATTTGAAAAAATAACTGTCTGTAAGTATTCTGCGAAGGTCTTTTAATTGTTTTTCCTTGTATTTTGTACACAAAGCTCCTAAATCTATCATAATTAATCAAGCCCTTCATATTCACGAGGACGTGGCTAATTTGAAAGAGACTCGGGTCATAAAAATTCTAATGGATTGGGTATTAGTTACATTGAACAACATGAAATTTTAAATGAAGAAAATAATTCTGATGAATTGGGTGTGGGTAATGATCTTGAGCAACATAATGAAAACCTAGGTGAAGACAATCATATTCATGAGGACGTAGCTAATTTAAATTAGTGTGATATATCCCATGTATCCAACATAGAAAATGCAGAAATTGATGATTCTCAAAACCTTACATTAGATATTTTTTATCCGAGAAATTGGAATAATATTGACAATAAGACGAGAGATATTTTAGTTGAAAAAGGTCTCATACGAGTTTTGAATAAATAGTATCCATTTGATAATAATTCAAGACATTTTTTCGGCTCTTATTATTCTAGAAATTTGAGCAATGGAGAGATTTGTGATAGAAAATGGTTGGTTTACTGTAAACATGTGGATAGAGTGTATTGTTTTTGTTGTAAGTTGTTTAAGTCTACTAATAAATCAAATGCATTAGCAAATGAGGGATTTCAAAATTGGAAGCATCTTGGTGAGATATTCAAAACGCATGAGAATAGTGTTGAGCACATGACTAATATGAAATTTTACAGCGAATTAAGATTGAGATTAAGCCAAAATAAAACAATTGATGAAGACTTGCAACTACAAATTTTGAAAGAAAAGGAACGTTGGAGAAACGTTTTAGTAAGAATAATTTCGGTTGTAGTATATAGCATTTGAGTATCGTAAAAATATATAGCATTTGAGTATCGTAAAAATATCCGATTAATTAGGGATCTCTTCATCTGATTTCGCCCGGGGTCCACAAAAGTCTAGGAACGGCCCTGCACCAAGCCACCACCATCAACCCAGTCATCCACCACTACTGCCACCAGTCCATTACCGCCACAAACAACTTTACAATAACACCATCGCCGCACAACAGGACTTCAACTTCAACTCAAAATTTAAACTAATTAAACAAACAAACATGCGCACGCACATGCCAGATAGATTCCACAAATTTCACCTACACAACATGCACAACACATACACAAAATAAGATCTCACAAATTCAAGAAATTCAACACAACACACACACAATACATAAAGGGGAGAGGTGGTCGAACAAAACAAATGATGGGAGGAGAACATATTCAACACACACATACACTCATTCAAATCAATACACACATAAACACCAAATAGGGTAGATAAGGGAGAGTGTTCCTCACCACATACATACACACATGCTTGCAAACCCACTAACTTGTACTCCCTCCGTCCCTAAATGTTTGTCCCATTTGACTTTTCAAACATTTTAATTTAGTGATTTTAAAGCTTTAATTTTGTCTATTTTTACGAACGCTTTGAAAATTATTGATAATATATACCGCCGTCATGTAATACTCTGTCCCTAAATGTTACAAGTTTTGAAAATTTAGTGATTTTGAAGCTTTAATTTTGGAAATGAGACTAACTTTTTGGGACAAAGAAAAATGAAAAATGGGACAAACATTTAGGGACGGAGGGAGTATTAAACAAAATTTCTCTTTTTCGATTGGGGAGTTTGGTCGAGGGAAGGTGGTCTGATTGGAGAATAGGTAGGGTGAATTGAAGGGGGGACTGTCATAAAAGAGAAAAGAGAGGATAGAGGGGGATAAAAGGGGTGGTGTGTTTACTCTGGAAATTGGGGAGGGAGTTGAAGATGAAAGTGAGAGGTTGGTAGAGAAAGGAGGAGATAGGGTTGCAGAGGAAGATCGATAGTTTTTGCGTGTTTTTTTTTTTGGGGGGGTGGGGGGGGGGGTGGTGTGTGTGTGTGTGTGTGGGTGTTGGGATTGAGTTTTTCCTTTCTTTAACTATTTCTTTCATTAAGCAAGATTTACAAAACAACGTTGTTATGTTGTTAAAGAGCAATTATCTACTTTTCACTTGTGAAATGAGCTATATGCCCTCTAAAAAGTCATTTGATCATTTTCATTTCGTCAAAAAACTATAACCTCTTAGTTTTTACTGTTGGAGTAAAACAAAAATAATCGAAAGAAAATCTTACAAACCGCTGGATGTAGCACGAACAAAATGTAAACGTTGGGGGTGAGGCGCGGACTAGGTCGCTCTCTTTAAGACGGTTCGCACCCCCACAGTAATTCTCCAACTGGTGTAGAGGGTTATGACACGCCGCCTCTAGGATACAACAACCCAACCAAAGTTGTTACTTCTATCAGTCTACACAACTTCAAGAAGTAGAAGTTTTTCAACACCCACACTATTACTTTATTGCCCAAGAAAATATATAGAGAAGGAGATAGAGAAGATATTGAAAGTGGTGTGTACAAAAGCCTTTTAGATAACCTCTATTTATAAGTCTCTAAAATGTGTGTTACATTATAGTATTAAAACCATTTTAATTGAGTAATAAAATTGAGAGAGTTACTCTATAGTTTTAATACAATTTAAATGAGAAATATAAATTATAAAGCTGTTACAAAATGTTGTCTATCAAAAGGCTTTGAACTCATAACTTGTAAAAAGGCTAGATACATTTTGCATGTGCTTAAAGCCTTAGAATAAAAACTTGAAACTCACAAATAAATGACAATCAATATGACTAAATAAAAATAATTAATGAGCATATGGGAGTTACAAAAATATCTCCTATAATATTTTGAATTGTAGTAACTAATCAAATATATTCAAATGCATTATTTTTATTAAAATACTGTATAAAACCAACAATCCCCCACTTATTTTAATAAAAATTGTAGAAGATAAATTGAGAATATTAAAATGGGCAAAGCGTGAATGATATGCATAATAAAGGTGGACCTGCCTTGAAACCTTTATTTAGTGTTTCAACAACTCCCGTACTAGAGTCCAAGTAGACCAGCCTTGAAACTTAGACTACTTGAGGGCACGTAAAGTCGTTTCACACACACATCATTCAAAGTGCAATATAAAAACTTCATAAACCAGCACATTACGGCCTTGTGCTTTATCCTAGTTTTCATGAGTGCTCTAGAGACCTAGCCCAATCTCATAGGAAGCGGCCCCACTTCCACACTCATATAGGTGGTTCTATCAAGGATGCTCTTATGACTAATACACCCCACCCATAAGGGCTATAGTAACCATTAAGAAGTCAAATAAGACTTCAACCTCCATAAACGTCACAAGATCACATGCACTCACACCTTAGGGATGGACATATTATTTGTAAAATTTATAGTGCATGTCCCCATACAAACCACTCTTTGATTCTTTTGGCCCCTTAACTTGGATCTTGGGATCGTCAATCACCAAGTGGGGTATCCTCAAAGGTGATTTTTAATCATTTTTGGGCTTTAGTCCCATCCCCCTCGATGTATTCCAAATCTTTTCTCTTGCTAGAGCTTTTGTTAAAGGATCGGCTAAGTTATCGCCCGACCTTACATAATCAATGGTTATCGCACCATTATTTAAATATGATCTCACAGTACTGTGTTTTCGCCGAATAGATTGGGATTTTCCATTATAGTAACGGTTGTTGACTCGACCAATGGCAGTTGTACTATCACAACGTATCAAAATAGGTGGCACGGGTCTTTCCCACATCGGGATTTCAATTAACAAATCACGCAACCAACATGCTTCTTCACTAGCGGATGATAAAGCTATTAGCTCCGCTTACATAGTGGATTTAGCTATAACTTGTTGTTTTTTTTATCTCCAACTTATAGCTCCACCACCTTAAGTAAAGATGTAACCTGTGGTAGACATTGAATCACCCGAGGGAATTCCAATCTGCATCACTATCCTTCAAGCACGGCAGGATATCGTTTATATAGCAAACCATAATTTAAAGTTCTTTTTAAATATTTCATTACTCGATTTATTGCATTCCAATGTTCAAAGTTTGGTTTGCTATTAAATCTACTTAAAACACCAACCGCATAAGCACTATCAGGTCTAGTACAATCTATGACATATCTTAAGCTACCAATAATACTTGCATATTCAGTTTGATTAAGCACATCACAATCTTTTTCCGTGGGATAAAGATGCATACTAGGATCAAAAGGAGTAGATACGAGTATACAATCAAAGTAATTATATTTTTTTAATATCTTTTCAACGTAATGTGATTGATCAAGTAAATATGCCATCGTTTGTCCTAGTGATTCTCATTCCAAGTATTATATTAGCTTCACCTAAATCTTTCATGTCAAAATTACTATTAAGTAACTTTTTAGTATTTTCAATAATTTTCAAATTTGAACCAAATATTAATAGATCATCAACATATAAGCACAAAATAACATGTACACCATTTATAGACTTGCAATATATACACTTATCACTTTCATTAGATTTAAATCCATTAGTAATCATACACATGTCAATTTTTTCATGCCATTGTTTCGATACTTGTTTAAGTCCATATAATGATTTATTCAACTTACAAACTTTATTTTCATCTTGTATAAAGCCTTCGGGTTGATCCATATATATTTCTTCTTCTAAATCCCCATTAAGGAATGCGATTTTTATATCCATTTGATGTATTTTAAGATTATGGATCGCGGCTATGGCTATCAAGAGTCTAATGGATGTCACTCTAGTAACGGGTGAGTAAGTGTCAAAAAAGTCTATGTCTTCTTTTTGTTTAAAGCCTTTAGCCACAAGTCTTGCATTAAACTTATCCACACTATCATCGGGTTTACGTTTTTTCCTTAGTATCCACTTACATCCTATTGTTTTACAACCCGGTGGCAAGTCAACTAGTTTCCAAGTTTTATTAGATACTAGCGATTCCATTTCATCATTTATAGCTTCTTTCCAAAACTCGGAATCCGGTGAAATTAAGGCCTCTTGTAAAGTAGTAGGATCACCTTCTACACTATACACTAGATAATCGGGCCCAAAATCTTTTTCACTACAAGAAAACTGTCATTTAGCGACGGATTTTAGCGACGGACGCAATTCCGTCGCTAATAGCGACGGATTAGCGAGGGAATAGTGAGGGATAAAAAATAAAAAAAATAAAGCTGAAAACGACAACTTTACCGACGGATTTAACGACGGATAATATTTCCTCACTATTTCGTCGTAAAAGTGGCGCCAAAAAATTGCGCCTCTTTTTACCGACGGTTAACCGACGGATTAACGAGGGATTGCAAAATTTTTTTACCGACGGATGTATTTCGTCGCTATAGAATTAAAAAAATAAAAAAATATTATTTCATTTTCATTTAGCGACGGATTAACGACGGATTGTAAAAAAATTTTACCGACGGATGTTTGTCGTCGCTATAGAATGGAAAAATAAAAAAAAATTATTTAATTTTTATTTAGCGACGGATTAGCGACGGATTTTTTTTTTTTTTTAATATATAGTCTAATGCATGTTTATTAATACCTAATTGTTAAGTTTACCTCAAATATAAATGAAGTAAGGCTAAATATGATAAAAATATGTGACATTCTTAAAATGTTAATAAGTAAATTATATTATTTAATTGCAATTTATATTTTTAAAATGAATATATATCTTTTGAAGACTGAATATCAAATATTAATTTTATAAAGTATAAAATTATTTGAATTCATATTTTATTTGAAATATAGTGTATAGGATATATGAATGGTATCACTACAAGAAAAACGGCAGTTACCGTCACTAAATCAATTTAGTGACGGATTTTAGACATAAAAAATCCGATGTTAAAACGCGTCACTAAATTTTTCGACGGATTACTGACGGTTCTCAATCAGATTTATTGACGGAAATTTCCGTCACTAACGTTTTAAAATCCGTCGGTAATTTGGTGAAATAAACGACCAATTTAAAGCATTATGTCGACGGATTAGTGACGGAAAATTTCATCGCTATTTAAACGGTCGTTTTATTTTTTGGACCATTTTCGTGACGGATTATCGACGGATTATTCCGTCGTTATTTGAATGGTCATTTTATTTTTTTGGACCATTTTAGTGACAGATTAGTGACGTATTTTCCATCGCTATTTAAATGGTCGTTTTATTTTTTGGACCAATTTAGTGACGGATTAGCGACGGATCATTCCATTGCTATTATTAATTAAAAAAATCAATATTTTTTTTATATGCCAAATTATTGAGGGCTTTCCCGACGAATATTTCCGTCGCTAAATTTGCATTTTATATTAACAATATTATATATATATATATATATATATATATATATATATATATATATATATATATATATATATACTCCTCCGTCCCGAACTTACTTCACAAACACTTTTTGCACCGGGTTTTAAGGGAGGGAGTATTATATTGAAAGTGTTTGTGAGCGTGAAAATAAAAATAGGAGAGAGAATGAGTTGAGAGAATAGTAAATTATAATACTAAGTATTAAAATAATGTAGGAGAGAATGAGTTTGGAGGGAATAGTAAAGATTCCTTTCCATTTTAGGTAAGTTTTAAATGTGTGAAGTAAGTTTTGGGACGCCCAAAATGGAAAGTGTGAAGATTGTTCTGGATTAGGGAGTATATATATATATATATATATATATATATATATATATTAATATATATATATATTTATTTTCAAATCAATCCCTCAACTTTTTTTATTCTCAAATCAATTCCTCAACTTTTTTTTATTTTCAAATCAGTCCCTTTACGTTTTTTATTCTCAAATTAGTCACTTAAATTTTTTTATATCCAAATCAATCCTTATATTTTTCAAAATATCACTTTGCTCCACCACCATCCACCACCATCCACCACCACCACCATCCATCAATCTACCAATATCACTGTCAAAATCATCCAATTTTTGTGGCAAACCGATTTATAGAGATTGATCTACAAAACAAAAAATCAACAAAATCACATTTGGGGACCTCAGATCCACACACACACACACACGAACTGGCATTAATTTCCAGATTCCGGCGCTCCAAATCAACGCCGGCGGCTGGGGGAGAGAGAGAAGAAGACAGCGTTAGGGTGGCCCTCGCCGGAGACGATGAAAGGGAGAGAATACTTGTTGGATTTGATGGGTTTGAGATTATAATGCCTCGAACTTTGATGCCCCGTTTCTTTGCCTGGTTGAATGCTCGGTCGAGGGCAGTAAAATTTATGCTGAAGTCGTCAGAGCTCCGGCACGGAACAGGTATAATCTCCACCCCAGTTCGCCATTTAATATCCCTATCAAGACTGCAATTTGGGGTTTGAGAATAATCGGAAGTGAGGGAGTAAGGGTTTCACCGGAAGTGGGGGAGGGGTTCGCTGGCGCCGGAGAAGGTAGAATGGAGTAGAGAGAGAAAGTGTGTGTGTGTGTGTAAGAGTGTGTGTATGTGTGTGTGTGTGTGGTGGGAAGAAAGTAAGAAACGTGTGTGTGTGTTGGAGGGTTTATATATATATATATATATACTATATATATGTGCCGTCGTCCGAAGACCGGTAAATGTTGTGAGTGTAATTTAAAATGAATGGAGGGAATAGTTTTTTTTTTTTTTTTCAAATTATATTTTTTTTTTGAGTTTTAAAAAATGTAGGAGAGAGAATGACTAATTTAAGTAAACCCTCCTAAAGCTTTCCACTCTTAGTCCAAACCCAAAGTCTTAGCCCAAAATGTCTTAGCAAAAGTCTAAGGGAAACGGAGGGACTATATATATATATATATATATATAAAAACCGTTCATATATATGAGGGGTATTATATATATATATATATATATATATATATATATATATATATATATATATATATATATATATATACGCTCCCTGTCCCTATTTAATATTAGGATTTTGAAATGGCACGGTGGATTAAGGAAAAGATAAATGTTGTGAGTGTAATTTAAAAATAGGAGAGAGAATGAGTGGAGGAAATAGTAAATTATAATGGTGTTGTGAGTATTAAAATAATGTAGGAGAGAGAATGAGCGGTTGGAGTGAATATTTTATTAATATAAAAGTTTCCATTTTGGGACGTGTAGGATATTAGCGGGACGCCCAAACGGCAAAAAATCCTAAGTCGGCGGGACGGAGGAGTATATATAGTATATATATATATATATATATATATATATATATATATATATATATATATATATATATATATATATATATATATATATGTGTGTGTGTGTGTGTGTGTGTATAATGGTGAATTAGGACCATTGAATTTGAGTGTGAGATTAATGGTGTAGATTGATTTAGTGATAATCCTTGTGAATATTAAAGGACCAATCAAATGAAAGTGTGTTTTTGTTTTTATGGGATGAATTTGGACCATTGGATGTAATGCATTTAATGGTGAAGATGTTGCTTGGATAATGATCCATGTGAATATTTGTAATTCTTCATGATTATAATAATTAATAGAAATAATTAATAATAATAATAATTTAAATTATAAAATAATATTACGCGTAATATCAATAATAATAATATTTATTATCAATAATATTTATTAATGAATTAATAATTATATAATTGATTAATTAATTAATATTAATATTGATTATGTAAACAGTAATAATATTAATAATAGAACTAATAATAATTAGAAAATTTATTATTTTTTATTGACAAGGAAAAAATATTTTAAACTTTTTTTATTACTGAAAATTACAAAAAGTTATCAAAAATATTTACATGCTTTTATTAATTAATATTAATATTGATTATATAAACAGTAATAATATTAATAATAGTACTAATATTATATTTTTTTCTAACTTTTTTTTATATAACTTTTTGAAAAAAACTACAATGCTAAAAAATATCCAAAATATTTATTTATATTCATAAAAAATAAAAAAAAAATTATAGGGTATAGGGTATAAAGTGTAGGGTATAGGATATATTCCCTATAGGGTATAGGATATATACCCTATAGGGTATAGGGTATAGGGTATATGGTATAGGGTATACCCTATACCCTATGTACCCTATAGGGTATACCCTATACCCTATGTCCTATAACCTATACCATGTACCCTATATGGTATACCCTAAACCCTATGCCCTATAGGGTATACCCTATAGGGTATAGGGTATATGGTATAGGGTATACCCTATACCCTATGCCCTATAGGGTATACCATATACCCTATGCCCTATAATCTATATCATGTACCCTATAGGGTATATCCTATACCTTATGCCATATACCTTATACCATGTAGGGTATACCCTATACCCTATAGGGTATACCCTATAACCTATACGCTATGCCCTATACCTTATACCATGTACCCTATAGGGTATACCCTATACCCTATGCCCAATAGGGTATACCCTATACACTATGCCCAATAGGGTATATCCTATACCCTATATCATGTACCCTATAGGGTATACCATATACCCTATGCCCTATAGGATATACCCTATAGGGTATACACTATACCCTATAGGGTATACCCTATACCCTATACCCTATGCACTATACCCTATACCATGTACCCTATAGGGTATACCCTATACCATGTACCGTATAGGGTATACCCTATACCCTATGCCCTATAGGGTATACCCTATACCCTATGCCCTATACCCTATACCATGTACCCTATAGGGTATATCCTATACCCTATGCCCTATAGGGTATACCCTATACCCTATGTCCTATACCCTATACCATGTACCCTATAGGGTATACCCTATACCCTATGCCCTATCGGGTATACCCTATAGGGTATATGGTATAGGGTATACCCTATATCCTATGCCCTATAGGGTATACCCTATACCCTATGCCTTATACCCTATAGGGTATACCCTATACCTTATACCATGTAGGGTATACCCTATATCTTATACCCTATGCCCTATACCTTATACCATGTACCCTATAGGGTATACCCTATACCCTATGCCCTATAGGGTATATCCTATACCCTATACCCTATATCATGTACCCTATAGGGTATACCATATACCCTATGCCCTTACCATGTACCCTATAGGGTATACCCTATACCATGTACCCTATAGGGTATACCCTATACCCTATGCCCTATAGGGCATACGGTATACCCTATACCCTATGCCCTATACCCTATACCATGTACCCTATAGAGTATACCCTATACCATATGCCCTATAGGGTATATGGTATAGGGTATACCCTATACCCTATGCCCTATAGGATATACCCTATACCCTATATCATGTACCCTATAGGGTATACCCTATACCCTATGTCCTATACCTTATACCACGTAGGGTATACCTATACCCTATGGGGTATACCCTATACCCTACGCCTATACCTTATACCATGCAACCTATAGGGTATACCAGTATGCAACGCATAGGGTATAAAAAGGTATACCCTATACCCTACGCCTCTATACCCTATATCACGTTTAATTCTATGTGGTATACCATATACCCTATGCCCTATAGGATATACCCTATAGGGCATATGGTATACCCTATAGGGTATAGCCCTATAGGGTATACCCTATACCCTATGCACTATACCCTATACCATGTAACCTATAGGGTATACCCTATACCATGTACCCTATAGGGTATACCTTATACCATGTACCCTATAGGATATACCCTATACCCTATACCCTATGCCCTATACCCTATGCCCTATACCCTATACCATGTACCCTATAAGGTATATCCTATACCCTATGCCTTATAGGATATACTCTATAGGGTATACCCTATACTCTATGCCATATACCTTATACCATGTACCCTATAGGGTATACCCTATATCCTATGCCCTATAGGGTATAACCTATACCCTATGCCCTATACCCTATACCATGTACCATATAGGGTATACCCTATACCCTATGCCCTATAAGATATACCCTACAGGGCATAGGGTATACCCTATAGGGTATACCCTATATCCTATACCCTATACCCTATGCCCTATAGGGTATACCCTATAGGGTATAGGGTATATGGTATAGGGTATACCTATAGGGTATAGGGTATACCCTATAGGGCATAGGATATAGGATATACCCTATAGGGTATAGGGTATAGGGCATAGGATATATGGTATAGGGTATACCATGTACCTATAAGTAGTGTGTAACTGTAGGTATACCTTATACTCCTATGTAGGTATACTCCTATACCCTATAGTATACCCTATACCCTCTATAGAGGTATAGCAGTGGTACAAAAATTATACCCTATACCTTATACCCTATACCATATATCCTATACACTATACCATATACCCTATACCCTATATCCTATACACTATACCATATACCCTATACCCTAAATGTATATATATTTTTATTTTTTATGAATATAAATAAATATTTTGAACATTTTTTAGTATTGAAGTTTGTTTCAAAAAGTTATATAAAAAAAGTTAGAAAAAAAATAAACAAATGAAAGTATAATAAAGATATTGTCCGTCTCTCTTTTTTCTATTATATACTTTCATTTCTTTAAAAATTCTTAACTTTTTTATATAACTTTTTTTTAAAAAAAATCGCTACTAACCAACATCTCAAATAGTTTTATTTATCAAAAAAAAAAAATATAAAAAAATTAAAAAGTATATATGCTGTAACGACCCTAACCCTAGGCACAATTTTAATATAACATTATATACTTTTAATATTAATATCAACCTTATGTGTTTATTTTATATCTTTAAATTTCTTATATTAGAATAAAATGATAAAGAAATAAATAATGTTCTAGGGGAAAAATAATAATTAGAAATAAATAAAGTATTAGAATGGAGTGGTAATAAAATGGACAAATAAAATGTTGTTGGTTGGGAAAATTATTTTAAATTGGGGAAAGATTTGTTGTAGGGGATTTTTGAGTAGGGGACAAAATCCCCCAAAACCCTCCCTCTTATGGACCCCCCCCCCCTCTCTCTTAACCATATTCATACTCCTCCCTCCTTCTTCATCTTCTTCCTCTTCACTTTCTCTCTCAACCTTCCATCCATGGAAACCCATTTGAGAAAACCTCTTCTCAAGCTCCTTCCAAGTTCGAATCTTCACCATTTTTAGATCCGAGAACACTTTTGGAATCGGGAGACCAAGAGGAGTTCATCAAGCTAAGAAAGTCTTAAATCCATCTCCTATTTTTAAGGTGAGTTATTATGACCCTTCTCTTCTCTAATTGTTCATGAGATAATTATTGTTGTTATTGTTGTTAAAATGCTCATAGGATGCTTTGGTAACTCTCTTGGAGGGAAGGAATTGATTTAGATCATAAGGAAATGTGGGTGTTCTTGGAAGTGTTAAATAATGAAAGAAATGGAAGGAACTAGTTTAAAATGGTTGGAATCTTCTTTGAAGTTAAGAAATGGGTAAATAACATAGTATGATATTATTGTTGATGGAAGTAAATTTGGAAGTTAAGAAATGGGTAAATAACATAGTATGATATTATTGTTGATGGAAGTAAATTTGGAAGTATAAGAAATGGGTGGAGTTAGATTTGGAATGTTAAATCTTGAAAATGGTAGTAAAGTGGGTGGAAAATCAAGTGGTAATAAATCTAGGTTTAGATCACTTTGAATTTAAATGAAATAAAATGAGGCTCTTGTTCTAAGAAGTTGATTTAAATGAAAGAAATGGGTTGAATTAATTTTAGAAGATTTACTTGAAATGAGTTGATAAAATGGGTTGAAAATCTTGTAATAAAAGTCTAGGTTATGTTATTTTGGTTTAAAGGAATTAGAATGAATTTGTAAAATTTGGAAATTCTTGAGGGAGATTATGAAAGTTAAGAAGATGTAAAAAGGGAAAGAAGAACCTAAGTAAACAAGGGTTTGGAATTGGAGTGGCGGATGGGGTCTTGGGCGGTCGCCCAAGTGGTGATGAGCGACCGCCCATCGTGACAGAAATTAGGATGCTTAGAAAACCCTCTTGGGCGGTCGCCCAAGAGGTTATGGGCGGTCGCCCGGGTTGGCGAAATTGGCCTAGCTCCCTGTTTATTTGAATTTTCATTAGTAACCTCCTAGCATGATCCTTAACCAATATAAAGTTTGGAACCTAACCTTTTCGGATATGAATTAATCCTTTTAACCTAAGTTATACTTAGAGCAATTGTGTTACTTAATGGTACCTTAATTGGGTTTAAATGGAAATATGGAAGCACTCTACCTTCGACTTAGAAATCATTTGACAGGTTTGTTAAAGGTGACACCAACTGGTAGAGATAACTTGGACCCTTATAGAGATCATATATTGTCGTATAATGACTAAGTAAGATAGGTTGTTGATATCTCATTATCTTACTCGAGCACCTTATTCATGGATTGGATTATGCTTAGTGTATTTCATAAATGCTGCACTCTGATTATTGTTGAACATGAGTATATCTTACCATGTGGCTATATTGCTTATTTATGCATAGTGTATTAAAGAAACGTTGCACTATGATGTTGGTTGAGCATGAGTATATTTTACCATGTTGCTATGTTGTTTATCCCCTTTGTGGATTTATTCAAGTATCTATTATGTGCTTGATTATGTGTGAGTCGGTGACATTGGGGTATAACATAATACGATCAATTATGGAAGTGTGACCTAATGTGATCGGATTATGTTATACCATGACCGTCCCCTTCTGTGGCCGCGGTTTGGGGTATAGCATCTGTAGTGAGCCAAAAGCCTTACAGAGTTGCTCTTGTCTTATTTGGTTCCCTGAAAAACGGGTCTTATAAGACGTGAGTATTGCTTAAACGGCTCATTTGTAAGATTGGAGTATTATTATACCCAATGTTGTACGACTATCGTTCGAGACGGGAAAAGGTAAACCAAGGTAATGTAAGGTGTTTACAGCTTTTCCAACGTGTTATGTGCAACTTGTTATGTGTTGCATCTTATATGGCATATTCTTTGCATTCATAATAGCTTGCCGAGATTTATTCTCACCCCTCTCCCTTTACCGTTTTTAGATTAGAGACAATTGGACCGGCCAAGTAAGGGCGGTAAGGAGTTTGGAGGTTATATTTGGGGATTGTCGGGTTGATTTGATTGGTATAGAAAATGTACCTTAGTATAAATCATTTATGGGAATTGTATTATTTAATCTTCATTCATTGTTATAACCGATGTCTTTTTGTAACTAACAGTTTCGTACTTTCTAAGTTAGTCAACTATTTCTCCGTTGTGAAAAGGTGTAGACTTATTTTGAAAATGGTTATAATACTTATATTTATTTTGAAAGTTTTAAATAAAGATTTTAAAAGTTTTTGATATTTGGGTTAGTTTGAGGACGCTCCAGCTTGGGACACGTGTAGGTTCCGGGTCGGGGTCCTCACATATGCTATTGTTCGTCCCTCTTCTATTATGATCTGTCGGTAATTAATTTCGTCACTAATCCGTCGCTAACCTAAAATATAAATTTAATAATTATTTTAAATAATTTAGCAACGACTCAAATCCGTCGGTAATAATATGTAATTAATTTACCGACGGATTTTAATCCGTCGGTAATTAAATCCGTCACTAATCCGTCGCTAACCTAAAATATAAATTTAATAATTATTTTAAATAATTTAGCAACGACTCAAATCCGTCGGTAATAATATGTAATTAATTTACCGACGGATTTTAATCCGTCGGTAATTAAATCCGTCACTAATCCGTCGCTAACCTAAAATATAAATTTAATAATTATTTTAAATAATTTAGCAACGACTCAAATCCGTCGGTAATAATATTAATTAATTTACCGACGGATTTTAATCTGTCGGTAATTAAATCCGTCACTAATCCGTCGCTAATCTAAAATATAAATTTAATTATTATTTTAAATAATTTAGCAACGACTCAAATCCGTCGGTAAAAATATCCGTCGCCATTTCGTCATAAATCCGTCGGTAAAAAAGTGTGCAAATTTTTTGCGCCAAAATGGTGACGGATTAGAGACTAAATGGAATCCGTCGGCATATCCGTCACTAAATCCGTCAGTAATCTCGTCCTAATTTCATTTTTTGTTTTTCACCCCAGGTCGTTGCTATTTCGTCACTAATCCGTCGGCATTAGTGACGGATTTATTTCCGTTACTAATTTCCGTCAGTATCTGTCAGTTTTCTTGTAGTGTATATTGTATATTGAGTATACATGGTGTATAAAACTTCAATACTAGAAAATGTCCAAAATATTTATTTATATTCCTAAAAAATAAAAAAAAATTATACATTTATAAATAAAAATTAAAAAATTTTACCCGTCTCTGATTTCTTTATTATACTTTCATTTGTTTATTTTTTTTCTAACTTTTTTTATATAACTTTTATACCCTACACCCTACACCCTATAGGGTATACCCTATACCATATACCCTATAGGGTATACCCTATACCCTATAGGGTATACCCTATACCATATACCCTATACCCTATACCCTATAGGATATAGGGTATACCCTATAGGGTATACCCTATACCATATACCCTATACCTTATAGGGTATACCCTATACCCTATACCCTATAGGGTATACCCTATACCCTATAGGGTATAGGGTATACCCTACACCCTATACCCTATACCCTATAGGGTATATCCTATACCCTATAGGGTATACCCTATATCATATACCCTATACCCTATATTCTATACCCTATAGGGTATACCCTATACCATATAGCCTATAGGGTATACCCTATACCCTATAGGGTATACCCTATACCATATACCCTATACCCTATACTCTATAGGGTATACCCTATACCATATACCCTATAGGGTATACCCTATACCCTATAGAGTATATCCTATACCATATACCCTATACCCTACACCCTATAGGGTATAGGGTATACCCTATAGGGTATAGGGTATATCCTATACCTTATAGGGTATACCCTATACCATATACCCTATACCCTATAGGGTATACCCTATACCCTATACCCTATAGGGTATACCCTACACCCTATAGGATATAGGGTATACCCTATACCCTATAGGGTATACCCTATACCCTATAGGGTATACTCTATACCATATACCCTATACCTTATAGGGTATACCCTATACCCTATACCATATACCCTATACCCTATACCCTATACCCTATAGGGTATACCCTATACCCTATAGGGTATACCCTATACCCTATACCATATACCCTATACCCTATAGGGTATATCCTATACCCTATACCCTATAGGGTATACCCTATACCCTATAGGATATACCCTATAGGGTATATGGTATAGGGTATAGGGTATAAGGTATATGGTATAGGGTATATGGTATAGGGTATAAGGTATACCCTATACCCTATAGGGTTTAGGGTGTACCCTATAGGGTATGGGGTATACCCTATACCATATACCCTATACCCTATACCCTACACCCTACACCCTATAGGATATGTGCGCACTATAGTATAGATATGTGGTATGTATACCCTATAGGGTATACCCTATAGGGTTTAGGGTATATCCTATATCCTATAGGGTATAGGATATACCCTATAGGGTATACCCTATACCCTATACCCTATAGAATATAGGGTATACCCTAAACCCTATAGGGTATACCCTATACCATATAGGTTATACCCTATATCCTATGGGATATAGGGTATACCCTATACCCTATATCCTATATCCTATGGGATATAGGGTATAGGGTATAGGTTATACCCTATATCCTATGGGATATAGGGTATACCCTATACCCTATACCCTATATCCTATGGGATATAGGGTATACCCTATACCCTATACCCTATACCCTATACCCTATACCCTATACCCTATACCCTATAGGGTATACCATATACCATATATCCTATACCCTATAGGGTATACCCTATAACCTATAGGGTATACCCTATACCCTATACCCTATAACCTATAGGGTATACCCTATACCCTATAGGATATACCCTATAGGGTATATGGTATAGGGTATACGGTATAGGGTATACCCTATAGGGTTTAGGGTATACCCTATACCATATACCCTATACCCTATAGGATATAGAGTATAGGATTTAGGGTATGAGGGTATATTAATAAGTATTATTAATGTTTTAAAAGTATAATTATTTTTTTTAAATTTTATTTTTGAATTGAGATAAATATTTTAGACATTTTTGGTAAGGATGTTTTTTTAAAAAAAATTATATAAAATAAGTTAGAAATTAACTATATATTTCTAATAATTTTTAATTTTTTTAATTATATAATAATAATTATTAACATATTCAATTATTTAATTGAATAATTAACAATAGCATCATCATTAGTATTATTATTAAGTATTATTACTAATAATTTTTAATTTTGTTTAACAATTTATATAAAATATGTTAGAAATTAACTAAATATTTCTAATAATTTTTAATTTTTTTAATTATATAATAATAATTATTAATATATTTAATTATTTAATTGAATAATTAACAATAGCATCATTATTAGTATTATTCTTAAGTATTATTACTAATAATTTTTAATTTTTTTAAAAATTTATATAAAATAAGTTAGAAATTAACTAAATAAATGAGGGACATACAATATCCTTCACTATGAGTATTTTTTTTTAATTTTTTTTGAATAGAGATAAATGTTTTAAACTTTTTTTAGTAAGAAAGTTTTTTTGAAAAAAAATTATTTAAAAAAATTGATATTAGACATACTACTTTAAATATATTTTCAAAAAAAAAAAAAACTAATCATTTACATTTATTATACAATTATTATTAAATTATTAGAGTTATAAGTAATTATTTTTATTAATTTTTAAATTATTATTGTTATTAGGGTATAAGATTTATGGTGTAATTTATTTAGGGTATAGAGTGGGTTTTAGGGGTTCAAATATATTACTAAGCAATATATATATTTTTTTTTTTAAATATAAATAAATATTTGAGAAATTTTTTACTACTGAAATTTTTCACAAAAAGTTATAAAAAAAAATTAAACAAATGAAAGTATAAAGAATGGTTATTAATAATAAGCATTATTAACTATTTGACATTTATTTTATTAAATTTTTAGCTTTGACATGGATCACCATCTTAGCCATCCATAATAACACATTTGACTTGGATCCAATGGCTCACATTTTAATAAACTATTTCACTTGGATTATCATCTCAACCATCCATTTACTTTAAATCAATGGCCTAGATCAAAACCCTACCCACTTCCCTTTTATTCCTTAGGCCGCCTCCCTCATCTCATCTGCTCTCTCTCTCTCTCTCTTCACGCTAAATCTCTCTAAACGCAGACGCAGGCAAGCTTCATCTTCCCCCTCAATTCAACATCACCGGCCGGAATCAATGGCAGCCTCCCTCATCTTCTCTCTCTCTTCACTACTCCCTTCACCGACGCATGGAAATCATCCGTCCGTTCCCCGCCGATAAGAACGACATCCGACGGTTTCACTCCGACGATTACGTTGAATTCCTCTCCAGAGTCACGCCGGAGACCGTGATCGACCACACCCACACTCGCAACCTCAAGCGCTTCAACGTCGGCAATGATTGTCCTGTTTTTGAAGGTCTCTTTGACTTTTGTCAAGCCGCCGGCGGTCCATCGGCGCCGCTGCGAAACTCAACCGGCAAGACGCCGATATAGCGATCAATTGGGCCGGTGGATTGCATCATGCCAAGAAGTCAGGCGTCTGGGTTCTGCTATGTTAATGATATTGTTCTTGGCATTCTGCTAGAATTATTTACGGAGTATGTTTAATATTATAAATAATAGTGTTAGAGATGGATTAGCTTGTTTCCATATAATATTTTTGTATAGAGCATTGCTTTTTCATAAAGAAAGTTGCCTAGAATAATCTGTGAGTATGTTTGATTGTCATTGTATGTTCTGAGCCATTTAACATATTGTGTAGCGTGTATATTTCTTTTATACGATTAATATATTAATATATTTAAAAATATATTAATATATATATATATATAATTTTTTTTAATAAAAAATATCAAATTAGCGACGAAAATATCCGTCGGTAATTTGGTATATCAAAAATAAAAATATTGAAAAAAGAAAAATTAAAAAAATTAATAAAATTGTGAAAATATGTAATAAATTTTAGCGACGGATTTTAAACAATAACGACGGATTATTCCATCGCAAAATATCATAAATTCGTCGTCCCATCCATGTTAATAGCGACGGTTTGGAATCAATTAGCGAGGGATTGGTCCCTCACTAAATTACCGACGGACATGAAATTCCGTCGTTAAACATTAGCGACGAGGGTTTTAGCGAGGGAAAAAATCTGTCGGTAAATCGTTTTAGCGACGGAAATTTGACTTTTAGCGACGGATTTTTCCGTCGCTAAAACCTGTTTTTCTTGTAGTGTTTCTACCCTTGCTCTCTTGCTATGCCTAGGTTCTTCTTCACTTCTTTCATTTTCTATTTGGGACGTACTAGCATTGTCTTGACTTATTGTATTTGTTAAATTACCACCCCCACTATTTTTGGATTCAAAAGGAAATTTATCTTCATGAAAGATAACATCTAAAGATTCAATCACAACATTATTTTCAAGATCTAGGAATCTATAAGCTTTAGTATTTAAGCCATAACCGATAAATGCACTTCTAGTTGCTTTTATACCTAACTTTGGTATTTTAGGATCGGTTTTTCTAACATAAGCCAAACATCCCCAAACCCGAAAATGATCTAAATTGGGCTTTCTACTCCTCCATAATTCATAAGGGTTTATGAGAGTCTCCTTTCTAGGAACTCTATTCATTACATAATTAGCCGTTAGTACCGCTTCTCCCCATAAATTCTTAGGTGCACTTGAATTTGCTAGCATAGCATTTGTCAAATCTATTAATGTTCTATTTTTACGTTCCGCCACGCCATTAGCAGCGGGTGTATAAGGAGGGGTTGTTTCATGTACTATTCCAAGAGACTTGATATAATCTATAATCCCTAATGATTCATATTCTCCACCTCTATCGCTTCTAAAATTTTTAATTTTTTTATCAAAGCAATTTTATACCTCTTCAAAATATGTCACTAATTTTTCAAAGGCTTCACTTTTAGTTTTTAGCAAGTACACATAAGAGTACCTAGAATAATCATCAATAAAAGTTATAAAATATCTTTTACCTCCTCTAGTCAATATGCCTTCAAATTCACATATATCCGTGTGCACAAGTTCTAATAATTTTGTATTTCGACGATTTTATGAGATGTTTTAGTAATTTTTGTCATGCTACAAAACTCACATTTATTAAAATCATTACCTAATTTAGGTATTAAACCCACATGACTCATGTCCTTTATGTATTTAGTATTAACATGACAAAGGCGTGCATGCCACACATTAGAACAAGTCAAAATGTAAATAGAACTAGCATGCATTTTATTCATTTCAACATTTAGCTTAAATATACCATCACATGCATAACCCTTTCCAACAAAAATATTATTTTTAGTGATAACATATTTATCCGACTCAATAGTTTGTTTAAAGCCCGCTTTATTGAGGAGATATCCGGATACCAATTTCTTTCTAATTTTCGGAGTATGAAGCACATCCCTTAGAGTCAAAACACGCCTGGAAGTAAATTTAAGGTCCACTTCACCCACACCCAAAACACGAATTGTGTGTGAGTCACCAAGTAAAACTTTTTTATCACCATTCACAAGATTATAATTTTTAAACAAGTTTTTGTCATGGCAAACATGTCTAGAGGCTCCACTATCGGCCCACCACCCATCATGATTTTCAACATTATTTAATTCGATAATCATAGCCACAAGTGGCTCTTCAACAATTTGGGCTTGTGGAACTTGCCCACGACCTTGTGGAACATTTCCACGATTTCGGTAACGGCATTGTTTTGCAACATGCCCCATTTTTCCACACATATAACACCCATTACTTGTGATATTATTTTGAAAATCATTGTTTGTTTGCTTGAAAAAAATTCCTTGGTGAGACTTTCCATTACCACGACCTTGTCCATTATTTTGAAAGCCATTATTTTGAAAACCATTGTTTTTACCCGATTTGTTTTTAAAGTTTTTTCCATTAGGCTTCAAATGTGAATTGTGATTATTACGATTATTACTTCCATTATTCATAGCATTTTGACTCCTTGGGATGTTATCATTAGAAGAAAGAATGTGTACCTTACTTGCTCCTTCGTCACCACTTACCTCTTCCTTTTTGTCACGCTTTCTTGACTCTTCTTCAATTCGGAGGCGTGTCATGAGATTCTCCATTGATAAATCGGATTGTTTGTGACGGAGTCCTTTTTGAAATTCTTTCCACAACCTAGGTAATTTGTCGATTATAGCGGCTACTTGCATTTGTTTGTCAACCTTGATTCCTTCGGATTGAATCTCATGAACTATGTTTTGTAATTCATGAGTTTGTTTGATCACGGACTTGTTTTCTTTCATTTGAAATCTAAAGTAATGGCTACAAGCATACTTCTTTGCTTCCGCTTCTTCGGTATTGTACTTCTGTAAGGCTTTCCAAATTTTTTTTGCGGTAGAGTAAGCATTGGAATAAAAATCATAAAATTCATCGGACAAACAATTAAGAAGATAATTCCTGCAATCTTCTTCATCATTCTCATATTTTTCAATAAACTTTTCATGATCTTCTAATTCATCTTGGGTCATATTTTCAACATCATGTTTTTTTGGATTTGGGGCAGTAAGTACCCATACTACTTTCATAAGCTTAAGGTAAAACAACACTTTCTTTGCCCAACGTTTAAAATATTCACCACCAAAACGAAAAGGTTTGTTAAGATCATTTGAGCTAGGATTGGAAGTAAGGTTGGTAGTGTTTGAATCCATAGGGAACATTCTTAAAATTGTTGGAGTAAAACAAAAATAATTGAAAGAAAATCTTACAAACCGCTGGATGTAGCACGAACAAAATGTAAACGTTGGGGTGTGGCGCGGACTAGGTCGCTCTCTTTAAGACGGTTCGCACCCCCACAGTAATTCTCCAACTGGTGTAGAGGGTTATGACACGCCGCCTCTAGGATACAACAACCCAACCAAAGTTGTTACTTCTATCAGTCTACACAACTTCAAGAAGTAGAAGTTTTTCAACACCCACACTATTGCTTTATTGCCCAAGAAAATATATAGAGAAGGAGATAGAGAAGATATTGAAAGTTGGTGTGTACAAAAGCCTTTTAGATAACCTCTATTTATAAGTCTCTAAAATATGTGTTACATCATAGTATTAAAACCATTTTAATTGAGTAATAAAATTGAGGGAGTTACTCTATAGTTTAATACAATTTAAATGAGAAATATAAATTATAAAGATGTTACAAAATGTTGTCTATCAAAAGGCTTTGAACTCATAACTTATAAAAAGACTAGATACATTTTGCATGTGCTTAAAGCCTTAGAATAAAAACTTGAAACTCACAAATAAATGACAATCAATATGACTAAATGAAAATAATCAATGAGCATATGGGAGTTACAAAAATATCTCTTACAATATTTTGAATTGTAGTAACTAATCAAATATATTCAAATGCATTATTTTTATTAAAATACTTTATAAAACCAACATTTACTAGGGGTATAATTGGTTCGGTTCAAATCGCAGTTTGAGATTGAACAGAATCAAACCATGTGGTTCGGTTTGGTTTGATTTTCAAGCATGAATGTTTCTGTCCCAAATATTGGCAAACCAGGTGGTTCAGTTTGGTTTGTGGTTTGACCCTCACAGACCAAATCAAATCGAACCAAACCAAACTGCGGTCTAAGATCGCGAGACCGTACCACCAACCGAACAGCAAGACCAAGCCGCCAAGCCAAACCACATTACATAAACTAATCATAATCCCCATTTTGTTTCTTATTTATTATTTTTGTATATGTATTAATATTTACCGTTTTAATAAAAAAACTACATTATATAAACTAATCTTAACTCACGTTTTGTATCTTATTTAATATTAATTTTATCAGTTGTTATCCTCATTGCGATACATACATAACCAAGTTCTCTATACGATCCACATTGTAAAGTGTTGGTCTTCATTCGCACTCTTTCTTCCTCTGGTCTCTCTCTTCCTCTGAATTTTTTCTTAAACACTCGTATTTTTCGCTTTTCCTGCGTGATCATAGAAATTTTAAATAAATCTGATAATAAGTTGCGGCATGAATCGTGGTTTGAATTGTTGTTTAACCCATGGTCTGAACCACAGTTTGTACCTTGTTTTGAACCACATAATTGAACCACGATTTAAACTGATTTGGTTCAGTTTAAATTTTTTCATGGTTCGATTTGATTTGAAAATTTTCCAAATTGATAGCTAGTGGTTAGATTTATAAATTTTTCCAAAAAGAACCATAGTTTTTACACCTAATTAATTACAACTAAAACCGAAGATTGAGTAGATAATTTTATAATGTTGAAAATCAAATTACAAAAGTAATATAAAAATAATTAATTGGATCGCAATTTGCACTTAATTTAATGGTTTTAGATTTTTGTTTGATACAAAAGTTGTTTAATAATGATTTGTTTAAAATTTTAATGATTTTTTTTTTAAATATATTTTTTTGAATAACTACTTTAAATGTTTTTTTTTTCAAACAACTATTTCAACTGTCAAATTTTTACGATTTTGAAAAAGCACAATAACATTTTGGTAAATTATCACAAACTTGTTTTAAAAATGAGCAATGACACTTTTATAGATAACCAAAAGTTTGTTAAAACACATTTGACAATTTTTTAACACTATCACTACTGTATTCTAGAATATTAATATTGGCGCAATAATGCCCTTTCAACACACATCGGCTCTTTAACATTCTTGAGAGTACATTTAACATTTTAACACTAGCATTGAGGAACTCTGACACAATTTTTTGACACTATCATTGAATCTCTTTCTCTTTAGGATACATCAAAATGATTTTTCTAACACTTACCATTTGAACAAATGTTTGTTCGAAACCCCAAACTAATTTCATATGTCAAATTTGCTTAAACTATTGCTTGAACTATCATGCCAAACAAAAATTTAAAAAAATGCAAAAGTAAACACAGAACTCTGCAATTCTACCAATTTCCCGCTTGTCTACAACACTATGAATTTCAAAACTAACTCCAAAACAAATTCTTAATCGAAAAAGGACAAAATTGGAAAAGCCAAAAAACAGTTTACGAATCAGCGTTGCTCAATCCAATACGCTTCACTCCTGCATTCCTCACACTGCTGCCTTGACTCTGCAAATTCAACCCATTACTATCAATCTCTGTTAGATATTCTCTCACTTCCTTTCTTATCATCTCTTGCATCAACGCAAGAACATCCCCACCAGCAATCGCCTTTTCAATCGTTGATTCTTTATCATCTCCATTTGCCTGCAAATTGACGGATTCTTTATCATGGATTGAGTATGAACGAGAATCCATTCCCGGCAGAGATAGTGTTAGGGTTGTTGGTGGATCGGTTTCAGGACTTGCTTCTAGGCTATTGATAAGCGGATTGTTTGAATCACTTATATCCGACCCGGAAGGACAATCCGGACTCATACGTAACCCAGACATACATATCGCCACATCATCACTAAGTGATCGCTTCAGCACCTGTGCCTCACGTTCCTCTCCTCCGCCGCCGCCGCCACCGCTCAACGCCGCCGCATACTTGCGCTTTAACGTCGAATTCCAGTGATTCTTAATGGCGTTATCAGTGCGACCATTGAGAAGTTTCGATATCGCGGACCACTTGTTTCCATACTTCCGATGAGCATTAATGATAATTAGGTCTTCCACCGTCGAAAACGGACGGTGTTCAACTTCCGGTGACAGCTGGTTACACCAACGTAACCGGCAAGACTTGCTGGACCTCCCGGGAACCGATTGGCTAATTGACGTCCAGTTCTTAGGACCGTGCCGTTCGACGAGACTCCGCAATAGGTCGTCCTCATTGGGGCTCCATGGGCCCTTGATCCGATCCATATCCTTGCCTGATAAGGACTCCATTGTTGTCGAAAGAGCGGCGGCGCGGGGTTATAAAGGTGGGGAATTAGGGGTTACGGATTGAGTCGGTTAAATTGTACGTGAGGAGGGCGTTATGGTTACGGGTGTTTGTAGGTAGGTGGTTAAGGTGATACCGCTGGCAATTGACACGTGTCAATTAGTATAATGAGAATCCCATGAAGATCTCGCCGGTATTTCAAACTTATTGAACCAGATTTGGCTGTGAGTGAGATAACCCTTCATATGCATAAAACATTTTTATTTTTATTAGTTGTAAACATATTTTATTATAAAATATACTCTCTCCGTTTCAAAATATTTGTTTCATTTGATTTTTTTGTTGAACTTTGACCACAAATTTTTTAGAGATTAATCATGTTCATGAAATTTTAAAAGTTGTTGTTGATAATATTATTAATGGTGAATCAATAAGAATTTTTAGAATTTCATGAACATAATTAAAATGTCATATATTTATGGTTAAAGTTTAACAAAAAAGTCAAATGAGACAAATATTTTGAAACGGAGGGAGTATATTATTTGTATAAAATATTTACAATTTTTTAACGTGTGCCATATATTAAAATTCTTACCAATACAATCAATACATTTATTTATATGCTTCCAAAAAAATATGTAAATTTGCATTTATAAAAAAATATTTCTATAATTATGTAAAGGTAAGTTTAATAAATATATTGATTGTCTTATATAAAAATCTTAACATATTTCCTTATGGCGCACGTTAGAAAAACATACTCCCTCATTTTCAGACCAAAAATCCTACTTTTCCTTTTGATTCGTCTCAGACCAAGAGTCACTTTTCATAAATGGCAGATTTTTGAATATATTTATACTCTTATAATTTAATATATTTACAAAAAAATTATTCATTATACCCTTATAAAGTTAACATATTTATAAAAAAATCAATCATTAACTTACTATTCCTCTCACTCATTCTCTCTTCTATTAAAAACCAATCATTAACTACTATTCCCTATCCCATATTACAAAAAAATCATTCATTATACCCTTATATATAAAATTAGCATATTTACAAAAAAAAACCAATCATAAACTATTATTTCATATCTCACATTGAACTTTTATTCATTTTTTTAAAAAAAAATTTAAGAAGCGTGAAATTTTCCCCGAGGACCCTTGGTCTGTGAGACGGAGGGAGTAATTTTTATGTGTTTTTTGAGAGAGGCCATTGCCAGTATAAAAAATATTAATCCACTACAAATTGTTAAATAGACGTAATTATCCTTCCATGAGATAATGAATTACTTTATATTTTAATTATATTCACTACAAGCTTTATTTATCCACTACATTTGCTAAATAAAATTTAATAAATTATGGTAATAGCAAAAAATTCACTTAAAATATTTCCCTTATTTAACAACTAATGAATTTATAGAGTAAAAATATAAAATTTAATAAATTATAAGCATGTTTTTAAATTTAATTTAATTTAATTTAATTTAATTTATATTCATATTTTTATCTTTTCATTTTCTAGTAAAATAACCAAATCACTTTCCATTCATTATTACAACAACAAAAATCTAAATATTTGATATATATTAAAAGTATTTAAAGACAAATTACTGATTAAAGGTGGACTATTTTCTAGGAAATATAAAATAAGCATTGTACCAATTAAACTCACATTGAAAATATATCATACGTATTTTGATGTCAATTTTCTCATGTACTTTGATTAATTTAAACTTATTTTTATATTTTTAATTTACTATTGTCCATAGAAAAATCAAGTTGATCCATTATTTTTAATCATTTTTTAATATTTCACTGATAAAAATATTTATGAAGAAATTCACCACTTAGTTTAATAATTAAAAGTAATAAAATTTTATATTAATATAAAAATTCAAACATAGTAAGATTTATTTTTGTTAAGTAACAACAAAAATATTTATTAGTTGATTCACCTCTCAAGTTTTATAGTTCAATATTTGCAAAAGCATTCTTAAATTTTTATAATTTTTTACCACTGAACATACCAAAAGTGTCGAGTTGGGCCAAACGAGTAAAGCCCAATCACAGATAGCATTGGCACCCACATTCTCAATGAGACTGATCCAATCAGAACAAGGCCCACGGCCCATCTCACACATCAGTCGACTAAGCCCATGGTCCGACTTACAGGTCCCGACCTAACTTAGTCCGACCTCATGATCCATGCTACAATTCGGGTACGAACCATGCTCTACCCGACAGTCAGGTCGACCATTCCACGAGTGGCGACCTCGACCTAAATCAGCAAGTGACGACCTGACACTTGCCGGCTTATTTGGTTAATCAATGCTCACAACTACATCCCTACAAATCAGGGACCGTTATAGACACGTGCCACGACCAATGCTGCCGCTATAATCTCGGAGGACATCTTTGCCTCCCAAAAATACATCACTCTTGCCTATAAATACTTCATCACTACCAAACGGTGAAGGGTAAGCGCCATTTTGTATTACGAGTTCATTATTCAATACATTTTGAGCTTTATACAAGCTGTTATCTTACTCTCGCGCCGGCGTCTTCGCCGGAGACACATCCGGCTAGTCGTGGGTTACGTTTCGGGTCAAGAAGCCGGGTGATCGATCTACCACGTGGAGGAAGATTGATAAGCACATTTCTGCGGCATCGGTTTGGTTCCATTGTCGGGAAACGTGCTTTTAAACTTGACCTCGAAACTTTTCTTAACTGCAACGATGGTGACTTGAAGGACACGTATCAGAGGCTTCACTGGGCATGACGAAGTGAACAACAACAACAATACAAGCGTTGGAAATGCAGATTTGCCTCCTCCTCCCCCTCCTCAACGACATCATGCTAGGGCGACACGCTCTAACAGGCGTGGGCGATGGCGAGGATTGCCGGATGAGGAGAGAAAAGCGTCCTATGGAAGGACGGGGAGCTCCGCCTCACCCAAGCGTACAAGCTGGCGGCGGCGAATGTGGGGAGCGGGCGGAGTCCCTCCACTAATCCCATGAGCAAGAAAGAAATGATGTTGGAGCGAGCCCCGGATTACAGGCGACTTGATAGCCGTGGAGGAGCGAAACAGGCCGACATACGCTGCGAGAGAGTGGCGCTGCTCGGGTTTCTAATGGGCAACGAGGCCGGGAGTGCTAGGCGAAATGAAGGTGTGGGGGCGAGAATGGCGAGGACGGGATAGTTCGGCGAGCTCCTACCATTGTTCATGTGCCGAGTAATGATTTAAGGGCTAGCCTCAGCGAAACGAGAGCGGGAGGCTCAATCGGTTTGAGGACTCGGTTAACGGCCAAGCGAAAGCAGGCATGTCTCTCCCGGCGCGAACGCGAGAGATCGGGATCACATAGAGACGAGGAATGGGCATAGGTCGCTGTGAGAGGGGAAAGGCGCGGGTCGCCACATGGAATCGCGGGCGCGGTCGCCGTCTGGCTGGCGAGAGCGCGGGTCGCCTCAAAGAAGTAACAGGACATAGATCTCCAATAAGATCGAGAAAGGACCAATTCTCGCGGGGACGAAGGAGTAGGCGAGGTGACTCCCCCGAAGTGAGGGCCGAGAGGTCCAATCTGCTCCCCTCCGGAGAGATGAGACCGATGCCGAGAGAATGGTTGTTGATGAAAAAGAAATTTGAGCAATGGGAGGAGGAGAAGAAGAAGGATGTTGGAAAGGTCGAACGAATTGATTTTGCTCTTCGACCTTTATCCAAAGAAATCGAGATAGTCGACCTCCTCCTACTTTCGGGTTGCCTCTTACGGAGAAGTACTGCGGGTCGACAAATGCCGGGAGCCACATAGCACATCTGGAAGCCACTATGTGTTTTGTCGCCAATGAGGATGACAACATGTGCAAAGCTCTCCTAAGCACGCTTCTTGGGCGGCCTTAACTTGGTTGATGGTTTGGGTGCTGGTAGTATCACCACTTGGGCATGTTTGAACAAAATTCTTAGACCGCTTCCATTGCGGGAGCTCGGAAGATAGCAGTCAGCGATCTGAATAACTTGGTGCGGGGTAAGAATGAAAGCTCGATGAGCTATTTCACCAAGTTCAAAGAGATGGTTGATAAGATAGAGGAAGACCTCACGAGACGGGGAGGTAATCAATTGCTTAGAAGTGGTATTTCCTCGGAAGACATGGACTACGAGCTCACGGTCCGAGCAGTCGCGGCTCGACAAGAGTTGTTTGAAAAGGTGTATAATGTCGCTCTGGGTGAGGAAAGAAAAGAAAAGAAGAAGGAAAAAGCCCCGAGGTTGAAGTCGCGATGATAAAAGGACTCCAACAAGAACGGGGGAACAATAAAAATGGAAAGAAACGAACTAGGGCAACGAGAGAAGGTGCCGAAGCTTTCGCTCCCCTCACGGTGAGTCGGGCGAGATTTTGAATCTTTGTCGAGCTGGCTCCTCCGGTCCCAATGAATCCGAGCAACAAGTTCGGGAGGGACAACGGCAAATGCTGCGACTACCACAAAGACCTTTGGTCATCTCACGAGAGGATTGCTTGGGATTAAAGCGTATCATCCGGAGAATGGTCGACCGGGGAGACTCGAAGAAGCTTATGTGAAGAGACCTCAAGGTGGGGAGGTGAGCGGCCGGCGGAGTGGGCAACAAGGACCTAGGCGGCCTAGGCGAACACAGGGGTCATGACCGAACAAGCGAGCAACACGGCCATCAAGCACAAGATATTCCGGCTCAATAAGGCCCCACATGTGCCTCGAGGAGAGAAGTAAGAGATGAGGCGATCGGCTTCTACCCCCACGAATTGGCAACTAATATGGCGGCTAGGGAGCAAGTTCTCGTCATCCCGGGTCTCATTGATGGATGTACGACGAGCGAGACTCTTAGTCGACACGGGGGCTGCAAGGATATTTTGTTTTACAAAACTTTGAAGGAGATGGGTCTTAATGATGAGCAGGTTGGAGAGATATGATGGCGAGGTTGGAGGGCTTCACCAACCACCGAGTTGATGCTAAAGGCCGAGATAGTGCTCGACGTCGACCTAGGCCGGCACCCCCTCGGGATTGTCTCGAAGGTACAATTTATCGTAATTGATGTAAATAGTGACTATGCCGCCATACTTGGAATTCTGGACCAGTCGCTCTTGGAATGGTAGCATCAATTCCTCACCGGCGAGTAAAGTTCCCCACACTTTGGAGTGGGTTGCGTACAAGGCACGGCTCGTGCTTATACGGATCATGTTCTAAGAGAAAGAAAGAAAAGGGAGCTAGAGATTGAGGCTGGCGATGGTTACTTGAAGGTTTGTCTCGGTCGATCACCAAAACTACCGATTGTCAACAATCACCGACGTGGTAGAGTCGACCTATCGCTCAAATGACGAGGTCATGCTTGAGTCGACACGTCACTCTAACACCAGCGAGGTCGATTCGGATGTAGTTATGGTCGATCAAGTCGTCATAGGAGACTGTGCCTCCGGATAGACAATAACTCGGGGGCAGCTACCAACAAGGTTGCGAACAAGCTTGATGATATGATAGGCTGAGGCTCCACACTTGGGAGGCGAGGAAAGACAAAAGGTCGAGGAAATCATAGTGGAGACTCTACAATTCGAGAGATGGACCGAGCTAGAAGGCGTGGATGAGCTAGAGTCGGTAATCACCAACCCTTCTTACCCCGACCAAAAAATTCGGATTGGGAAGCGGCTATCGGTTGAGGAGCGAGCGAAATCATCGAGCTACTCAAAGAAAGTAATGATGTCTTTGCATGGAGGGTAGAAGACATGAGGGGAATCAAGGAGGAGGTCGGCGTCCGCGGGCGGAAGTCAACCCGACCATAAAGCCTAGACCCCAAAGTTGAGAAGTTTTGCTCGCGACAAGGAAGAGGCTATCAAAGCGAGAGGTACAAAAACTTTTGAGTGCGGGTATAATCAAAGAGGCCACTCATACAACGTGGTTGGCCAACGTGGTCATGGTGAAGAAATCGAATGGCAAGTGGCGGATGTGTGTCGACTTCACTACTCTCAATCTAGCTTGCCCCGAAGGATAGCTATCCTCTTCCTAGAATTGACAAGCTTGTTGATTCCATTCTTTGGTCACTCTACTCTCGGTTTCTGGATGCTTACTCGGGATACCACCGAGATAAAGATGCACGAGGATGACATTGTAAAGACGGCATTTCAAGCGGTGGAGGCATCTCTTGCTACAACATGATGCCATTTGGATTGAAGAATGCGGGGGCAACCTATCGAAAGGATGGTGAACAAAGTCTTTGCCTCTCAAATTGGCCGAAACATGGAGGCCTATGTCGACGATATGGTCATCAAAACAAAGGCTGGGACGTCACGTGGTCGACCTAAAGGAAACGTTCGCCAATTTGAGGGCAAACGACATGAAGCTCAACCCCGGTAAGTGTGTATTTGGAGTAGGCTGTGGAAAGTTCCTTGGATTTATGGTATCTCGAAAGAGGCATAGAAGCTAATCCCGAGAAAAAATCAAGGCTTTAGTCGACATGAAGGCTCCCACCACTATCGAAGAGATGCGGCGACTTAATGGAAGGAGTAGCGGCTCTTGGTCGCTTCATATCAAAGTCGGCGAAAAGGTCTCTCCCCTTCTTCCAAAGCATTGAGGGGACGAAAAGTTTTGAATGGACGGCCGAATGTCATTCGTCGTTCCAACGGACTAAAGGATTACCTCGCTACTCCTCCCCTGTTAAGTAGCCCGACCCTTTGGAGAGACTTTGTTTGTATATCTATACGTGGGAGACAAGTCGGTTGCGGCGGTGTTGATTAGAGAGGATGAGGGCCTCGAAGCACATGTGTACTATATCGCAAAGCTTTATCGAGATGTGGAAAGTAGGTATTACAATCTTTGAGAAGGTCGCCTATGCTCTAGTCGTGGCTTCAAGGAAGGCTGCGAGCTTATTTTCTAGCTCGTCAATCGTGGTTCTTACTAATGCACCTTTGAGAAAGATATTGCACAAGCACGAGTTCGGGTCATTGCTCATTGGTCAATTGCCCTCACTGAATTTGACATTGAGTATCGACCTCGAAAGGCGTTGAAGGCTCAAGCTCTAGGCGACTTCTTGGTCGAGCTTACGTTCGCGAGGAAGACGACGAGCGGCGAGCTCCAAAGAAAGGCTAAGGGGAAAGAACCGAGTCCCGGGTCGTCATAAGCCTGCAGACGATTGTTGGAAGGTCTATTCGGACGGGTCGGCGACCAAGAATAGCGGTGGAGGCTGGAATAGTGTTGATTGAGCCGGCTGGGACCGTGTATGAGGAATCACTAAGGTTCAAGTTTGATGCTTCCAATAACCGAGTGAATACGAGGCCTTGATTGCGGCTATTGAGTACGCCAAGTGCTTCGGAGCAACTAAGATCATGGCTTCTTGTGACTCACAATTGATAGTCGACCAGGTCGGGCGAGTACGAAGTGCTTAGTTCTACTCTCATCAAATCTTGCGACCTGGTGAAGGAGCTAATAAAGGACTTAGAATTGCAGGAGATTGAAAGGATTGGAAGAGAAGATAACGAGTGGTGATCTCCTTTCGAAACTTGCTACTTCGGATGAGCCACATGGCGAGCCCGTCTCCTTCCTCGAAAATCCGGCTTATGAGAGGGTAAAAATTCATTGCATAGATGATCCCTCGAGAATTGGACTCGGGAGAAGTGTTGGATCGAGGAAATGAAAGCATACCTAGAAAATGGAGAGGCTGCCGGATGACGAGAAGAAAGCTCGAGCTATCAAAAGAAAGCTCAAGGTATGTCATTCAAGGAGCGACTGTTCGGGAGATCTTATACTCGGCCATTGCTAAAGTGCATCCATCCCCAAGAGGTCGCCCTATTGATACACGAAGTGCATAGTGGAATTTGTGGTGGACACCGGGGGCGAGAACTCTTGGCGACAAGTTAATCACATTGGGATACTGCGGCCACACATGAGAGGCGACACTCACAACTTTGTTCGGCAATGCGATCAATGCGAAAGGTTTGCCAACCTTCCCGTGTGCCTGACGGAAGCGAGACTCCTGTGATCGCGGCTTGGCCATTTGACATGTGGGGCGTCGACTGATTGGACCCTTCCCTCCCGCAGGAAGCTGCAAGTATGTGATAGTGGCCATAGACTACTTCACCAAATGGGTTGAGGCCAAACCACTAGCTCGCATCACGAGAGGAGAATGCTATCAACTTCATACGCGACTTCATTTGGTGTCGGTTTGGTTTTCCTCGAGCTATAGTGTCGACAATGGGTTACGGTTCTCCCGAGACTTTCGAAGCGAGAGATGAAGCGAGTGGGAATCAAACATTGGAAATCCTCTGTCGCCTATCCTCGAGGAAATGGGCAAGGCTGACGGCAAATAAACTTGTTCTATCTTCGCTCGAGGCTGGACTCGTAGGTCGTCGAAACAATTGGTTGGACGAACTCCCCCTTGCTCTTTGGGCGGTTCGTACAACCACTCGGGGGCCTACGGGGAAACCCCTTTTGCTCTCACATATGGGTCGAAGCCATGGCCCTTTCTTGAGCTCGAGATTCCCTACTGCTAGAGTGACCTTCTTTGATCAAGAACGAACGACATCAACGGGTTGATCGACTTGGACACGATCGACGAAGCGAAAGCTTGACTACCTCAGAATGGTCAATTACAAGCGGCGGACCAAAAGTTATCACGACAAGAAGGTCGAGGCAAGGTCTTTCCAAGTGGGAGATTATGTATTGAGAAAGATTGAGGCAACGGGTAGAAGGACCCGGCGAGAACAAGCTATCTCCCTAGCTGGGAAGGTCCACACATGTAGTCGCTCGAGTCGTCAAGGAAGGAACCTACATGATAGCTCATCACGGAGGTGACGAGTTGAAACATCCTTGGCATGCTACTCACCTCATCAAATACTACTTCTAGTTTCAATTTCAAAGTTCAAGTTTATGTTAAAGCTAGTTTCGAATTGATGTAAGCATGATTCCCTTCAATGAAAAGAAGCGGTTTATTCGATCAAACATAGTGTTACATTAATATCACACAAGCTCGACTCTTAGTCGGCTTCGTTCTAACAAAGCTCGATTCTTAATCGGCTTTGTTTATTTAACAAGTCCGACTCTTAGTCGACTTTGTTCTAATGAGCTCGACTCTTAGTCGGTTCATCTTAGCTCGACTCTTAGTCGGCTTCACACTAATAGGCTCGACTCTTAGTCGGCTTCGTTCTAACAAGCTCGATTCTAAATCGGCTTTGTTCACTTAACAAGTCCGACTCTTAGTCGACTTCGTTCCAAGCGACTCGATTCTTAATCGGTTCAAATGATATGAACGAGGTTCGACTTATGATCAATCTCGTTCACAAAAAAGTTAATCAAGTACGAGGTCGACTAAACCAACAAGATCAAGTCGCCTCTAGGCTCAAATTGACTCATTTATATTATCTACATCTAGCTCGACATACAATATGGAATGAAAAACATACAACATTACGAAAACAAATGTCGGCTATGATAGAGAAGTCTCCCAAACGGGCTAAGACTTGGACAAAGTTAACTTACAAAAATATTTTGCCTCCCAAAAAGCGGGCCAAGGCATTCGAATAATGTTAGAGCAAAGAAAAACAAAAATATTGTTTGAAACTTGTTCATTACAAATTCAACTAAACATCTCGGGAGTCTGGCCGACATCGGCTTGGTCGTCGGTAGCGGCTCGACCCTCTTCATCTCCTTGTTCTTTGAGGGTCCAAAGGTTTTACCCGACTACACGGAATAAACTGTTCATCTACCGTCTCCATAGCTTCGGCATCATCCAACTCTTGCAAGACGACATCAAAATTTCTATCGGCAATGGGGAGCTTCCCACTTCTCACAATTATCTTCTTCATCTTCTGGGCAATAAAGGCCAAGTCGTTCTCGAGATAGGGAACAAGCGAATGACCTTGGCGAGCTGCCATGTCGTCTTGGGACTCGAGAAAACCAACGAGCTAATTGCTCGATGGTAGCTATGTTGAAGGATCCACGGTGCTCGACGGGCCATGTGCCTCTTCCCAACCTCGAGAAAGTCTTGTGCCACTGGCCACTATGGCATTATAAAACTCATCTCCCTCCTTGAACTTCTCCACGGCATCGGGGCCGGCCTTCTTGAGCCTCCTTCCACTTAGCTCGAGGCGAGTTATGCTCCTCGTTAAGCTCTTTCAAAAAAGAATCTTTATCAGCAAGAAGTTTGGTGACGGTGGCAAGCTCAACCTTAGTCCTCTCATGAGCAAGGCTCTCAGCATCCCTCTCTGAAGTCACTTCCTTAAGCTTGGACTCTGAAGCTTCGAGGTCGGACAGGGCCTTTATCTTCACCATCTCATTAGCTTCGTAGGTATTGTCCAGGTCGTTGTACTTCTCCTTCAAATCCGCAAGCTCTTTAGCCTTTTTGGAGTAATCTTGAAGGGCTTGCCTCTCTCTCGATGGAAGCTCTCCAAGAGCTCTTCACCTGCTCGACCATCGTAAGATTCTGCATTTCAAAGAAACAGAAGAAGTGTTAGCTCGTAATTTGAGGGGGTCGAGTAAAGGGATAAGCGACTACAATGAAAGAGAAAATGACAAGTTACCTCACTATGAGCCATCCCAGAACGAGCAGAGAATTCCTCGGGGGTGATCCCTTATCGGCGAAATGAGCTAGGAGGTCGACATCTATTGCCCTCCTAACAATCACTTGGCGGGCTCATGTCGGGGTAGCGACGGCTCAAGGCTGTTAAACCCTTCCGGTGGGGAACATCACTCGGTCTCTTCATCTTTTCATCCAAAGACTCCTTCTTTGGGAGGAAGGAAGGGCTGGTGGAGGCAATTGGCTCGAGGACACGAGATTTTCCCTTCTCGAGATCGGGACCTCTTCTTCGAACTTATAGGACGATCGTCCTCATCTTCCTCCATATCATCTTCATCAACGTTGACGACCGGTAAAGGGCTAGCCCCACCATCCCGGCTCAGAGGTCTCCATATTGGCATCTTGATTTGGGTCGGAGCTCGGACTTGCCCTTGCCGACTGTGGGAATCATCACCTCCTTCATTGGCATCATTGGATTGGGTGCCGCTTTGCAAAGGGTCTTCCCGGCTCGACCTCTTCCATTGGGATCATTCCGGCTGACATCCTTCGGAAGCAAATTGTTCCTAGCAGCAGCTTCTCTCTCTCTGCTCGCCTTAGCATTGGCAGCCCCATGAGCCCTCTTGGCTTTCCTCTTATCAGAAACCCCAACAATTCGCACCATATTCGCTTCTTGTTCGGGAGTTAAAACTACACGACATCAAAGAAATCAAGTGTTAGCTCGGCAATTCAAAACAGTCCTACGAGTAAATCATTGACGAGGTAATTGATACAATTCAAAGCAGTTCTATGTACGAATTGAATAACTCTACATACGAGCGAGCAATTTGATAAAGAGTTACAATTCGAAATAGTTCTATGTACGAGCTAACTAAGTTCTACATACGAGCAGACAACGGACGATCTAAGAGTTGTATATGCAGCTAAAAATAACGCTATGTGCCAATGATAAGTTACTCATGCAAGTTAACAATGGACGAGCTAATGAATGCAGGTCAAGTAAATCCTTACCACCAACATGCTCTCCGTGGTCTTTGCAGTAATTTTCATTCTTCTGACAAAATTGACAGTTCTCCTTCAACCTACCCAAGGAATGAGTAACCCGGTCAGGATATACAGCCTCTCAATACGGGAACAAGGGGTTCCACCGCTCCATCCCAGGGCATCATCCCGGCTTGGATGTAGTTATACTTGGTTGTCCCTAACACCTCCCGGCTAATGGGTCTTTTCGCGACCAACGCACACAACTTCCTATACAAGGTTTGGTGCCGTGGAGGCTCCCGGTAGTTTTCCTCGTCAATAGTGTCGGACTCGCTACTGGCAAGGGAACTCCCGTCGGCCTACTCTCTACAACTACCACATAGGAATTCATTTGCTATGTTTGTTGGGAAGGTTGGCAAACAATTTTGGAGAATTGGGTTTGGAAGGAGTACTAATCCCCCAATCTGCCTTGTCGAGCTTTGGAGCGAAAAATTCTTTGAAGACTCTCATGCAAGGTTCATGGCCTAGAAACCTGCATACCATGGCAAAGCACACTAGTACTCTACAAGTGTTGGCCCCAGTGAAGAGGAAGAGCATCCATGCACTCCGAAACTTCGTTGATGAAGGGATCTAAGGGCAACCTCGGCCCCGCCTCAAGCTGTCCATAAAGAAGGCCATCCTAGTGGTATCAGTAGTGAAGCTGGTACGGAACTTGGCCATAAAGTCCGCCTTACTAAGGATGGTTATCCTATAATCCCCTCTACTTACTCCACAGAAATCATCAACCATATTGTATCGGGACTCCATATTCTTCTTCCCTCGAAGAACCTCTTTGAGTATATATCCTCTCTCGTTCTTCCCGGTACAACGGAGGAGCCAAACGCATTCACAATTCGGGGCCGGAAGAGGTCGAAACGGCATTTCCTTCTTGAGTTGTCATATACAGCAAGAAGAAGGAGAAACGGGGAGTCGGTCCTATGATCACATTCAGTCGACCTACCTAAGGGCGACCTAAACTCCCCTGGAAAACCTATTCTATTTCTAAGGAAGGAGGGCTTTTGGACGTCCCTAACATAAAACAAGGTAATATGGTCAAGCAGTTCATGGAATAAATGAAAAGCGACAACAGTTGAGTCGTCGATCACCACATTCTCAATTTCTCCTACAATGGGCAGCCCTATCTCAGTGTAATTCAACCCCCGAACTAGTCAAAATGGAGCGCGCTCATCTAAGGACATCACTCTCCACTCACCGTTCACATTCTTGCATGCCCTACGATTAACGATGCAGTAGCCATACCAAGCTCTGGTTCACTACTAAAGGTCCTAGCCGTGGCGGAATTGAACCTGGCGAAATTAAAGCCCTAAAACAAAAATACAAGGGAAATACCTCAATTGATTGAAGAAAGGAAGTTCGTTCTTTGGCCAGAAGGCGAATTTAAGTTCTCTTGCAATTCCGTGATTGTCGCCGGAGAGGAGGAATTTGGAAACGGTAAGAATTCAAATTGGAGAGGAAGGCGAGTATTTCTATTTTCCTAAATTTGGAAGGAGAAAAGAAAATCAAAATTAATTTTCCAAAATTAAAGGCGAAGCGGTTTAGAAGGAGTTCCAAGAGTCGAAATTGCAATCATTACTAAACCAGGCGCTCCTTCATCTCCAACCGTTCATCACCAACGATCGGGATGTTGCCACGTCATCATAGTCGACCTACTTCAAAGACTAGTATCGACTTTCGAGTAAAGCAATTTTTGGCAAAGAAATCTTCTTAACTTCCAAGTCGACGAAGTCAACTCGAAAGTTGGGGGTCACTGAACATACCAAAAGTGTCGAGTTGGGCCAAACGAGTAAAGCCCAATCACAGATAGCATTGGCACCCACATTCTCAATGAGGCGATCCAATCGAACAAGGCCCACGGCCCATCTCACACATCGATCGACTAAGCCCATGGTCCGACTTACGGGTCCCGACCTAACTTAGTCCGACCTCATGATCCATGCTACAATTCGGGTACGAACCATGCTCTGCAGACGGTCGGGTCGACCATTCCACGAGTGGCGACCTCGACCTAAATCGGCAAGTGACGACGACACTTGCCGGCTTATTTGGTTAATCAATGCTCACAACTACATCCCTACAAATCAGGGACCGTTATAGACACGTGCCCACGACCAAGTAACTGCCGCTATAATCTCGGAGGACATGCTGCCTCCCCAAAAATACGTCACTCTTGCCTATAAATACTTCATCACTACCAAACGGTGAAGGGTAACTGCCATTTTGTATTCTGAGTTCATTATTCAATACATTTTGAGCTTTATACAACTGTTATCTTATTCTCACGCCCGAGCGTCTTCGCCGGAGACACATCCGGCTAGTCGTGGGTTCTGTTTTCAGGTCAAGAAGCCAGGTGATCAGTCCTACCACGTGGAGGAAGATTGATAAGCACATTTCCTGCAGCATCAACCAGTTTGTCTAAAAAAATATATAACTAATTAAGATAAAAAATTTAATAAAAACATAGTAGGTGAAAATAGATATAAATCTAGGTCAATAAAGATATCTAGCCCCTCACATTAAAAAAAGGTAAAAATAAATAAATGTCTTTCCTATTAACACTTTCATCTACGCATTTTAAGGTCTTTCATTTAAATAATTTAAAAATGATTAAAATAAATTGTTTTGGAAATTGAAGAAAAACTGTAAGAGAATGTTTAATTTTAATGAATGATAATGAAGGTAGTGTATTACCAAATTTTGTAGTATAAATAGTCTCTTTTAACTTTTAAGAAGGACAATTATGTCAAGGATATAACTAATTTACCAAAAATACACTACAAGGAAAACCGGATTTAGAGACGGAAATTTAGAGACGGACGGAATCCGTAGCTAATTTGGCGACAGATTAGAGACAGAACCAAAAATCAGAGACGGATTCGGATTCCGTCTCTAAATTAGAGACGGATTCAGATTCCGTCTCTAATTCAGAGACGGAATATGAATCCGTCTCTAATCGAAGACGGAATGCGGGTCGTCTCTAAATCAGAGACGGAATCCGAATCCGTCTCTAATTTAGTGACGGAATCTGATTCCGTCTCTAATTTAGAGACGGATTCAGATTCCGTCTCTAAATTTTAGAGACGGGTTTTGTATCTGTCTCTAAAATAGAACAGATTCGAGAATCCAGTCTCTAAATTAGAGACAGATTAAGAATCCGTCTCTAAATTAGAGACAGATTCAGAATCCGTCTCTAAACTTTAGAGACGATTTTAACCGTCTCTGAATTTAGAGACAGATTTTTGAATCCGTCTCTAATTTAGAGACAGATTCAGATTACGTCTCTAAAATTTAGAGACAGATTCTCTAACTTTGACTTTTCTTCTATATACTTTCATTTGTTTAGTTTTTTTCTATCTTTTTTTATATAACTTTTTCTAAAAAAAACCACTGATTAACAAAGGCTAAAATATTGTTTTCTAGTCAATAAAAAAATTTTATAAAAATAAAAAATAAATATAGGGTAGTCCGTCCCTCTTTTGACTTTTCTTCTATATACTTTCATTTATTTAGTTTTTTTCTATAACTTTTTCTAAAAAAAACCACTGATTAACAAAGGCTAAAATATTGTTTTCTAGTCAATAAAAATTTTTTAAAAAAATAAAAAATAAATATAGGGTAGTCCGTCCCTCTTTTGACTTTTCTTCTATATACTTTCATTTGTTTAGTTTTTTTCTATCTTTTTTTCTATAACTTTTTCTAAAAAAAACCACTGATTAACAAAGGCTAAAATATTGTTTTCTAGTCAATAAATTTTTTTTAAAAAATAAATAAATAAATATAGGGTAGTCCGTCCCTCTTTTGACTTTTCTTCTATATACTTTCATTTGTTTAGTTTTTTTCTATCTTTTTTTCTATAACTTTTTCTAAAAAAAACCACTGATTAACAAAGGCTAAAATATTGTTTTCTAGTCAATAAAAATTTTTTAAAAAAATAAAAAATAAATATAGGGTAGTCCGTCCCTCTTTTGACTTTTCTTCTATATACTTTCATTTGTTTAGTTTTTTTCTATCTTTTTTTCTATAACTTTTTCTAAAAAAAATCACTGATTAACAAAGGCAAAAATATTGTTTTCTAGTCAATAAAATTTTTTTTAAAAAATAAAAAATAAATATAGGGTAGCCGTATACCATTTTCACAAGATCGGGACACATTCCTTAAAACCCTACATAATGGCACATATTTGTAACTCAGTTTCCATTTAGATTTTGAGGAAAGTCATAAAGATGAAAAACACTTTAAATGTCATTTAGAATGTAGAAAAAAATTTAAAAAAAATAAACGAGGTAGCCGTATACCATTTTCACAAGATCGGGACACATTCCTAAAACCTACATAATGGCACATATTTGTAACTCAATTTCCATTTGGATTTTGAGGAAAGTCATAAAGATGAAAAACACTTTCAATGTCATTTAGAATGTAGAAAAAAATTAAAAAAAAATAAACGAGGTAGCCGTATACCATTTTCACAAGATCGGGACACATTCCTTAAAACCCTACATAATGGCACATATTTGTAACTCAATTTTCATTTGGATTTTGAGGAAAGTCATAAAGATGAAAAACACTTTAAATGTCATTTAGAATGTAGAAAAAAATTAAAAAAAAAATAAACGAGGTAGCCGTATACCATTTTCACAAGATCGGGACACATTCCTAAAAACCCTACATAATGGCACATATTTGTAACTCAATTTCCATTTGGATTTTGAGGAAAGTAATAAAGATGAAAAACACTTTAAATGTCATTTAGAATGTAGAAAAAAATTTTAAAAAAATAAACGAGGTAGCCGTATACCATTTTCACAAGATCGGGACACATAAAACCTAAAACCTTAAATAATGGCACATATTTGTAACTCAATTTCCATTTGGATTTTGAGGAAAGTCATAAAGATGAAAAACACTTTAAATGTCATTTAGAATGTATAAAAAAATTAAAAAAAAATAAACGAGGTAGCCGTATACCATTTTCACAAGATCGGGACACATAAAACCCTAAAACCCCTAAATAATGGCACATATTTGTAACTCAATTTCCATTTGGATTTTGAGGAAAGCCATAGAGATGAAAAACACTTTAAATGTCATTTAGAATTTAGAAAAATATAAAAAAAAAAATAAACGAGGTAGACGTATATCATTTTCACAAGAACGGGACACATTCCTTAAAATCCAAAATAATGGGACATATTTGTAACTCAATTTCCATTTGGATTTTGAGGAAAGTCATAATGATGAAAAACATTTTAAATGTCATTTAGAATGTAGAAAAAAAAAAAAAAAAAAAAAAAAACGAGGTAGAGTATATCATTTTCACAAGAACGGGACACATTCCTTAAAACCCTAAATAATGGCATATATTTGTAACTCAATTTCCATTTGGATTTTGAGGAAAGTCATAAAGATGAAAAACACTTTAAATGTCATTTAGAATGTAGAAAAAAATTAAAAAAATAAACGAGGTAGCCGTATACCATTTTCACAAGATCGGGACACATTCCTTAAAACCCTACATAATGGCACATATTTGTAACTCAATTTCCATTTGGATTTTGAGGAAAGTCATAAAGATGAAAAACACTTTAAATGTCATTTAGAATGTAGAAAAAAATTTTAAAAAAATAAACGAGGTAGCCGTATACCATTTTCACAAGATCGGGACACATAAAACCCTAAAAACCCTAAATAATGGCACATATTTGTAACTCAATTTCCATTTGGATTTTGAGGAAAGTCATAAAGATGAAAATCACTTTAAATGTCATTTAGAATGTAGAAAAAAATTAAAAAAAAATAAACGAGGTAGCCGTATACCATTTTCACAAGATCGGGACACATTCCTTAAAACCTACATAATGGCACATATTTGTAACTCAATTTCCATTTGGATTTTGAGGAAAGTCATAAAGATGAAAAACACTTTAAATGTCATTTAGAATGTAGAAAAAAATTTAAAAAAAATAAACGAGGTAGCCGTATACCATTTTCACAAGATCGGGACACATAAAACCCTAAAAATCCTAAATAATGGCACATATTTGTAACTCAATTTCCATTTGGATTTTGAGGAAAGTCATAAAGATGAAAAACACTTTAAATGTCATTTAGAATGTAGAAAAAAATAAAAAAAAATAAACGAGGTAGCCGTATATCATTTTCACAAGAACGGGACACATTCCTTAAAACCCAAAATAATGGGACATATTTGTAACTCAATTTCCATTTGGATTTTGAGGAAAGTCATAAAGATGAAAAACATTTTAAATGTCATTTAGAATGTAGAAAAAAAAAAAAAAACGAGGTAGCCGTATATCATTTTCACAAGAACGGGACACATTCCTTAAAACCCTAAATAATGGCACATATTTGTAACTCAATTTCCATTTGGATTTTGAGGAAAGTCATAAAGATGAAAAACACTTTAAATGTCATTTAGAATGTAGAAAAAAATTAAAAAAAAATGAACGAGGTAGCCGTATACCATTTTCACAAGATCGGGACACATTCCTTAAAACCCTACATAATGGCACATATTTGTAACTCAATTTCCATTTGGATTTTGAGGAAAGTCATAAAGATGAAAAACACTTTAAATGTCATTTAGAATGTATACAAAAATTAAAAAAAAATAAACGAGGTAGCCGTATACCATTTTCACAAGATCGGGACACATAAAACCACAAAACCCTAAATAATGGCACATATTTGTAACTCAATTTCCATTTGGATTTTGAGGAAAGTCATAAAGATGAAAAACACTTTAAATGTCATTTAGAATGTAGAAAAAAATTAAAAAAAAATAAACGAGGTAGCCGTATACCATTTTCACAAGATCGGGACACATTCCTTAAAACCCTACATAATGACACATATTTGTAACTCAATTTCCATTTGGATTTTGAGGAAAGTCATAAAGATGAAAAACACTTTAAATGTCATTTAGAATGTAGAAAAAAATTTTAAAAAAATAAACGAGGTAGCCGTATACCATTTTCACAAGATCGGGACACATAAAACCCTAAAACCCCTAAATAATGGCACATATTTGTAACTCAATTTCCATTTGGATTTTGAGGAAAGTCATAAAGATGAAAAACACTTTTAATGTCAATTAGAATGTAGAAAAAAATTAAAAAAATAAACAAGGTACCCGTATACCATTTTCACAATAATATCATTATTAGTCTTATTATTAATTAATAACATTATTATTTAATAACATTATTATTTTTGATATTATGTATTATTACTAGTTATTATTAATATTATTTTTCGATATTAGGCATACTACTATAACTACTATAACTAAAATTTTGGGTAAATCAAATAAAAGCATGTAAATATTTTAGATAACTTTTTGTAAATTTCAGTAATAAAAAAAATTTAAAATATTTTTTCCTTTTCAATAAAAAATAATAAAAATTACTAGTTATTATTAATACTAGTATTAATATTATTATTGTTTATATACTTTATATTAATATTAATTAATTAATCAATTATATAATTAATAATTTATTAATTAATATTATTAATAATAAATATTATTATTTTTAATATTAGGCATAAATATTTTAGTTAGTGTATAATATAGTGTGAAATAAATATAAGTATGAGATGTGGGATTGTTTGATTGGATTTAAAAATTTCACGGGGATTGAGAGCCAAGCAAGATCGACCCTTCAATCCATTCAATCCAAAGGCCCAAAATAATTTAACCAAACCCACTTACTCCTCCCTCTCTCTATTTCTCTCTTCATTTCTCACTCTCTCTCTTCATTTAGAAAACGTAAACTCCTCTCGCAACGCCGGCACCCTTTCCTCTCTCTCTCTCAGTCTCGGCCTCCGCCGTCTCCCTCACCGTCTCTTGACCTCCGTCGTCGTCCTCCCGGCGCCGCACGGCCTACGCGGTCATCTTCGCCCACCGTCACTCTCTCTCTTTCTCCATTTCCTTCGCCTCCGTCACTCACAATACGCCTCCCTCTCTATTTTCCGGCGGCGACATTATCAATCCGAACAGAGCATTTGAAGCAAAGGATTTCCTGGGCGAGGGCTATGGCATTCAATTCGTCAATGGTTGTAAACTCTCTCTCTCTCTCTCTCTCTCTCTCTCTCTCTTGATCTAAATCAAAACTGGATCGATTTGGGTTTGCTTGTGATTTATATACCCAGTTTTGGTGTTTTGATTTCGATTTTGCCTTGGAAACTCGGAGTTTCGGTTTGGTTGGATTTTGATTTTGAATTTTTTGGTGATTTTGTAAAGATTCAATATTTTGGAAACCTAGTATGATAATTTGTATTTTTTCAGATTCGTTGGTTGATTGGTCGCCGGTGGTTGTTGGTGGTTGTTGGTGGTTGTTGGTGGTGATTGGTGGTGATCGGTGGTTATCGGTGGTGGAAGTTGTGAGGACTATTTGAGTATAAAAGAAATTTAGGGGACTGATTTGATAATAATAAATGTTAAGTGACTGATATGAAAATAATGAAAGTTAAGGGACTGATTTGAAAAAAAAAAAGAAGGTAAGTGGCGATTTAATATATATTTAAGAATATATATTTATATATTTTAATATATATATATATATATATATATATATATATATATATATATATATATATTTATATATTTAAAATATATTAATATATATTTTTAAATATATATTTAATTTTTTTTTTTAAAATATCAATTTAGCTACAGAAATATTCGTCGCTAAAATGGTTCGAAAATAAAACGAGAATTTAAATAGAGACGAAAAAATCTGTCGCTAATCCGTAGACGGTCATATCTGTAGCTAATTTAGACACAGACATATCTGTCTCTAATTTAGAGACGGACATATCTGTCTCTAATTTAGAGACGGCCATATCTGTCTCTAAATTAGAGACGAATATATCCGTCTCTAAAATAGCTACAAAATAGCGACGCCCAATTTAGCGACAAACCTGCACCCACGGAATAGCTACGGAACAAATCCGTAGCTAAACACGATTTAGCTACGGAATCTTCATTTTAGCTACGGAATTTGCCGTAGCTAAATTGAATTTTCCTTGTAGTGATAATTTTGATATAGTGAATTAGTATTTATTATATTGGTAATAGCCCTCCCATGTTTTTTTCGTTTGGGATAATGTTATTTCATGTTCTAAATACTTTCTTTGGTTCAAAATAAATATCATTTTAGAGATTTTTACATGTTTTAGAAACTATTCATTAACCCACTTTTTCTCTCATAACTCATTTTTCATGCCCAGAAAGCTTAATACACTATACACTTTTCTTAATTTTCGTACAAGGTCAATTTTGTACCTTTTCGTATGTAACGGTGAGAGTATAAGGGCTATTCTTTTTAATTGTTTTTCTAATGTATATTAAATTAAAAATTAACTTTTAAAATGATGTTTATTTTGAATCAGAAAAATTATTTTACAGCCAAGTACTATATGTTGGAACAAAATGATCCATCAAACCATGAACCGTCTCAAAACTAGATTAAGAATAGAAGAAGAAGAAGAAGACGGAAGCGTGTACCTTGTGATTCCATGATTATATTCTTAGTCTTGTTCTTGAGTAGAATGAGAAAGTATGAAGATAGTCTTCAAAGTAGGGAAGAGTAGATCTTCTAAATGATGAGTGCCCTTATTCTCTTTAATCTTCAAGTACTTAGGAAGATTTTGGAATGAATGAGAATGTAAAAAACTAGTAGGTTTATAGGCTGATGGAAAGGCCTTTATAAAGGAATCCAAGGGGCACTTCATTTAGGGACTACACCTATTGATGTATAAGATATTACCATTATGTCCATCATTTAATGGTAGTCATATATTATGAAATTCTACACATTATATTATATCCTATACTTTATATTAAACATTATAATATTGATCACTATTTTATTAAGTACTTTCACTAATAATACATGTTATACAATCCATGTTCTAACAATCTCCCACTTGGATTATAATAACATACATTTATACTTAATAAAATCCTTCAATCATATTTATAACATAAATGACAACCCTTATGTGCACTTTGTTGTTATTCGAAACCAATCCCGTTCATTAGTCATATAAGTATAAGGACTAAAGGGACCGTCGTTGTAATTAATTCGCAATTAAATCCACATTAATCACATATATATATCCAATTAAATGACATATATTAAGTATAGATATGTAGCATGGAATATTAATGAATATATGTGAAGAATGCATATATATTCTCCAACTAGTCCTACTTAACCAAATGAGATCAAAATAAAATAACACAAATAAATAAAGAACAACACAAACTTCCACTGAATTAAGCATTATCAAAAGTCATTACACCCATATGAGCAATATGCTCGTGAAATACTAAAGGAGTTAATACCTTAGTAAATGGATCCGCTAACATGAAGTTTGTCCCTATAAGTTATCTATTTGTTCATTTTGTACTCTTTCTCTTACAACAAGAAACTTAATATCTATATGTTTAGATCTAGATGAACTCTTGTTATTGTTGGAGTACAAAACTGCTGCCCGATTGTCACAATAAAGTTTGAGAGGTCTTTCGACACCTTTGACAATTCGCAGCCCTTCTATGAATTTTTGCAGCCATATAGCTTGATTGGATGCCTCGTAGCAAGCAACAAATTCGGCTTCCATGGTGGAAGTAGTAACTAATGTTTTCTTGGCACTTCTCCAAGAAATTGCTCCACCGGCCAAAGTGAAGACATAACCCGATACCGATTTGCGACTATCTTGGCATACAACAAAGTCGAAATCGGAAAAACCAATGATCTCAAGATGATGCGACTTTGTATATGTAAGCATGTAGTTCTTCGTGTTTTGCAAGTATCTCATCACTCTTTTGGCTGCGACCCAATGTTCTCTTCCCGGATTGCTTTGATATTGCCCAAGCATGCCAATAATAAAGGCAAGATCTGGGCGAGTACAAACTTGTGCATACATTAGGCTTCCTACTGCCGATGCGTAAGGGATATTTTCCATATACTTGGATTCAAGATTATTTTTAGGACATTGCTTTAAACTGAACTTATCTCCCTTAGAGACCGGGGTGTCATGTGGTTTACAATTTTCCATGCTAAACCTTTGTAATACCTTCTCTATATAGCTCTTTTGTGATAATCCTAACATACCTCGTGAGTGATCATGATGTATTTGAATTCCTAATACAAAAGAAGCTTCTCCAAGATCTTTCATCTCAAATTTGTTTGAGAGAAATTTCTTAGTTTCCTTAAGAAGGTCCTTATCATTACTAGCAAGTAAAATGTCATCCACATATAAGACCAAAAATATAAATCTATTCCCACAGAACTTATGGTACACACAATCTTCACCAAGATTCATTTCAAAACCAAATGAAAAAATAACTTGGTTAAATTTTAAGTACCATTGACGAGATGCTTGCTTGAGCCCATAAATGGATTTCTTAAGTTTACAAACTAGATGACTAGTTTGATCCGAATCAGTCACCATTTCTGGTTTCTTCATATAGATAGTTTTCTCAATGTTGCCATTAAGAAAAGCTGTCTTTACATCCATTTGATGAAGCTCAAGGTCAAAATGTGCCACTAAAGCCATAATGATCCTAAAAGCATTTTTAGAGAATACCGATGAAAATGTTTCTTTGTAATCAATGCCCTCCTTTTGAGTAAATCCTTTAGCGATAAGGCGAGCCTTATGTCTTTCAACATTACTTTGTGAATTCCTTTTGGTCTTAAAGATCCATTTACATCCGATGGGTTTCACATTTGTAGGTAATGGGACAAGATCCCAAACGTCGTTATCTTTCATAGATTTTAACTCTTCATTTATGGCATCGATCCACTTATAAGAATTCGGACCACTAATGGCTTCATGGAAGGTGATTGGTTCATCTCCCACTAAACCTAACGGTTCCTCATTCTCGGCAAGATACACATCATAATAATTCGGTATAGCACTCCTTCTTGCTCTAATAGATCTTCTTAAGGGCACCGATTCTTCTTGATTTTGAGGTTGTTGAATTTCCTCATTAACATTTTCATGTTGTTCATTAATAGGAGAATTAACGTCATTTTGAATTATATGTTCTTGTCGAATTTCAGGCACAACTGCTTGATTTTCGATAGAAACTATAGGGAGAGGTATAGAAATGAATTCCTCTTCCATTTCTTCAAATTCAAAATCACTATTCAAATTTTCCCCTCTAAATTCAACATCCTCAAAGAACTTAGCATTTTCCGTCTCGAAAAATGTTTTAGTTTTTGGGTCATAGAATTTATATCTTCTAGATCTTTGAGAATACCCTACAAAATAACTACTAACGGTCTTAGCGTCCAACTTTCCTTCGTTAGGTCTATAAGGCCTAGCTTCGGCTGGACAACCCCAAACATGAAGATGATTAAGGGACGGTTTCTTACCGGTCCATAATTCATAAGGGGTTTTGTCAGTAGCTTTTGAAGGAGCTCGATTAAGTAGGTAGGTTGCGATTTTCAAAGCATCGCCCCATAATGAGTGAGGTAAATAAGTACAAGAAACCATACTTCTTACCATATCCTTAAGGGTTCTATTACTTCTCTCGTCTACACCATTCATGCTAGGTGTCCCCGACATGGTGTAGTGAGGGACAATCCCACACTCTTCTAAATAGCGAGCAAAAGGACCCGGACGTTGTTCTCCCGAACTGTCATTCCGACCGTAGTATTCACCACCACGATCGGATCTAACGTTCTTAATAGTCTTTTCAAGTAGATTTTCAACTTCGGCTTTAAAAGACTTGAAAACGTCCAATGATTGAGACTTTTCATGAAGTAAATAAATATATCCATAACGAGAGAAGTCATCTATGAACGTAATAAAATATGTTTGTCCGTTCCATGAAGGGGTAGGGAACGGTCCACATATGTCCGTATGAATTAGTTCTAAGACTTTTGTAGCTCTCAAGGATTCATTTTTGTTTGTACTATTCGTAAATTTTCCCTTAAGGCATTCAATACAAAAGTTATTTTCCGGAGTATCAAGCTTATGTAATATTCCCTCGAACACAAGCTTGTCAATTCTCCTTTTGGAGATATGACCCAAACGCCTATGTCACAAGGTATAAGAGTTTTTACTTGAAAACTTTCGTTTTATGCCTCGGGAGTTAGTTTCATTATTATGTGACTCATTTAATGAATTGACTGTGTCAAGTAAATACTATAAATTATCAATAAAAGACAAGGAACTAGTACCAAAAAGCTTTGAATCAAACTATAAATTGCATTTATTATTATCGAAGATACAAGAATAACCTTCCCGATCCAATGTAGTGACAGAAATTAATTTTGTCTAAAAGATGGAATAATAAATACATTGTTCAAAACTAAAAAGTATCCAGTACTTAAGGATAATCTATAAGTCCCTATGCCTTCCACCTCTACTGGCATGTAGATAAATCTTTCACCTTCATTGGACGTTCGGTAGTTCAGGCAACCCTGCATACATGAACTTATGTGAGTAGTTGCACCGGAGTCTAACCACCATGTATACAAAGGAATTGAAACTAAATTAGCTTCAGTACAAACAAAGCTAAATGACATACCTTTCTTAATTCGCCATTGGCGATACTTAGGGCTGACGGGATTCATGTGAGTGAGGTCCTTGAAAAAGAAGCATTTCTTAACCTTTTGATCATTTGATGATCCCTTAGGATTTTTTGTTGCAACCGCAATCTCCTTACCTTTTCTCTTAATCCCACGAGAAGAGGTAGATGCATAATGTGCACTTTCGGGTTTGGTGTGTTTCAACCTATCTTCTTCCTCCGTGACATGTGAAATTAATTCATTAATATTCCACTTGTCCTTTTGACAATTGTAGGGCGTTTTAAAATGACCAAATTGTGGAGAAAGAGAAATTAAAGCCAAATGCACAAGCAAGTCTTCCGACAAGTTCAACTTGAGTGCTTTTAATTTCGTTGATAGGTGAAACATTTCCATTATGTATTCCCTTAGGTTTCCGGTGCTCTTATACCTCATGGAAACAATCTTCCTTAAGGTAGCACTCGTTTCCGACTTTTCGCTTTTTGCAAAGCGTTCTTCTAGGGCATCTAGGAAACCTTTAGCACCATCATCCTCGGAGACACTGTTCAGAAATGTCTTCGGGACTGCATTCTTTATTATGCTTAGGCTGACGCGATTAGAACGCTTCCACCTCTCTTAACTTAAGCGGTCTTCCGCAGTGCTTCTCTTAATGCGAGGTCAAGATCCAAACAGCCTAAGACCATAGTTATCTTGTTTTTCCAAGTTTTAAAGTTTGTCCCAGTTAGCAAAGAAATTGAGTTTAAGGCAGTAGTAACAGATGAAGCACTGATCAAATCTGAATGAAGAGAACAAAAGAATGAAACAAAACATATATAAGAAACTACACAATGATTAATTATATCAAAATGAATTCCATCAAAATAAAAGATAATCAATATGACATCAAGACTAATCTTTGGATTGCGAATTGACTCACAATTAGATTTATCTTAGGGTAAACAAATAGCTTAAACAACACACTTTAAATACTTGCCTTTCTTTGGGCCGGATCAAGTACAAAAAGTGTCCTAAAGTTTAAGGTACTTGTTCCCCGGTAATAAAGAATATAAACAATTCACTTTAAACACCCGCCTTCCTTTGGGATGGTTCACAGCATTTAAAATGACCAAAAGTTTAGTTCAATTATTACCCTATGAATGTAAATATTTAGTCAACAACAAGGTCTCCTTTGGGAAACAAGCATGTTATCACATATCAACATCTACATTCATCTTTTAACAAGTTTGAATTTAATCAACAAAATTCACTTTGGCGACGATGTTAATTTTGTCCAAAAAATGTTAAGGATATAATTAATCGGAAATGTAAGGCTTTAAGGTAATTTCTGAAAATTTAAAGGATAAAGAAACAAATGAAATTTATTATTAAAAGATAGTATCCTTTTGTTTTACCCGTCCATTCTTAAAGTTTGATAATTCTAAGAACCGCCGAAGCGCGACTGGTGTCCAGATACTATAATTTACTAACAAATTATCACAAATGACCAAAAGGGAAATGACTTCATCAGAGCTGCAATTCCACAACATTGAAGTCGCTGTACACATGGGCGGCTGCGCAGGTAAAGGTGGGCGACCGCCCAAGCTGTAATTCCACAAATATTGAAGCCTCTGTACACATGGACGGCCGCGCAGGTCAAGGTGGGCGACCGCCCAAGTGAGACTTATGTTTGAAGATCAAGCCGTTGTACACATGGGCGACCGCGCATGTCAATGTGGGCGACTGCCCAGGTGTCCACTACCCATATTTGACGAAAAGTCACCACTTTTTACACCCTTTTATGAACAATTATGGTCAAAATTTCCATACTCAATGCATTATGAAATGCTGGCTATGTAAAAGGGATTAGTTTGCACTTCAATTAACATGATTCAAACAAGTAGACCTAGATTTACACACTCCAAACACATAATGTTGGCTATTTAAATGGGGTAATCTTGTATGAACCATTGTGCCTCTTAGTCCCTAAATTTAATGGTGACTCAATTTTCAACCAAAGTAAGTAGATCCGCATACTCACAACACATTTAAAAAAATGCGTGGCTTTGCATATGAACAAACTTACAACGCATCCAAGGATGGTGGCTATGTTAAAAAAATGGGATAATCTTACATTAAGGATTGAAAGCCTTTTGAGTAAAACCAAAATTCAGAAATAGAATGAAGTTATGAGTATAATACTCTTAGACAAGTTGAGTATTATGAACAAGAACAAAACCAAATGAAATCATACAAGAATTACAAATAAGAAATATATTAAAGCATAAGGCTTTACAAGAATTTCAAACTCAATCTAGTATATGACCAGGCTCTGATACCAATTGTTGGAACAAAATGATCCATCAAACCATGATCCGTCTCAAAACTAGATTAAGAATGGAAGAAGAAGAAGAAGACGGAAGCGTGTACCTTGTGATTCCATGATTATATTCTTTGTCTTGTTCTTGAGTAGAAGAAGGAAGTATGAAGATAGTCTTCAAAGTAGGGAAGAGTAGATCTTCTAAATGATGAGTGCCCTTATTCTCTTTAATCTTTAAGTACTTAGGAAGATTTTGAAATGAATGAGAATGTAAAAAACTAGTAGGTCCATAGGCTGATGGAAAGGCCTTTATAAAGGAATTCAAGGGGCACTTCATTTAGGGACTACACCTATTGATGTACTATAAGATATTATCATGATGCCCATCATTTAATGGTTGTCTTATAATATGAAATTAACACATTATATTATATCCTATACTTCATATTAAACATTATAATATTGATCACTATTTTATTAAGTACTTTCACTAATAATACATGTTATACAATTCATGTTCTAACACCAGGGCCGGTCCTGTGATAAATGGGACCCTAGGCTAAATACTTGATTGGGGCCCTTATTTTTTTTTATCCCCAATGGTGGATGGGCGATACTTCTAAAATCTCTATTCTCCGCCCCTTATTTTTGCCACGTTGTTCTTTTTGTCCGAGACCTTTCTTTATGTTATTTCTTAAATTTTAGCATTCTTTTCTTCAAGGTCTCTCTTTTCATCATTTCCTAAATTTTAGATTTTATTAATAAAATGATTGAGATTCTTGACTAGTGAAGATTGATAATTAGGTTGGGTTAACATTTTTTATTTGAAATAATTTTGAGTAGTTTAAAGAAATATTGTAATAATATTATAATGATAATCACAAAATATTCAAATAACTACTAGGATAATATTAAGATGATAATTGAAGATAGAAAATTCTAAATAATTTGATATTCTAGAAGGGTACTAAAAAAAAAATGCAAGTAAGCTATTAACAAATGTAAGAAAAGTTGATAAAAAAAAAAAATTTGCAGCAAGCTAATAACAAATGTAAAAGAAGTGGACACCAAGAATCGAACAAAGCCAATACAATTCCTAGCTGTCTCCTAACTCACTTGGCCATTTTAGTACATATGAAAATTTTTAGGGCCCCTAATATAGGTAGTAATTTTGGTTGCTCTAGGCAATGGCCTCACTTGCCTTGCACTAGGGCTGGGCCTGTCAAACACTATAAATATTTTACATTCCCTTGTCCACTACAAACTACACACTTACCATTTTCACGAGAATTAAGAAGACGTGTTAGTGGAGTATGTGTTGTGATTATAAATATTGATGTAGAAAAGAAAAAGTGAGATAGAGAATAATAATTGAATTATTGTTGTGAGTATAGCAGCATGTGGATCTCATTAATATAAAAAAATAATACATTTATGTTTTAGGAAGTTTTAGAAAGTGTGTATTTTGTAATAAGACGTCTATGAGAAAAATGTGTAATTTGTGATGAGACGGGATAATAAATTATAATTTAATTTTTATAAATTAAAATATGCAAAAAGAGCACTGTAACAAATTTTAGATAGAGCGATTTCAACAGTTATGGATGTTAGGGTAGAAATTAAAACGGTTATAGAAAATTGTATCGTGAGAAATTGGAGGAGGTTAGGGATAAATATGAATCGGGTTTTTTGACTATGCCAGGCTGTAGGATACTTGCGTGAGGCATTCGGATTGTGTTGGTTGGCAAACACGAAAGTGATGAGGTGGAGAAAACGACAAATTACCTGGGCCGCATGAGTTGGGCCTCATGAAATCCAAATGCCTGGGCCGGTTCATATCAACCCGACCCATAATACCCGACTAACTGGCCTACAGCTTACAGGGTCATACCTTCGGAGAGCGCTGAGATCTTCGATCGGAATCGGGCATTTCTGCCTGGAAATTGAAGCAATAGCAGCCGTGCAACCAACGCCGGCGACGGAAAAACAGTGAAGATGCTGCCGACGACGGTATCCAAAGGGCGAACGCCCGCTCGAGCCAATCCTGTCTTCCCTCAGTACCTTCGTAGAATAGTCAAGGTTCTCTCATTTCTCTATCTAATTCTGATATGTGCGCGTATGTGTTTGAGATTACGAGTTTGAATAGTTGCATTCCAACAGATCTGATCTCTTTGCTGATTGTGTGAAAATTTCTACATTTTCGGATTTGTTGTGTTGTAAATTCATACTGCCTAAGCTCTGATGTCATTTGAATCACATTGCTTAGGAAGAACCGTTTCTGAATTAGGTCTTAGAAATTTTACATTACTAAACAATTTCTAAGTTCATTGCTATTCAATTATACTCCCTCAGACATTCATTTTGGGACGGAGCGAGTACTAAGTTTCTAATGCGGATTGTATGTTGCATATTGTATTGGAGTTTTCTTGCTAGTGAATGATTAGTTTACTTGTTACCACGTTGAACTTCAGCATATTTATGTGATTTCATTGATGTTTGATATGCGTGGTTTAGGTGGTTAAGAGGTTCCACTGTCCTGTGTTCAAGTTTAGAAATAAGTGTTAATAGTGTGATCCTAGCCAGTGTCGAAGAGAGTTAATATCGATGTCAACGAGATGATTCAGAAAGAGTGTCATTGACTTGGATGGGTAGCGAAGAAGGATTTAGCTGTTTATGGTTTAACAGAAACCTTGTTTGGATGATCTTAAATGGTGAAAAAGGAGTTTGAGTTAAAATCTTAGTTACCATGGCCGGGTTGAGTTAAAATAGGCCTTTCTCTGGGATTTGATTTCCATTTGAGCTCTACAGATGTAAGGCCTTCTAATTCATTAATAATACTACAATCTACCCAAAGTTGGGAACACATTATTTTGCACGTTTCAGATTTTGGAGAAAATTCCCCCCAAATCAAGCCTGTTAGGCAAATGTTCCACAATTTCAGAATGGCTGCATTAGACATTTGCATGCGATGGTCAATGTGGAGTCGACGTAATCTGTTAGTTTATCTGTTAACTGCATTGAATAACATCATTTTTAGCATTAGACATGTGTGTGACTGGCAATTTGGAGACATGTGTAGAGTATGTTTCTTATTTTCTGGTGGCTTATCTCGCTAAATTTGCCAACTCTTTTTGGTCTAGTCACGTGTTCACAACTATAATCAGTGTTTTGCTTTGAATATTGGATGCATTTTTGATTGTTCATGGAAAATTTGTCCTGGAAGGAAGAAATAAATGGTAGATTTGCATTTTTTCAGGGCTTGTTTGACCTTGGTTTTGATTGTGGTGTGTAAATGGAGTTTGATTGAATTGGTAGTTTTCCTTCTGCTTTTTTTGGTTTCAAAATTGACCCTCTTGTAGGCATTTCTCTGAGTGGATAGGGTAACAAAACTTGATCACTAGCAATAAGAAAGATATTAGAGCCAAGCTACTTTATGGAACCTAACGTTAGAAACTACGAGAAAGAACATATTCTCATGATGGGTGTAGCCGAAATGTGAACCTTTGAATGATATGCTGATAAACTAGGAAAGATGGAGTTCTAAATGCCGAAATTCGCCACAGTACAATTCGCCCCAAAAGCATATTGATTATTGAACCAGAGAAAAGCTGTTAAGATGGTTTGGACATATGAAACATAGACGGCTTATTCATCCCATTTGGAAATGTGAGGATCTCAAAATTATCCCGATTCGATGTAGGGGAATAACAAAATTAACATAGACATCGGTAATGAAGAAATTATGGAGTGTGGTCCTGATGGCGACCTTTTTCTTGACCGAATTGAATATAATGATTCATGTAGTCCACCCAAAGTAATTGGGACAATGGCTGAGTTGAGTTTAGCTTCATCTTTGAAACAAGTTCCGTATTGTCAAGCAAAAAGAGGTATTTTGGAGCAGTTGTCAGCCGTTTATCAGGAGGAAGTTTTGACTATGCTTTCTCCTTCAAGTATACTTCCTCTGTCTTTATTTTGGCGAGAGGCAGAAAGGCTTTATCTCTAGCGAAACTGCGCAAGGTCCATCTATCATTCTCTACATGGAAATAAAATTCATCTAAGGCTCAAATTTCAATCTTGTCTGAACATTCCAAGTGGAATTGAGGATGCAATGGTTATTTGCACCCAAACTCAACCTAGCAATTGACCTTTAAAAGTTGACTCTAGATCTTCAATCAAATTCATTCTTAACAAATTAGTATTCGCAATTCGTGAGGGCCGTTATGAATCTATAAGAAATCCGGGATTAAAAAAATAAAAAGAACTTATGGACTTTCCGAACCTTCATAGCTTTATTCAATCGATTCCTATTTCTGAATCTCATAAAAAGAGATAAAAAGAACTGGGAATAGAATATGATTAGTTGGTAGTAGAAATATACGATTCAAGTAGTCAAGTTGAGAAATAGATGGTTGAATCAAAATATTTTCGGTGAAAGTTTGATTTTTGTCAGAGGTCAATATGAATGTTTTATCATGTTCTACCAACATACTAAACGGGTTCTACGATATATCCGGTGTGGAAGTAGGCCAACATTTCTATTGGAAAATCGGGGGTTTCCAAGTTCAAACTATTCTGGAAAAGCTTTACTGGTCATGTAAAATTCAGTCATTAAGTTTGCCATTATGACAAGAAAGCATTTCTGTTGGCAGTTTGGATCGCCTGAGTGAAAAATAACAACATTTATAATTTGAAATGTAAACATATTCCTTGCACAGATGATTACTTACTAGAACAATTTGTGTTGGTTGCAATTCATCTCACAAGATTGATTTTGGCACCTTCACTCCTTAACCAAACACCATATTTGCATATTAAAAGTTAGTTTTGTTGAAAATATTGCTTCAACAGTACAGGGAAACATTTCAGGAAAGAAACACCGCTTAATATCCCTATGATAAGAGTTCCTTTGAGAAGATGGTGAATGGCAGGAAATTAGCAAGGGAAAAGGTAGAGGGTTTCCACAGGTTCATTTTAAAAGAGAAATTAGAATAAGAAAATCCAAAATGTGGCAGCAAAAGATATATTAGAAGTAAGCAGAGAGAGGAAGAAGGAGAGGGGCAAGAAGAAAACAAGTATAGCAGGAAACCAGAGTATCACCTGAGAGATGGACCAGAGTTAAATTTCCTCTTCTTCCTTTTTTCCTTTTAAAAAATAATTAAATATTTATTTCATGGTTGGGGAGTAGTGGTGTTTTTGGGACAAAGAATTATGTATGTTCCTCACCATTTCTTTGTGACGAAGTATTGATTCCTCTCCATTTGGCTTATGAACAAGTTGTTATCTCTATCTCACATCGTTCTTTCTTCCAGTGTGATTCATTTTTATTTTGATCCTCTTTTTAATAGTTGCATGTTGAGTTCAGATGGTTCTACTGTGAAGGTGTCTGTTGAATACACCCTGTATAATATGATCATGATCATATTATATGCATGTGGGCTTTTGAAGCTTACTTTGATGTGCTTTATTGTTTTTATGGTGTTTTTATTTAACTTCTGCACAGTCATTTTTTGTTTGGGTCTAATGCAGTGGCAACAAATGGACATCGAATACACCTTCTGGCAAATGCTTAATTTATGCACGTCACCGAAAGTAGTGTAAGTATCTGTCCGTTAGTGATTGTTTTGCTGTTTTTTACTTCCTGCTTTTCTGCTGTATTTCTTGTTCCTGCATGTCCGCATGTTACCTTGTTGATGGAAGTTATGTGGTTTCATTGTTGGGTCAAAGGCTGGGTTTTAGTTGGTTCATTTGGTTGTCTTTTTTTAGGTGGTTTCGGCTAGGAAATATGAAGCAATTCCAGCTCGAGACAAAATTACAATAGAAAGAGAGAGAGGACATTCTGTTAGGTCCCCTCTTTACAATACATGTTATATATTTTTGTTACTTAAGTATACTAGAAGGAACTTCAGTGGATCTTTTTGTCGCTTTTGGTGTCTTTGCACTCAGAAAAAGAGTAAAGGTTCATAATATATATGCCTGACAATTTGACCTGTGTTTCTAAGACCTGTCGATTTCTATGTTTGCTTGTTAGTATATCTGGACTTAATTACCAAAAATGTCGATGGATATAAAATTGTTTGTAAACATGTTTTTCTCATAAAATAAAAGGTAATACCCTTTCAGCTTCATTGTAGGGCATCTGTCTAAAGTCATCAAAGACCTAATGAAAATGTTGATGAAGCATCTAATAAGAGCCAACCGACTAATTGACACAGTGTTCCTCAATTATGCAACTCACATGTGCTTTCTTGTTCGTAAAATATGTATCAGATTAGAATACAAGTAAGCAAAACGGCTATATGTTTATGGGGACAACAAAGTCATGTGAAAGTTGAGTAATTAAGGATTTGATTTGTTTGCCAAAGAAATTAAAGTAAGATGAAAATGATCAGCCAGCTATTTTTGGACATCAAATTTGCGTTTCATTTATTATTTTGACAGAATGCTTATTGTGAGCAAATGTGCAACGAAGAGGCTAGTTCTTTACCTTATTAGGTTACATAAAGAAGTGTTTTGTTCTTTTCTTTAATAAAGACCTCCTTTGCTGATAAGGTCAAAGTTTGTTACCTTTTCTGGTAATATAGCCTATGTTTTCAGACAAAACTGTAGGCACTCTTCTGCACCTTATTCCTCAATCAATATATGATTATTGGCCATAGAGAGCACATATGCAATAAGAAGATATTGTTGAGTTTAACTCTGTTATCAATTTACCTTTTATAAGTTGTCATATCTGGCTTTTCTTATCTTTGAAGGTGGGGTTGTAAATTTCTAGCATCACATTGCCACTTGAAGTTGACCATGTACAAATAGGTGTTCTCCTTAAGTAGTTATTGATGTTATCATGGAACTATGCAATAATGTTGCTTTTACATTTTGCATGGGGAACTATTAACTGGATGCAGCTATCAGCACACGAAGTACCATAAGCGTAAGTCAGCTTCTTCTTTTCTGGTTGGTAATAATTGCTTTTATGCTACAAAATTTGTATTGCATGACTTTGGGCTATAATATGCAAATAGTTCGCATATCACTCTCTCCAAAGTTATGGGAATAAGATGCAAAGTGTTTGCATATTTTCCTTGGATTCCACAATGGTTACCATCGGCAGAGTTGCTGGTGGTAATTTCTCCTCTCTTAGTTATGCTGTCGTGTCTGCTAGTTCTATGGTGTGTGCTACTGCAGAGGAGGTACAAAATATTTTAAGCAGAGATGGTGTAAGGCCTGTCAAATGAAAAAGAGAGAGAGAGAGAGAGAGAGAGAGAGAGAGAGAGAGAGAGAGAGAGAGAGAGAGAGAGAGAGTACTAGAGTAGTTTGTAAGTACTAGAGTAGTTTGTAATTATATCAGGAAATTAATATTCCAAAGGAGAACATAGGATCAATCTATGGAGGACTTGAGTTTGCTGATAATTGTATGGAATCATTATATATAACAGGGGCCCATATTTAATTAGGAAGTTCATAGTTCTAACTTCTATCAACGGTTGCAGGGATCATAATCTTAGGCTTGCATATACACTAGTTCAGTTAAGCCATTTTCTAAATCGCCAATTTCGCTGTGCCATCCTTGGGAAAGTGTTGTATATAGGTGCCAAGCATCATCAAATTATATGCTGCTGGGCCCTGGATAACCAAAATTTTGTTGGCACTTGACAAAATAGAAACATGTGTATGTAGTGCTATCTACTTTAGTAAGTCAAGATCTTCTCTAGCTTTCTCTTGGGGGTCTTCAACTAAGATGTTATCTGTACTTTGTATTGCTGACAATTATAGGCCGATAAATTTCTATACTATTGGTTGTTTATTCATCTCTCTCTTTTCAGAAACCAAGAACCAATGGGCACGTGACGATCCTGCTTTTATTGTAATCTGCAGTCTACTTTTGGCAGTTTCAACCCTGGCTTATTGTGCCGCGTAAGTTTTCATGAATTTTTCAGTCACAACACGTTTCAAAATAGGGTTGCATGGGACTGCACTTGTGGGAAATTCATCTAGTGTTAGTCCGTTGTTGGCTTTAAATGTTAATTTAGCTCTCAGTAGCACATGTGACCTCTTTTCTAAGAAAGTAATCTCATAGGCCGAATCATTTTACAAGTTGGAATCTTTAATGCTTTTCTTGTTTTAACTTACGCACTTGTTTCCCAAGGTGATATTTTTGTTTTATAAATGCTATTCCTCATGTAGTTTATGTTTCCTTTGTTTCAGGTATGATCATAGTGCTGGACATGCTGTTTTTGTGGTTTTTTCAGTAACAGTTTTCCATTTCTTACTAATTGGAGCTCTATTGGCTACATGTTGCTGGTAAGAGTTGTCAACAATGAAAGTTCATATGTTCGATCTAAATACGCGTGCCCTAAGGTTTCTTTGTCTTTGTACTCGAGCTGACCTAAAATGAACCAATATAGCTTTCTATACAATCTTGAAATTGTCCAAAATAATTCAACAATGTTATGCAGGTTCCTGACAAATACTTATCTTCGAGAGGAGGCACCCAACAGTCATGTGGTGGAGCAAAGGGTTGAATGGCAAGTTCACAAATTTTATTCCTCAAATATTTGCTTCATTTTTTTTGGGAAAAAACTCTTTGGCCATCTTCTTTTGGACGCAATTGTTCCAATTTTTTCCAAATAATCACCGGCTGATTTACATGCAAGCAAAGGGGGGTAATTGCTCCCTTTTTTTTTACAAGTGCAAATATTTTAAGAATTTAGGGGTGTCAGTGCAATTTATTGAAACTTACCCCCATTTGTGTAAAGAAAAAAATGCACTAAATTTTATTTGCCCCCTTTTAATTAGTGACAAGGATTCTCCCCCCCCCCCTTCAAAAAATTTAGGCACTGCCACTTCAAATAATTGAGCTTGTATGCTGCAGGTTTTACGCGTTCGATGTGCACTGTAACTCTTTCTTCCCGATGTTCGTTTTGCTTTATGGTAGGTGCTATTCTGGTACTGTTTTTATTGAAGATTTATTTTACTCTGTATCTCATTGATGCCTTTCGATATTGTGGCAGTCATACATTATTTTCTGTCGCCCCTTCTGGTAGCACATGGTTTCATTCCTACATTGCTGTCAAATATACTCTTTATGGTTGCGGCATCTTACTACCATTACCTCAACTTTTTGGGTTACGATGGTAAGATTATCCTTTGGTCAATCCCCCCCCCCACTCTGCATGCGTGTGAATGGATATCTGCTACCTTATGCTAAAATTGAACCTATTGGTTTTCATGCAAAGCATAACACTCATTCAGCTCGAAAGTATTACTCCCTCCGTCCCAAAATGACCGTCCATTTTTTATTTTTATTTTCAAATTTGCTCTTAATCAAGTGTAGATGTGGATAGTTTCTGGAAATTCAATTTGGGATGGAGCTAGTATAAACTTGGTTCTGAAATTGACCTCCTTAATTGTTGCAGTGCTGCCATTTTTGGAGCGGACCACTTTCTTCCTTTATCCAATTGGCATTGTCATCATCATTTCACCCATTTGTAAGCTTTAGATGCTCTTCTTTGTTGTGTGTGTGTATTTTGCTGTCATCCATTGTGATAAATGTCTAATGCGTGTGTTATTTTACAGTGACTTTGAGTGGTTTCAATCCTTCAAGATACTTTATAAACATTTACTTTAGTCGTTGGTTATGATTTAATTCGACTTGAACCTTTCGAGTCAATACTGTATATGGGGGTCAAGGAGCTGATTCTGACCTGGCAAATGGTGTAGCAAATGCACAATTGATTCCTTATATCGGAAGTTAGGAGTACAATGTAGAAAGAAAATGTTATGTAAGTTGTTGTGCAGACACACACTGTGTGCTATTTTGGTTGAAAATCTAGAAATTGATAATAGAATTATGACTTATAATGTTGAGTGGTGATATCATATGGCATACAAATTACACTAATTGGTCATTGTGTAATGATTTTACTTTACTCACTTGTTCTTAATTGAGAAAATGATATAACCAATCATGTGTTTGATACTGCTACCTCTCGTCAGCAGCGTGTTACAATTGACTTGTCAAATTACTTTAAAATATTAGTATTTACTTAATTGGCGTGGCAAATGATTTAAGAAATATTAGTATTTACTTATTTGCGCTGCGGAGCCAGACTTAGTTATATGGGGCACTGCCTCATTTCCATTTTAAAATGTTCCCCCATTCCATTTTAAAATGTACCAAATTTACACTAGTAAATTTTGATGATTTACTTTTCACCATTAAAAATCACATTATGCCCCCTTTTTACTTGGAGAAAATAGCAACCCCCCCCCCCCTTAAAACTAAAAATTATGTTTTACATCATAGTATTCCATAATCAAATAATTTTCGCCCCATTAAGAAAAAAATCTGATAGCCACTGTTATTTGTACTTTGTCGGTTCATTTTGTGATAATCTAAGACCATAATATTTACTTGTTTTTATATAACATGTTTTATTTCATGATAAAATTGCAATAAAATTATTTTCTTATCGAAAGAAAAAACATTAATTTAGGGACGTACTTGGGATGGATGGAGTATTTCAAACTAGGACGACCAAGTCGACACAACGTCGATAATCTTTGGTACTTGCATAATAATTTAAAACCAAAGATGTAAACAGGTGACTAATTGGCTATGGTGGGATCTTGAATACTGACTGATGGATTGGGGGATTTGACATAAATCTAACAGAAGAGGGAGGGAGGGAGATTCCATTTTGTAGTTATCAAATTGGTTGACGTAAATGTGAATTAGGTTTGGATAGGACGACGGACGTGGCCGGGCTGTCCGGCGTCCAAAAGCAGATGAAATATACTTCAAACTTGCCTATTTTAAATGATTTTATCCATTACAAGACGAGAGTGATCCAAAAGTTTTATCCAAAAGTTTAAAAAAGATTATCTTTGAATTATTTTGTATTTTTCAATAAAATAAAATAAAATTCTGTCCAAGTTCAAAAGTAAATAATTTTATTAATAAAATTTTCTAAGACTAGTTGTTAGTCTACAATTCAAAAAGTACAACCGTTCAAAAATACTAATACCTCTCCTGTCCCTGTCGAAGCTTAGTGCCTCAATTTTCTATTTTGCGCGTGGCCCCATTTAAAAATGCTCTGCATATCCAAAAAAGGGAAAAGTTTTTTCACTATTCCAACCAACTCATTCTCTCTCTGCTTTACTTTTTACAGACTCTAATTATATATTCTTCTTCTCATAACTATTCCTCCCACCGATTCTCTCTCCTATTTAATTTTCCATACTCACAACATTTAGTAAAGCTTTTCTGCTCTTACATCCGGCACTAACTTTCTTAATTCCTCATATATATATCTGCCCTTTGACACTTTACGAAACGAGGAGTAAAACCTAATAAAAGATGAAAATAGACACCTCAAATAAAATGATTGACAACCGACGAAAGATGAAGAGAGGTAGAGATTTGAAAATGTTACCGTACTATCCCGTGGCAAAATTTAAGGGTCTCAACTAAATAGTTTGCATATTTCACGGGACAGATCATTAGTGATTAATGGGAGAAATAGTAATGGAATTATTGCTATTAGTATGACAAGTGCTCCCATTCAATATAAATATAATATAAACGTGCTATTTTGAGACGTCCTAAATTAAGTGAGACGTCCTAAATTAAGTGGGATGCCTGAAATAGCAACTTGAATTCAAATACAATGTTAAAAAATATACACAGATTCGGTAGCTAATTAACTACTGAATTCATGTGTAATGGTAATGTTCAAAATACACATAAATTATGTAGCTAACTAGCTACTGAATCCAAATAAAATGTTCAAAAATATACATGAATTTAATAGCTAAATAGCTACTGAATCTAAGAGTAATGTTCAAAACACACATGAATTCAGTAGCTAACTAGCTATTGAATTCATGTGAAATATTCAAAATACACATGGATTCATTAGCCAACTAGTTAAAGAATGCAATGTTCAAAATACATATGGATTCAGTAGCTAATTAGCCACTGAATCATAGTACAATGTTTAAAAATGCACATGGATTCAGTAGCTAACTAGTTACTGAATTCATGTGTAATGTTCAAAAATACTCATGAATTTAGTAGCTAACTAGCTACTGAATCTATATACAATGTTCAAAATATAAATAGATTCATTATCTAACTAGTTACTGAATGTAATATTCAAAATACATACTCTCTGTCCATTCTACAAATCGCACACTTTCTATTTTGGGCGTCCCATTACAAACCGCACACTTCCTATAATGGCAAAGAATCTTTACTATTCCCTCCACTCATTCTCTCTCCTACATTATTATAATACTCACAACACCATTATAATTTACTATTCCCTCCACTCATTCTCTCTCCTATTTTACTTTTACAATCACAACATTTAAACTCCCTCTAGTCCTAGTAATCGCATTTATTCTTTGTTTGCGCGGGAATTAAGGAAAAAAATAATGATTCATTTCGTCTATACGAAAAAAAATTATGTTTTTGAATTTTTTTTCGACTTATAGATATTGAGATATTTAATTTTGAAATTTGAGAGAAATTGGGATAATGACGTGACAGGTTTTGAATTTACAAGGTCAAATGACATTCTACAGCTCTGTCCTATACTATCCTATTAATTGCAAAATGTCACCGCATCTATCCATATAATTTCTAATCTAAACCCTTGATTTGTTTGTTATTCAATGATTGTAGTTGGTCATAGTGGTTTTTATTTTAATCGGTCTCACTAAAGTAAAACTATATATTAGCTAATTAATCTATGTGTATTTTGAACATTACACTTGTATTCATTAGCTAATTAGCTAATTAATTTATGTGTATTTTGATCATTGCACATGGATTCGAGCTACTCGCTAAATTCGAATTTATGTGTATTTTTGAACGTTGCACGTGGATTTAACTAGCTCACTCGAATCCATGTGTATTTTTAATATTTGTAATTGGATTCGGTAGCTAGTTAGCTCTTGAATCCATGTATATTTTTGAACATTTTAATTTGATTTAATAGCTAATTAGATACTGAATCCATATGTATTTTGAACATTGCATTCAGTAGCTAGTTAACAACTTAATCCATGTGTATTTTGAAAATTTCACATGGATTCATTAGATAGTTAGCTAATGATCAAGTAGCTAGTTAGCTACTGAATCCACGTGTATTTTAAATACTACACTTGGATTCAGTAGGTATTTAGCTACTGAATTTATGTGTATTTTTGATGAATTCAAGTACAATGTTCAAAATACACTTGAATTTAGTAGATATTTAGCTAATGAATTCAAGTGCATTTTGAGAATTTTATTGTTGTTAAACAATTTTTTTTTTTTCAAAATCATATCTTCGGGGATGCAGTTTGATTCGTCTGTCGAGACGAGAAAAATAGTGTTCTCAGATTTTTTTTCCGACTTATAAATTTTGAGATATTTAATTTTAAAATTTGAGGAAAATATAAATGATGACGTGACAGATTTTTAATAGTGATGGTCAAATAACATTTTACCTCCTAACTTCCATAAAAAACTGCAAAAATGCCACCATATTTTTTATAAAAGTACATCTAATCTAAATCATTAATTTACTTTAATCCAATGGTTGTGATTGATTCTCATGTTTCTCATTTTAAATAGGTTATCATTTGAACACCCTCCTATATATATATATTCCCTCCGTCCCAGTCTAAAAGACAAAAAATGGAGAGGGAACGCAAATTAAGGAAAGTGATGTAGGAAAGAGAAAAAGTTTAAATGTTGTGAGTATGAAAAATTAAATAGGAGAGAAAATGAGTGAGAGGTGATGTAAGAAAGAGAATGTTGTGAGTGTAAAAGTAAAGTAGGAGAGAGAATGAGTGGAGAGAATATTGATTTAAGGTTTCCTTTTTGGGAAAGTGCCTTTTTAAATAGGGCCAAAAGCGAAATTTGTGACACAGAAATTTGGGACGGAGGGAGTATATGTGTGTGTGTGTGTGTCCATTTTTAAATTTTATCTACCAAAATTAAACATTTTTTCTAAAGGGGGCAATACTAATTTTTAAAAGCATGCTTTTTTATTAGTTTTTTTTTTTTTTTTTTTTTTTTTTTTTTTTTACGGGACATATAGAGTAGGAAATGATAATAGATCATGGTCCACATGCATTCCTTTTTGCACAAGAGGATATCAGAAATAGTCAAATATGATCAACAATGGAGTACATCACAAGGTTTGGTAAATGTCAATTCAATATCACAACCACAACAACAACACACAAACCACTTCATTGAATTTCAAAACAAAATGCTGGGACCCATTAAAACTCACATTATTTCATTTTCATGAAATAAATATGCTTTAAACATATGACTCTTTTATGTTTACTGATCAAGTTTGCTGTTGGCCACATCAACGACGAATCGGTACCTCACATCATTCTTCTCCAACCGCTCCCGAATGCAGTGTTGATGTAGTCCATCTTCACCATTTCAATGGTGGATGTCAACCCCTTCTCCTTGCAGAACTCCAGCATCTCCTCTGTCTCCTTCATGCTACCAATGAAGTTTCCCGTGATCGTTTTCCTCCCTACATTCAACCAATTTAATCCACATTTTAGACTTTACAGAAACAACATTCCCAGTCCTAGTAAAAGCAAAGCAAGACTTACCAAGCATAACCATGGGAGTAATGAACTGCATAGGGGTATTAATAACACCCATCAAAATCAATTTCCCATCAAGCTTCAACAACGAAAGATACGGCTCGAGAGGATGGAAAACCGGCACGGTGTCAATAATATAGTCAAGGGAATCAGCAGCTTCCTGCATTTTAGCCGCGTCCAGAGCTGACAAGATAATCATCGGCACCAAGGTGATCCATGGCTTCCTCGCGCTTCTTGTCAGAAGAGCTTATGACAGTAACATGATGACCCATTGCTTTGGCTATCTTGACTCCCATATGTCCAACACCTCCTAGCCCTAATATGCCTCCTCTGAGTCCACTTTGTTTTAGGCCAAAGTGGTTTAGTGGGCTGTAAACTGTTACTCCTGCACATAGTAGGGGTGCTACTTGTTCTGGTGCATAACCATCTGGGATTTTCACCACAAATCTGTTCAAAGGGGTAAAATGGGAAAAGGAAAATAAGTATTCCTTTGAGACCATCTGAATTTCTTGGTCCTATGTATCAATGCAATTACAAAAGTTATCTATGGTTGATTCTTTAGTGGACACAAAAGCAGCAGTGAAGCGAGTGAGATGCGCCCACATCCCCCATTTTTGAATTGTGCAGGCAAGATTAATTCGATGTATGTGGGGCCCACCAAGCACCCGAATGATCTCCACTGCATAACTCAGAAAACGGGGAACATGCTTGCATCTCCCTAACTCGTTGCAGCTCAACAACAAGCGAGATGTGTCCACATCCCCTTTCTTGAATTGTGCAGTCGAGATTAATCGGATAAAACGTGAAATCCACTAAACACTCAAATGATCTCAACCGTGTAACTCGAAAAAGGGAAATGTGGTTGCATTATCCATATGTATGGATAATTGGATATGCATGGTATGCTAAATGTTAAAGGAAAGTTTGGAAATTACTTTTAATCAACGAGAATGAGCCAGCAAATCCACTTTGAGTTGTCTTTCCATCAGTATAAACATCATTGTAGGACCAGATCCTCTTGTTGCAATACTGCTCAACATCAGCATTGCAGGGACGACAATTTCTGCAGCATCCAACGATTGTACCAACCCCGACGCATCCCCAGCTTTGAACTTGGTCACATCTGATCCAACCTCCACAACTTCACCTACTACCTCATGCCTTCACCAACCCCAAATATATAAACAAATTAAATTAGTATAATTCCAAAACAAATAAGACCAAAATAATCAATCAATGCCTGACATAATTTGTCAAATTTGTCTGTCTGTTTTCCCTCAACACTATTTAATCCAATTGAATTCTGATATTCCATAATTAATACACCAGAAAATCTATTCAGCCAAAGCATATAAAAAGTACCATAAAGTTTATTTTACACATTATATTTCCTTTGTCCTAAAATGAATTTTTATTTTTATTTAAAAAAAAAATCATAATGAATATCTATGATTATTTTCCAAAATCCTTGTCCCTAAATAATTTTTTACCATTTTTTTTTTCACATTTTATTGTATTCCTGCTAATACGAAGTCTAAAAAGTTGATAGCAAGAATATATATACGTACACATCTTTACCAATAAATTTATAAGTAAACATTACGAGAATGTCCATTTAATAAAAAGATTTCCCTCCGTCCTCGTGAATCAATGTCGAAAAAAAAATCAAATTTGCTCTTAAAGGCGTTTGCTTTTTTCAACATTCGTTTAGAGACAGAGGGAGTAGACATTTCTTTGAGACAAAAGAGTAATTTGTATGATTGTATCTAGTGAATTCAACATTCATTTAAAGAGACGGAGTAGACATTTTCTTTTTTGAGACAGAAGAGTCATTTGTGTGATTGTATCTAAATTTGGTGAGAAAGAAAGATGGTTTCCTACAATGGTGGTATAGTTTGTTGGAGTAACACACCTCCCAATATAAGGCACCATCCAAGGACTAATGCAATTGAGAGCTATTTCAAGTTCAAATTTAATAATCCCTCGGTACCCGAGAATAATAAGGTTAACTTACTTTTCTTTTTGGTTTGTCTTATAATAAGGTTCTTAATTGATTTGTTATTTATCGTTCTCATAATATGAAAACTACACTACCCACGTTTTCTATACTACTTTACTTTCAAAATTACCCGCATGCATTAAGCTCTTTTCTTATACAAAAAGCCTTCTTGTCTTAATTGTATCATTTACAATACTATGAATAGTGTAGAAATGATGAATTTAAATTTTGCCTGCATACATTTGTCACTTTTCACATTTTTCGTTTGCCCTTAAATTTTTTTTTTTTTTTAAATTAAAAAAAAAATCTAAAAAAAAAAAAGCGTGTCTTGGACGTATGCTAGTTTTTAATATATAACAACCCATTGGATAATCAGAAACACCTATTTTGCCTACTAAATACAAAGATTGAGGACACTAAATGCAAACCAATACCATCAAAAGAACAAAGGTACAACATTATGTGCAAAAGGTACAGCATAAAGAGTAGTAGATGAGGAGGGAGAGAGAGAGAGAGAGAAATTGACCCAGGAACCATGGGGTAATTGGACATGCCAAGATC